>CM039632.1:22380688-22980688 GCA_022457165.1 Juglans mandshurica
TTTGCTTATTTATCTCCTTAACTAGATTCAACATCACAAGACATTAGTGAGACCTCACCTTTGCCCCCTCTAGTCCATCACATTGGTAGATTGTCTGCATTTCACCACGCTGCCTCATGGCATCGTTAGCATAATTCAACATTTTCCAAATCAGGACCCTAGGCCTCCGAGGATCTTATTCATCTTATTCATCTCGGCAGCATTCCTCCTCAATTTGCTGGCATTCTTTTTCCAACCTCGTCTCTTCACGTCACCCTTCCATGAAATGTCGGATTACTTCAAGAGGTGTGATTGCCTTCCGTGTAGTCCTCTTTTCTTGCACCATAACGATGGTTTTGTGATTTTAAGTATTGTGACTAGAATGGGTAGTTCGAAGGCTATTTATAATCGTGCTCCTATCTTTGGATTGACAAAACTACCCTCACTTATTGCGTGACCGACTCACTTTGCCATGTAAACTACTCATTTACCGAGCTTCCCCATCACACCTTTACTAACATTATGATTTTGGACCGTAGTCTATATTCCTTCTAGTTTATGATTCATTATAGTCTTTCCTCGTAGGTGAGATTTGGTTGCAATGGAACCATATTCAGACTAATTATGCTGTGTTGTTGATTCCCAAGATTTTCCCTCAATGAGGGAATATGAAACATGCTATAGACCTCTTCATATTTCTCTGGTAACGCCACTTACTATGCCACTAGGCCTACTCTCTCTAATACCTGATAGGGTGCAATATACCTTGGGCTAAGTTTTCCCTTTAGCTCAAACCTTTTTACCCATTTCATAGGTTATACATTGAGGTATACCCTATCATTGAAAGGTCAACTCTCTTCTTCTCACGCCAGCACAACTCTTCTACCTGATTTGAGCCATCGTCATCCTTTCCCGTATGAGCTGCTCTTTCATTTCTTGTATTATTTTGGTCCAATTTTTCTAACTTCTCCAACCTCGTCCCAACATAAAGAAAATGTACACTTTCTTCCGTACAAGGCCTCGTATAGGGCAATAAGAATAGTCACCTAGTAGCTATTATTGTAAGTAAACTCAATGAGTAGGACATGGCTTTCCCCGGAACCCTTGAAATCCAATACGCAAGCTCTCATCATATCTTCTAGTGTTTGGATTGTCTTTTCCGATTGTTTGTTAGTTTGGGAGTGGTAGGCACTGCTGAATCTTAACTTAGTGCCCATTGTCGCTTGTAGGCTTTTCTATAAATGAGATGTGAACCTCGGATCTCGATCTGAAACTATAGTTTTAGGGACACCGTAAAGCCTAAGTACCACCTTAACATACATTCAACTCAATTTTCCTTAACCGTATGTGGATGTAATTGAAAGAAAATGGGTGCTTTTGGTCAGTCTATCTATGATACCCAAATCATGTTCTTTCCACTCGGGGTTCAAGGTAACCCAACCACAAAATCCATAGCATTGTCCTCCCACTTCTATTCTAAAATGGGTAGGGGCTAGATGTTTTAGACAAGTCTATGATGCTCAGCCTTTACATGCCGACAAGTAAAGTGGGCGATGTCTCGTTCCATTCATTCCTACCAAAATCCTTCTTCAAGTCCCGATACGTTTTTGTGCAAATGGAGAGAAAAATAGATGAAAATATATGCTAAAGAGGAAGAGATTTGCACGGTTTTACAGCAAAAAGGGAAATAAAAAATTAAAGAGATGGAAATGGAAACATTACCAACCGAAGATGGAGGAATGAGTGGTGGCGTTTGCTGACTTGCAGAGGGGAAGAATTGAAAATAGGATGGAGAGGAAGAAGGAACGTAGCAGATGGCATCCCAATGAAAAGCCGAGGTCACATGTACAAGAGTGACCCTTCCCCAATTTTCATTAAGAAAACCCTCACTTATGGCGGAAGAATACCAAAAAATATATCCCATGAGAACAAGGAGCCCACAGGTAAAAAAACCCAAAAAAAACCAACAAAATACCCCCCAAAACCAATACATCACCCTCGTCTAAAATATAGAATGCTAATTTTGCCCATATGAATAATTCCCCGGATAGGACCTTGAATGGAAGTCTCGTCTTCAAACTGAAAATTATTCCCATGTGAACCCCTGCTTAGCTAAAAAATCAGTCATCATATTAGCTTCTCTAAAAATGTGCCGAAAGTGCACATTTAATTCCCCAACAATGGCTACAATTTCCTCTCAAAAATCACAAAGAAACCAATATTTGCACACTCCCGAAGCCAACCATCCAACTATGACCAGTGAATCCTACTCAACCAAAATGTCTCTCAAGCCCAGTTGCTTACATAATCGAAGCCCATCAAGTAGAACTCTACATTCAGCGATGGTGTTAGTAGCATGCCCATATGAATGAGCAAAACCTGCCACCACTCCACCTTGAGAATTTTGAATAATCCACCTTCACCTGAGTCTCTTACTCGCCCTCTCGCCGGTTGACGCCATGCAATAAATTTTAGAATCTTTGTAGTAACCAGAAGAACTGGGCACGCTAAGTCCTCCAGGTCCGTCTGCTCATGGATGCTTATGGACTGAAATTTCTCAATCTTACTCGACAATTCTCTAATTGACATTTTAACAGATCGAATAATAACATCGGGATTAAATTCCATACCTTCCATTCTTGCCACACATCTAGCCCTCCATAATGCCCATGAAATAGCAACCAGAAGCACCCCCCGAGGCCAACCAACCTGCGTGGACATGAACGCACATTGCCACCAGAAACTCATCATTCCCTCCCAATTCTAGATCTGTGGAACTCTCATTCGGCAAGCTTCCGCAAAAAATTTCTAGATTTTTTGAGCTTCTCCACCCCTACATAAAATGTGATTCAAAGACTCTATTTATGGTTGAACACAACACTCACACTTAGAAACAATAGGAATGCCTAACAGTTGAATAATGTTATCCACCGGAATTGCCTTCCTCTTAGCTTGCCAAACAAAGAAAGACCACTTCTTTGTTCCAGTGTGAGTCTAAATACAGGACTCACACTTAAGTCATGTTTTCAGACTAAAATGAAAAGGTCCTTCCTCTCTTCTGATTCTTCACCAGATATACAATAACTTTGGATCCTTCGTTTGCTGATCTTTTAGGTCATCATAATCTACCACCCTTATGACACTCGCAAGCCTCGCTTGGGATTTGACAGAGTTTGAAGTGCTAAGACATGCAACACAAAGTTACATACCCTCGTTTATGACAATTAAAGATGCAGTGCACCTAGCCTGCATCTAATAGTATGCAATATTCCTGGCGGATGATTTTTTTCTTTGAGTAATACAATGTACCAGATGTACTATATGCTAAAAACATAAACAAACTTCATACATCACTTAATAAACTGATATTCAAAAGGGTTTCAGTTATTAGTTCCTTGTCGTTGCCATTTCATTGTGGACTAATCAGCCTTGTCCACTCCGCTGTGCATGGGTCCATGAGATCCTGACATATCGTTTACCATTCTTGAGGAAATAATAGCCGGGACTACCATTTGCTATTTGTTTACAAATCTCAGCAACTGGGCTACTAAGTTACCAAAAGTATACATATGCATGGTTATAGTAAAATAGCATTGATGCATCATGACATGGACATAAGTGCGTGACATGACTTAGCAAATAACATAACATGTGCTTGACTTGAAAACAGCGTGACTGCACATGGACCTAACATGAGCTTGACATAACTTGGTATGAATGTGAACATGAACTTGAAAACTTGTTAACATATATGTGGTTGATTTAACGTGAAATTGCAGATGTTGCACGGGTCCCCTTGAGCCATGTGCTCTTGTCGATACTGTATCATAACACACGCATCTACACCAGCTATGAGTACGTCGTAATAACTAAACTGATTAAAACTGATAAATATGAAGTTGGCACCACTGGCGTTGGGTGCCTGACTTCGCTCTGTTAACCAGTTACTTATGTCCCATTCAAACCCTGTTGAGAATACTTTGTTAAGGAATTCCACAATAGTTTAATCACTCCAGCGTGGATAAAGGAGCTCTACTAAGATAATTTCCCATCCTACCACTTGGAGCCATGATAAAAATAAAAGACTCCAAATGTTTGAAAATATTTTATGACTTACTCAATGCATGTGACATGGCATGGCATGTAAAATGAACGTGTGCATCCGACATGTAACAGATAAGCATGAACTGTAATAAATGATATGACATGACATATTATAACAATTTATAAAAGTCATATGTGACAAGAATATGACAATGATAGTTTTACCACCTAACATACATAAATTCATCGAGAGTAAGAGTCTAACTTACAGTGAATGAGCGTATCGTGAAACATACCGTGAAAAAGCACAAATTAAAATATTTTTTGAAGGGTTAGAATATCCCATTAAATACTTAGAAACATACAATTACTGACTTATGGCTAAACTGCAAATTTACTCTCCTACTTATGGGAAATTACAATTTTACCTCTAAATAAAGGTTTTGCATAATAACTCCAAATCTTACCATAATTTAAATTCCTCATGTAAACTTTTTTTTAAAACCAAATATCAAGTCAAAAAATTTTACACCAAACACAACTAGGTGAAGCACACCTTGGTCGATTCACATTCTAGGCAAAAACTTTATTTTTGTTACAATTTGACCCATCATGAAACTAAAATGTTTAAACCGGTTTTTGCAACATTCAAAAATCACATTCTAGATTCTAAATCATGCTAAGATATCAACACACAGATTTCATAAAAATCCCAAACTCACTACATCAACAAAAATGCCAAAACATCAAGTTTAGGCAAAAAAAAGGTCCAACTCTTGATGTTCTTGGTTTAGTGCTTCCAAAACAACTCTAAGGACTCCAAAAGTCCATAATTACAATCCTAACATGTTCATAGTGCAAACCTAAGTGATGCATGCTTAATTAAGCAACCAAAACCACAAAACAATTCATAAAGAAATCGAATTGCACTAAAACACCAAAGTCGAGTATAGCATGCTTTTGACTTGAAACGAAAAGCACTAGATCCTTGATTTTTATGAAATAAAGCATCAAGAAATATAAGTATATATAAGACATTCAAGTTCTAACTTGATCGAAGTATTAAATCTAGCAACAAAACAGACTATCATATATGATGATCAAATCAATTAGAATATCATATCGAAGCATTAAATCAAACTTTATTTTTTTATGAAATAAAAATAAAGAATATCATATGTGAAGATCAAAGCCATTAGATCAAGTTTCTAAAACCAAACGTCACAACTTCACCAAAACAGAAACTGTTTTGGGACATCCAGTTTCTCACTTTTCATAATCATGCAAAACCTTCACCATAGCAATATGTACCAAATATTTCACCAAAAACTTCATCAAAATATCAAGGTTTCACACAAACATCAAAACTATCGGCCAATGAGCTATTTGCTTGTTTAAACCAAACTTTCACCAATCAAAACTCTATGAACTATTACCCAACATATACCAATGTAAACTAGACTCAAAGAGGAACAAGATACATGCAGATTGTGTCATGAGAATCGACTTCCAAAGGGCTCAAAATTGCAAGGCAAAAAATGCCAACAAATCTTCCTGAATCTCTCTTTCGGTTTCTCTCTAAACCAGTGAGGAAAAATGCAAAGTGTGAAATGCAAAATGAGGGAGGCGTTATATATATGAGAGGGGGCCGACATTGGGTGGCTAAATGACGCTTGGACGGGAGGTTGGCAACCAAAAGGTTGAAGAAAGGTGGGCTGCATAGCTACTATCCCCAGCTGCCAAAACTGGCCGAATGGATGGGCTAGGGTTTGTGTAGTCTTTTTTATTACCATGAAATGACAATTAGATGCTATCACTTGAGTGGATGTCAGCCACAGACTTGGCCTTGGGAGCAGGAGGGAACTTCCACAAGAAGCCTTGGATTGTGATGGTTTTTGGTGGGCCAAAAATGGTCCTAACCGATGCATTTCAATTTAGGGTTTTAATGGGCTTTATTTGGGGTTTCTGTTATGGGTCCAAATCAAAATTTTCTTGGCCCAATGTGATTACTAAGATATAAAATAGTGGTTAAGGGTGAATGAGTGTATAATTGAGTGATTAATAGCATAAGAAAGTGATTAATCCAAGTGATTAAACACTTAATTAAAACTGGCCACTTTAGGGTTTGGAAAACAAGTTTAGGGTTTCGGCCAAACTCATGGGTTTTAGGGTTTAAAATGGAATACAATGGTTTGAGGGTTTACTAGGATTAAAACCCTTTCTTGGTTGAACTAGAAGTGTTGTGGTTGGTTGAAATAGTGTTTTCATAGGTCGTTTGATCACATGGCTTGATTGTGCCATGTGTCCTAAACCTATTGATATGAGTGGTTAGGATTGTGCCATGTGTCCTAAAATGATTTGACTATCGTTTGAACCATGTGCCACGTGGTGCTATCCAGGGTGTTACTATTCACCCGAGAAAATTGAAAAATCATTATTGAACCATAAAATCCTAAATAATCCTACAAGTTTAGTGGTGCAATTCGTTTTGCAAAATTCGACTCATAAATGCTTGGATTAAATAAAAAAGGCACTCCCTGTTACTATTCATCCAGGAAATGGGAAACGTATTCTTGTACCGAAAAATCTTGAATATTCATCCAAGATTAATGGTGCATTTCATTTAAAAAACTTATACTCCTATGTGCCTTAAATAAATATAAATGCAACTTTGACCATAGTAGGTCAAGATCCGACTATGCTGACAGACTTAAACATAATCGGTTGCTCAATACGTGAAATTTTTTTGGGATTTCACGATGTTCTTTATGCTCTAAACAAATTCATCCATCGAATTTATTTCGGGTCATTACAACCCTTAACTCTTCTATTGAGACGAGGACTTCTTC
This sequence comes from Juglans mandshurica, assembly GCA_022457165.1. Lineage (NCBI taxonomy): Eukaryota > Viridiplantae > Streptophyta > Magnoliopsida > Fagales > Juglandaceae > Juglans > Juglans mandshurica. The sequence continues at coordinate 22,387,561 of CM039632.1, forward strand.
CAGTTGTGAACTTTCTACCAACAGTTTCCACATTCCTTAGAGAAGTGAGTCTACCTCCATAGAACCGCCTATGACCTTTGCTCCAGACTTCCTACTTAGCGCATTGGCAACCATGTTGGCTTTCTCTGAATGATACTTGATTTAGCACCGATAACTGCTTATAATCTCTAGCCATCTCCTCTATCTCATATTGAGGTTCTTTTCGATGAAAGGTGTTTCAAACTCTTTCGGTCTGTATAAACTTCCCAAACTTCTCCATAAAGATAATGTTGTCAAATCTTTAAAGCAAACACTATTCTGCTAGTTCCATATCGTGGGTGGGGTAGTTCTTCTCATGATCCTTCAGTTTCCTAAACGCGTAAGTTACTGCCGCTCCTTATTACACCAGAAGAGACCCTAGTCCATATTTTGATGCATCACCGAATGCTACAAATCGCTTTTGGGGTTTTGGCAGTGCCAGTACAGGGGCTATGGTCAACCTTCACTTTAGTTCCTAAAAACTTTGTTAGCATAGCTCGATCCAAATGAACTTGGTATTCTTCTTTATCAACGCTAGGGGTGTAAATTCAAACCGGAAAACCAGTCCGGACTGGATTGAACTGGACCAGCTTTACCGATTTTGAATTGGTCCGGTCTAGGACCAATTCTTGAAATGTGAAAAACCGGCCGGAACCGGTCCAGTTCCGGTTTTTGGATTTCGGACCGAACCGGACTAGTTGATAAAAAATATATAAAAAATAATATTTGTATATATAAGTTTTATACAAAATATTTTATATATATTAATATATATAAGTTTTATATATAATATATAATTATAAATTTATATGTGAAATTTTAATATATAATTATATATATTCATATATGAAATAATTTCATATTATAATTTATAAATTATTACATAAAATGTTGATACTAATATATAAGTTTATAATTAATACTAATAGTCTAATATTGACTATAGTTATACTTATAATCAATACTAAAAGTTTTTACTAAACGTTTATAACTAATACTAATATTAAATATATAGTTTATAACTAATACTAATAGTCTAATATTAATATTATTATATAGTCTAATATATTATTTAGCTATACTAATATATAAGTCTATAACTATTTAACTAATGCTAATAGTTTAATATAGACTATAGTTATACTTATACTAATATAGCTATACTAAATCACTAAAAGTTTATAACTAATACTAATATAAAGTTTATAACTAATACTAATATATAACTATACTAATAGACTAATATTAATACTATTATATAGTCTAATATATTATATAGCTATACTAATATATAAGTCTATAACTATTTAACTAATACTAATAGTTTAATATAGACTATAGTTATACTTGTACTAATATAGTTATACTAAATCACTATAACTAATACTAATATATGACTTTACTAGTAAGCTAATATTAATACTATTAGACTAGTCTAATATATTATATAGCTATACTAATATATAAGTCTATAACTATTTAACTAATACTAATAGTTTAATATAGACTATAGACTATAGTTTTACTTATACTAATATAGTTATACTAAATCACTATAGTCTATTAAATGTATTACAAATAGTTATTCTAATCACTATAACTAATAGTCTAATACTAATATTTATAATAATATTAGAGTCTAATATTAATACTATTATATAGTCTAATATAGACTATAGAATAGTTATACTAATCTATATTAAATCACTATAAGTCTATAACAATTTTTTTAATAGGTTAAATCACTATAACAATATGTATATAAATATATATATATTATTATTATTATATGGCATTAAATTACTATAAGAAACGGCGCCGTCCCCCCCCCCCCTACCCCCCAAACCCTCAGATTTATTTCCCCCCAAACCCACCCCCCCTCGAGTTTTAGTTTTACTTTCAGTTTCTCACCCCCTTCCTTAGAAACCCTAGATACCCCCCCCCCCCCTCTAGGAACTGCGCCGCACGTAACAGGCAAACAGCCTTTGTCGCATCCTCCAGTCCCTCCGTCGGTGCCCCTCTCTTCCTCACTCTCCGCCTCTCTACGACTCACGGCCTCCATCTCTGTCCTCTCACGGCCTCTCTGCATCCAACATTCCAGGCTTCACCTCTCTTCCTCACTCTCTCAGCGTCTCACACAGCCCTCCCATCTCTCATGCAGCCGGCAGCCCCTCTCTCACGTCTCTCTACTTCGACGGTAATTTTTCTTGAGGATCTTTATTTGTCTAACGTCAATACTCAATAGTGAAGCATTGAAGCTCTGTTTGTTGCACTGAAGCTATGTTTGTTTAATCTGCAATGATATGTTTGGGTTGCGGACTTCCTTGTTTTTTTTTTCTAAGGACCACGTTAGCCTAAAGTTCTGTTTGTTTTGTTTGATTAAGCATCTGAGATTCTGAGTTGAATGAAAGCTTTCAAGTGACTTTGCTCCATTGCATATCATCTATTTTTAACTGATTTTATCATCTGCATGTGCATATCATTATCATCGTTTCATCTGCTAAGTCAAAAATCCCATTATTCTCTTGTATGTTCCAAAATGATTTTATCATCTGCATCTGCATATTACAACATCTCATATTGTTTTAAACTGTGAAGCTAAAAAAAAATACATAAAAATAAAATAAGGAATAATAACATATAAGAAATTACTTTGAAATTAACATATACATGCAGATACGAGACTTTCATATATGGATCGGGTGAAGAAATTAATTGGAGCTTATAATATTAATATATATATTATAGCATATATAAACCCACTATAGCAAATGGATGTTTATAGTTAAAAGAATGGTTGTACTTGGTCTTTGACACTGAATGAAGCAAAATATAGTAGTTGGACAGGTTGTCTGCATTAAACTCCACCTTTGGTTTAGTTATTAATAATTATATTGTTATATTTGCTTTTATTAAGATGTTTATTTTTTGTTACTACATATATAAACTGGAAAACCGGACCGGACCAAAAATCGGTAAAACCGGAAATATCGGCTTAGGAGGGTAACCGGTGCATAATCGGTTTTGAAAAATGCAAAACCGGTACATACCGGTTCAGTCCTAAATTTTGTCAAACACCGGACCGGACCGGTTACACCGCTAATCAACGCTGTAAGTGGACTTGATAATTTAGAAAATCCTTCCATGAATCTAAGATAATAGCCAGCTAGTCCTGTGAAACTCCTAATTTCGTAAACTGTTGTGGGACACTGCCAATCCACAACTACCTAAATCTTAATAGGATCCACTGTGACTCCTTCCATGGATATCACGTGATTGGGAAACTTAAACTTCTCAAACCGAAACTCATATTTGTTGAGTTTGGTGAACAATTGATACTACCTTCCATGAATTAAGATGATAGCCAGCTAGTCCTGTGAAACTCCTAATTTCGTAAATTGTTGTGGGACACTGCCAATCCACAACTGCCTAAATCTTAATAGGATCCACTGTGACTCCTTCCATGGATATCACGTGATTGGGAAACTTAAACTTCTCAAACCGAAACTCATATTTGTTGAGTTTGGTGAACAATTGATACTCCTATGATCTTCCTGGATATCACGTCACTGAGGACATTGGCAATCCTCAGGTGACTCTTATGATCTTTGACATGATTGGAATATACTAGGATATCATCTATGAACACAACTATAAACATGTCCAATAATGGTTGGAATACCCTATTCATGATATCCATGAATTCTTCTGGGGTGTTGACTAAACCAAACCACATATACAAACATGATATCCAAGATATCCATGGTTTGGCTCGAGAGATTTTTTAGAAGCATGTGACCAATATAGGGGTTGCTTGAATCTTTGGTTGTACTTAGTTAGTGGGAGTTTTGTATGTATGTGCATATCGTGAGTATCGATTATGCTACCATGTGTTATTGTGTGCACATTTTGTTTGTCCTGTTACTACAATGATAACACAAGACTTTCATATTTAGGGTACGCTTAGGAACCCAAGTTTTCTTAAGGATGCTTGGGGAATGAGATGAGATGAAAAATATGTAAATAGTACTGAAATAATTTATGAATAGTAGTAAAATAGTTTGAGTTATGATATTTTATGAGGTTTTAAAAAACGAGAGAGAAAAATTTGAATAAAAATATTTTAAAGTTAAAATATTGTTATAATATAATTTTTTAATATTATATTTGTTTTGGGATTTGAAAAAGTTAATTACTTTTTGTATATTGTTTGAAAGTTTGGGTTAGTAGTAATAATTAGTTTGAAAAAGTTGTAATAATTAGTTTGAAAGTGTTTGTGTCTGAGTGATATTTGAAAATGAAATAAGATGAAATGATATGAGATGAGATGAAAAACATAACAAAACATCCCCATAGATATTCTCAGATATTTCCTTCCCAAACATCACCCAAACATCACTCAAACAAAAAAAAAAAAAAAGGTTTTGCATTTTCCATTTTTACCGTTTTTCTCTCTATGGGTGAATAGGGTTTTCGTTTTTCTCCAGCCGCATATTGGCCCTCCACAAGAGGCTGCATGGCAGCCACTGACGGTGGCGCAAGTCGACCTTCTTTTGCCGACCTGGTGGTTGCTGTCCCGCAACCCATCCCTGAGATGGTGTTGCCATCACGTCCTCCGAAGATGGTAGATGGTGAGGTCTACTTTCAGTTTACCAAAGAGGAAATCGAACGTTCTGCCGAGCCTTTCCGTTACTCTATGGTCCTCAAGTTCTTCAAGCAACGACCTTCTCTAGACGTTGTGCATGCGTTCATTCATAATCATTGGGGTCTTTCTACTATACCAGTGGTTTCATCCATGCGGCGCCCTCGGAACGTGTTCGTGAAAATGGCTAATGAAGCTGATTTTATGAAGGCTTTATCGAGGGAAGTATGTGAAATTAATGGGAGTTTCTACTGTGCTTTTCGTTGGTCTCTTGAATTTAATGAAGATGATGAGTCGTCTAGGGTGCTGGTATGGCTTTCTCTTCCGGGCCTTCCTCCAAATTTCTATCGTGAAGCTTTTCTGAAAATTCTCATGGCGCCTATTGGGATGTTCATACGTTGGGATAATCCGACTCACTGTGCAACGAGAACTGATGGAGCATGGCTATGTGTGGAAGTGGATGCTCTAAAACGCCCTTAACTCATTTTTGGATAGGGGCTCCTGGTTTGCCTACTAGCCGTAAGTAGGAAGTTGTATACGAGACTCTTCCGGCCTACTATGTTACGTGCAAGATGCAGGGGCACAACTCACGGACATGTAGAGTAGGAAAAAATGAGAAGAATGGGTAGTCTCGGGTTGGAAAGAAAGATCAGCATGAGGTTGTCAAGGCTATTGAAGAACTTGGGCCAGAATCAGTGCAAACTGTATCTGTTAATGTGGATAATACTATTACTGATGCGGAAGAAACTTTAGTGACGGACTTGGAAGCAGGGGGTGTTGTGGTTGAAGAGTTGGTTTCGTCTGATGCAGTTTGTTCGTCTGAGTCAGTGGGTGATGTTGCGGTGCTGCCTGAGAATGCAGGTGCTTCGGTTTTGTTGTTAGAAGAGGGAGAGGCTATGCCAGGGGGTGAAGTTGTTCCCCACGGTATTAACATGTCTTCTGAGAATGCAGGTGCTTCTGTTCATGATGAGAATGCTAGGAGTGATAGCATGGGGGGAAATCCAGTGGTGGGCTGTGCGCAATCGTCTTTTAATAATACGATGATAGTGCCCAGCGAGGGGGGGGAGGAAATGTGTGACGCCCCCAAATTTCGCTTGGGATCGGACGGACATTTGAAGCATCGAGACATGCAACACAAGGTTACCTGCCCCCGTTCATGACATATAAGATGCAATGTTCCTAACATGCATCTAGCATTATGCAATATTCGCAGCGGATAATTTTTTTCTTTAGCAATACTATGCACCAACTTGAAATATCTCAAATACTTAAAAACATACTTCATACTTAACGATATACTAAACAACTAAGATCACAATAATAGTCCATATGATTGTGATCAAAAGAGTGCTGGAGATTGAACTCCACAAATACAAGTAGTAATCTGAGGTAACTACTGTACTACCATCTACGTCGCACCGTCGCTTAGTCGACCGTTTCCAGTTGATGATGATGCATGCATGGCAGTAAAAACATGAATGCATAATTAAATCATAAGTAATCATAGCATAACTTGACATACAACATAACATAACTGACATAATTTAAACTGAAACTGAAGCTTAGTATGAACGTGACTTGAAACATAACATGGACTTGAAACATAGTATGAGCGTGAACTTGAAACATAACATAGACTTGAAACATAACATGAACGTGAACATGCATAATTTGAACTTGAACTTGAGCATGACATAACATAAATGTGAACTTAGAACATAACGTAAACGTGAACATAACATAATATGAACTTGAAACATATTCTTGTCTCATGGGATTACCATGATTGCATGAACGTAAACTTGAACATAACATAACGTGACACATGACTTGAACGTGAAATATATGAACTTGGAATCTTATTCAATAGACTTAATCATAAAGTGACCATATGGGTGCTACACAGGTCCCCTTGAGCTGTGTGTCCCTGCTGATTACCGCATCACATCATAGGTGTCTATACCAGCTATGAGTGCGTTAATACGTACTCCACAGTTGTTGTGGCCCCACGTATTCTAGGTGTCACAATTGCTGTGTCTCACGTAGTGTATGCTCCACAGTTGTTGTGGCCCCATGACTTATTTGTTTGTGCCACACTTGCTGTGGACACACGTAACATAATGTGTGGCACCATCGGCGTTAGTGTCTGGCGCGCTCCAGTGACCAGCTAATTAGACCCCATTCGCAACCTGTTGACTGTACTTCGTCAACCCAGGAAATTTCACACATATTTAGACACTCCAGCGTGAACAAAAGAGTTCCACTAGGATATTACCATATCCTAGCGCTTAGGGTCGTGATTGACATGAATGACTTAACTGGCATACATGACATTTCGTAACATGAACGTGACATAAAAGACAGAAGTCCTAACGTAGCATAACGTGACATGAACGTAAAATGACAGACATGACATACTTTGAGACATAAATGTAATAGATAACATTTCATAACATAGCATACATGTAACATGCAACATTTCGTAACATAGCATACCATATAACAGACAACATTTCTTAACATGGCGTAACATGTGACAGTGAATATTACGTGACATGAAATACATGTAATAGATGGCATACTTACATGACATACTTGCAATGTATAACAATACGTGACATAATATCTTGTGTAACAGATGAATAATTCAAAACAGAATAAATTCTGTGTAACAGATAAATATGTAATGACTAGGCATGACACATATGATAACATGCACACATACACTTTAGTTCCCTTACTTATCACTCATACACATTAAACTGATAGTAAGTTAAAAGCTAACTTACATCGATCGTCGTGTTCTACTAGAATAAAGCGCGAAACACGAGAAACTGTAAGAGGGTATTCTAAAAGTTAGAAATTAATTACTAACAATTAGAAATGTGAAAACATACAACTTAGAGTAAAATTACTATTTTACCCTCTACATGTGGGCAAATGACCATTTTACCCCTAACTTAAGGATTTGACATCTTAATTCCACAAATTACCAAAATTTACATTCCTCATGTAAATTTTGTCTCAAACTCAAATATCAACTTAGAAAAATTTAAAACCAATCACAACTACGAAAAACTCACTTTGGTCGAAATCTACATAGGCCATTTATCTTGATTTTGGTTGCAATTCTTTCAAGTTTCAAAACTCATGAATAAACCAAAATCTTGTAACAAAGATCTTCCTAACCTAACTTTAAAAACACACTTAAAAAAATATCCATTAAGAAAAAGATAATTATCAACACCAAACTTTTTAACAAAAAGTAAACCTTAAATCACAAGTTTTGACCTTAAAAAAAAAATCTCCAAGAATTCCAAAAAATCAAATCTTACTTCTAACATATTCATAACATCATCCTAAGATCAAACATGCTTTAAATCATTAAAAAAAAAAAAAACTCACCAAAAATCACAAAACAACACTGGAGTTTTTGGTTTTAAACTTAGTCCAAAACAGAAACTGTTTTTCCCAACTAACTTTGATCAATCTCTTGATCCATGGTTTAAAGACATGTGATCTTCAAACTAACACATCACATGGTTTAAAAATGTATCCTAAAGAAGATCCAACCATCAAACTTAAAATCTCATGGCTAAAATTTAATAAAACATGGATCTAACTCAAAAAATCAAATTTTAGGCCTAACCGAAATCCTCTTGCATAGAAAATCATATCTTTAAAACTAATACTAAATATCTTAGAAATAACATCCAAACATGTATATAAGAGGCTTAGAATCATCATATAAAAATATCAAAGCCTTTAGAATAAGATTAAACCACGAAATATTCAAACTTTCACAAAACAGAAACTGTTTTTCCACTTCCAGTTTTCAAGTTTCTAACTCTAAGAAAATCTATCATCAAAAGCTTTATTCATGCAACAAAACCTCAATGAACATTCATAAACACATGTTAACAACACTCCATAAAATTGTCGGACCAAGATATGTCCAATTTCACGCCCAGAATGACCTTTCCATGGTTACAAATACTTTTGACTGAACAAATGAGCATGGAATCAGACTAATAGATATCCACGGAAACTAGACTAACTTATGTGAAGGAATCATCTTGGTAAAATACATACAAAGAGTCTAAAATGGCCACGCAAAATGTCCCAGAAATATGCCCGATAGAGCTCTTTTGGGTTTCTCTCTAAGAACGGGGGAAAAGAAGTGATAAAATGGAATGAAAAGTGCCTTGCATGAATATAGACTCCTGGAGGGGGAAGTTGTGGGCTGTAATGACCCTTGATTGGAGGTGGCTATGTGACATAAAGTGGAGAATAGTGAGGGGCAAAGACTGCCTGCAGCAGCTGTGAAAGATGGAGGTTGATGGAGTGGATTTCTCCTTCACATCAAGGCACTATTGGGTGCAGCCAATGGCAGTGGATGGTCTGCCATGTGGGGGAGGAAACTTCTCCAAGAAGCTTTGCCAAGGTGGCCAATTTCGTGGGCCTTGGTGGGCCGCACCAAGTGGGCTTCAATTTGGGGTTTAAAGGGGATTTGGTTAGGGTTTGAGATGCTATCAAGCCCAAAACTAATTTTTCTTGGCCCAATCAAATTTACAAGATTTAAAAGGTTAGATAATGATGTCGTAACAAGAATTTGATTAATTAATAGCATGTGGAAGTGATTTAATCAAGTGATTAAACACAATGCTAGAAATCAGGTTAAAAAGGGTTTGGAGACCAACTTTAGGGTTTGGGGAAACCGTTTAGGATTTCGGTTTCAACCAAGCTTTTGGGGTTTCAATTGGATTCCAACCATTTAGGGTTTTGCTAGGGTTGAAACCCTCTTTGGTTTGGCACAATTTGGTTAATCAGATGAAACAACGTTTTACTTAGGTGACATGATCTCACGCCTTGACTTCCTTCACAAATCCATCTAATGGTTCCTCTTTGTACCAAGTCTCTAATATTATTCACTATGTGTGGCTAAGATCTTGCCAAGTGTCCAAATAAAACTCCTCCAACCTAATTTGGACATTTCACACTGTGATTTTGAAAACACTACACTGGGTGCGCTTATCGAGGTTACTATTCACTCAAGAAAATTCATAATAAACTTCGTAATGAAAAATTCTAAATATTCATATTAACCTCTAGTGAAAATCGTTTAACGAAATTCAACCCCGAAGTGCCCCTAAAAATAATTTCACAATTTTTAACAGACGTTTCGTCAGGAATTATGAAAATAGACTATTGCTTCATAAAATTCTAAATAATCCACTGAGTCTAATGGCGTAGACCATAACGCATTCTGACACTTCTAACTACCTCAAATAATTAAACTCATATTTCTAGCACCATAATGAGTGATAACATTGACTATGTTGACAAACTAAAACCTGTGCGATTGGTCGATTCGTAAAAACGTATGGGGTTTTCACGAGATTCCTAAAGTCAATAGATATTCCACCAATGAATTTCTAGCGGTCTGTTACAAAATGTTTGCAGCAGGGGAGTTATGCGTTGTGCGGAATAATTCATTGGAACCTGTATCGGGTTTTCTGGTTCATGAGGAGGAGGAGCATGAGGGGGCCCCTGGGGTGGAGATGCTTGTGTTGGAAAATACTATATCAGAACCTAAACCAGATTTTCAACCCGAGAGCTTTATGCAGGATAAAGAGTATGTTACGGAGTCTGAGGCTAATGTAGGTAAGAAGAAATATAAGAAAAAGATGTTTGTCAAAATGCGAAGTTCCTCTCGGGTTCATACCCGATTTTCAAATCTTGCTTAATGATTGATTCCATTTTTGTATGGAATATTAGAGGGATTGGATCTTCCAGGAGTAGAGTAAAGAAGTTGATTGGTAAGTTGAAACCGAAAGTTGTAGCTTTATTAGAGCCTTTTCAAGGATAGTTGGGATGTGGAGTTTCTAGAGAATTTGGTAGGGGAGGAGAAGGTGGATGAGATTTTAGTCTCTTTATATAGGCCTAATTCCGGAAAAGACGTCCTAGTTTGGACACCTATGGAGATAGGTATGTTATCTACTAAATCTGCTTGGCATTGTATTCGTATTAGAGGTTCTCCTCTTGACTGGCATACTTGGATTTGGCATAATAGCCTTCCTTTAAAAATGTCTATTCATTTTTGGAGGGCATGGCATATGGCTTTGAGTGTGGATGATCGCTTGTGCCGTTTTGGTATCCCCCTTGTTTCCAAATGCGATTGTTGTAATGTTGGTCATATTGAAAATATTAACCATGTACTCTTTGAGGGTGAGTTTCCTCATAAAGTATGGCCTTTTTTTGGTACTCTGTTTGGTATTCCTCTTGGCAGATCTTGGAGACAAAACACTGAAATTTGGTTTAGGCGTGCTAGCTCCTCTTCTCAGGTGGGTTTTATAGTTGGAATCATTCCCATAGTTGTTACTTGGCGCTTATGGAGGAGAAGATGTCTTGCTCGAATGGAAGGTATTTAGGAATCTTATGATGTTGTTATTCATTCTATTTGTGTGTGGATTGGTTCCCTTTGTCATGTGGTAAAGAATCCTAAGTGGTTGTCTCATCGGGATGGTAAGATTTTAGAGACCTTGCGGATTAAACCAATTGTGCCTAAAGCTCCTTGTTGCAAATTGGTTAAGTGGTTTAAGCCACCGTCGGGATGGTATAAATTGAACACGGATGATAGTAGTCTCGGAAATCCGGGATCTTGTGGCATTGGTGGGGTTATTCGTAGTGATTCAGGAGGTCTTGTCTAGGCTTATGCCTCTCCTATTGGTGTCGGTTCCAACAATAAAGCGGAACTTTTGGCTCTTCTCCATGGTCTGAAATTTTGCAAGGCTTTAAATATTTCTAACGTCATAATAGAAATGGATTCGATGGTGGTGTTATCGTGGTGGTGTTATCATGGTTGTTGAGAGGGCGTTGTGGTGTGTGGTACCTAGAGGATTTTTGGAAAGAAATTATTGTTTTGACTCGTTCTCTTCATTGCCGGTTTCAACATGTTTTCCGTGAGGGTAATATGGTGGTAGATTGGTTAGCCAAGGCAGGTGCCTCAGGCGCCGACTTGGCTTTTTCTAATAACTGTGTTTTGCCGCGGACTCTTCGGGCTTGCTCCGTTTAGATTTCTTAGGCCTTCCATTTTTAAGAGTTTAGTTTTTATTCTGGGTTTTGTGGTTATTGTTTATAGTCAATTTATAAGTTTGTCTTTATTTTGTTATTCTTTGTTGTGGGCTTGATGGGTTTTCTCATGGTCATTTCTTGTCACAACGGTATTCCTCTGCCATAAGTGAGGGTATTATTAATAAATTTGGAAGGGGTCACTATTGGACATGTGACTTCCTGCTCTTTTTTAAAAAAAGAAAAAACTATTTATCTAATTATTACTTAATTATTACAACATTTCGAAACTTCTAAACAAAACACAAAAACCAACACAACGTTCTCAAATCTCAAAATAAAATAATATTAAAAGAATTATATTCTAACAATTTTTTAATTTTTTAATATATTTATTCAACTTTATATCTATCATTTCTTAAAACCCAATAAAATATTTTTACGCAAACTATTTCACTACTATTTATAGATATTCTGAGATATTTTAAGTATTCAAACCTGCCCTTAGTGTTGATGGGCTTTTTTTTATGAAAGTTAGTGTTAACCACTATTTCATATTATTCCTCCATCATACTTGCATCTTATTTATTCAAGTCACTTGGTTGTGAGTGCTTGTTAAGTGTCATACCTCCAGTCAGTTAATGGTTAGCGTAACTAAATATTTTCATGCACCTTTTGGTTTTGAACTTGTTACACTCTAGAAATGCTTGGTTGCTTTTCTTTTTATGATTGAATGATTTTTGCTGTCCCAATGGGTCATTTATTGTGGACTAGCATAAGCCTTATGTTAGTTTTGGGCCCATAATGTGGTGGGCTGAAAATAATAATACATGAGGAAGCCCCATCTCTCATCCTAAAATAATGGAATTAACCCATTGAATTCTATCACCTTGTTGCTAGGGCAAGAGGGAAGCTTTTCCTCTCTCAGAAAAACTATCACTACCAACAGCCCCATTTGAAAGCACAATGGATGAAATGAGATTGTTTGAATCAAGATTTTCTAACAAATACTTCTTTATGAGAAATGAAACCCAAATAGTAGTTGCCCCAATTCCAAATAAAGACAGAAGCACGAATATGTAGACTTTTCCAATAAAAGCAAAGGGCATAAATGTGAAGGCAGGAGGATATTTTTGGCATTCTTGAGGAAGAATATGAGAAATATGGAAAAGCGTCATCGTGGAGGGAAAAGTCTCGAGACTCTTATGTACATACATTGTTGGGTACAAAATGAAGTAGTGTCCAGGCCATTGAAAGCAAAGGGCATAAAAGTCTCGAGACTCTTGTGTATATACATTGAAATAAAATGAAGAGATAAAGACTAAAGTGGTTGATTGATATACAAAAGGATTTGAAAGTGAGACTCAACACCTAAAGGGATAACTCCAAAGAAGGAAAAAGACCTACATAAAAGGAAAGGACCACTACAATAGATTTCACCGTGAAACAATCCGTGGACCTAGTTTTTTTTGGTCAAATCTTGTAAATCTCTGTGTATATTTCTTTATTTATATTTTATGTGTTTTATTTATTATTTAGATAATGAATGAGCATCCAAGCACGATAGCAAAAATAAAGCATAATCAAAGGCCATTTGACCATTCTATTCACCTCCAGCCCTAGCGCTAGAGATCGCACCAAACAACAAAGAGAAAGGCGCACGACGAGTAATGAAGCTCGCCCCTAGCAACATGTATGGTGAAAAAAGCAATAAGGAATGCCAATGGGCTAACAATAAAGCTCACCCAAAGCAACAAGGAAGGCCAATGGGCAAGCAATGAAGCTCTCCTCGAGCAACAAGCATGGCCCAAGAGTGAGAACTAAAGCTCACTGCAAGCCCAAAACATAACGAGCAAGTAGCTTACCTATATATAGAACATCATGGGCGAGTAATGAAGCTTTCCCTTAGAAATGAGCAAGGTGGGTGTGGCGCCCCCAGCCCCCGCTTGGGATTTGATGGAAACTGAAACGTCGGGACATGCAACACCAAGGTTAGCTGTCCATTGTATATGACAGATAAGATGCAATGCACCTAATAATAACTAACAGTATACAATAAATCATAGCGGAAAGTCAACTTAAGTCAATTAAATGAACATTAGTCATGGTACCGAAAACATAAAATCCCAATAGTTCTTCATAATCCATAAGAGTCATCATAGATGTTACGAGTTTCCAATGAATTAACAAAAACACGGGACCAAAACTTTAAAGCTAAACAAAAAGTCATTTCAAAGGAGTGGTCCCATAATATTGATCCTAATTCTTAGTGAGGTTCAGGGCTCACTTGCTTCTCTAAAGTCCGATCATTGTCCCTATTGTGAGATCTTTTAAACCTTTCTATATTCTCAAGTATATCAGTGATTGCTTTATCAATCGACTAGAGATGATTCAGAATGGATAGCTCTGATGGGCCTAAGACCATTTTAGGCATGACCCTCTCTGGAGGAAGTGTTGTCCTCTTGCGCTTCGTCATTTGCATTGACTAAACCTGTCATAGCTTTTATCATTCCGAGTTGGGAATAATAGTGGGTAAATACAATTGTGAGATTTTGAGAAATCTCATTAAGTAAATAAATAATGTGCAACAGATATCATAAGCATATGAAGCAAACTTAACAATGAATGCATGGACATGAACTTATACTTATTCACTTGACCTTTTAAAAGACAACATGCCAACAGTACTTCGTCGACCCAAGGGCATCCCTCTATTTTACACACTCCTGAGAGGACATAGGAATTCCACTAGGACATTCCCCCATCCCAGCATTTGAAGTTGTGATAAAAACTTTACTTTTAAAAAGACTTTTTTCCTTTCAAAAGGGTTTTCACAATCCTAATGCATGTGACATAACAATGAATCTTAGAACTTTCATAAGACACATGAAATACCAAAATGCTCCATCATAACTATAAGACATTCATGCATGCAATACATATCGTGTTACGGCTTGAAAATATTAGAACATGCGAACATATTCTTTTATAACAATTTAAAGGCATTCACATCAATCAAGAGCATACATTACAATAAATTCCATGTAAGAGCCAAAACATACAAACATTAACATAACCAAGAATCATCCTTAACACATTAAATCTTAAACACCAATGATCTTACTTCATCCATAGGGTTGGCCAAAAACTCTTATGTAGGGAAACATGCATTCCAATCAATTTTCATGAACTTACAACCTTCTAATGTATTTAGCAAAGCCTTTAATAAAGAATTCTCATGGATGGCTTGTGGACGATATTTTCATGAACTTAGTCCCATACCAAAACGGTGAAATGACAAATATTCATGTTCAAACAAACATAGTACAAACCAAAACCCTAGCATGGCTTCTTACTCCATTTTTCATAACATACATATCTTCCATAGACCACTTTAATCATACTTTAAAAATAATCATATCAAGAGAAGTTTATTGCACATGGAAGAACAACAATATCACAAATGACCATACAAAACCGAAACAACCAATAAGTTCACAAGTCATTTGCATAAAATTTCCAAGTACAAGTTAGAGGTGTACTTACAAAAATCCGAAATATGTATCTATAGCAAGCAAGCTGAAATATTACATGTAATACTAGTTAGGATCATTATTCAAGAAAAACCCTAACCAATTTAACTGTAGTGTTCTTTACATCCTTTTCTTTTTCCAACAAAAAGTCTTCATGCATTCGAACCCTCCACTCTTGAGTCTAAAACTAGATTATAACAAACCCTAGCTCATGATACTCACTAATGCGTGATTCTCCTACCTCAAAAGCATCATGCTTTAAGGCTTAAAACAAGTAGGGTTACATTTATCTTTCTTTGAAGAAAACCCTAACCTAGCCTTGCATGTGGGATTGTGGATTAATGTGAAAATCTTCCAAAGATATGAGCTATCTCCTCTAGCTCAAGTGTGTATAAGTGAGTATGAGTTCTAGATGAACTAAGCTTAAACTGAATCGTCACTCTCTTGATGTCATGCGCGTGTGTGTATAGAACAAAATAAAAGTTGACTTCATACCTTCTAGGTTTTCCTCTTGCAAGTATCTCCTCACTTTGCTTATTCTCAAAATGATATTTGAGCGAGAAGGAAATATTGTGGAGAGTGTTTGGTTGGTGAGAAAGTGATGGAAACTTGGAGAAAATGGTGATGAACAAAACTTACAATAGCAGTACACAAAATGGCCAAAAGTTCAAGGGTTTTCGTCTCCTTCTCTTTTATAAACACTCACAAAGCTTCTTGCATGAATCAAGCTCATGCATGGATGCCAAGTGGCGTGTAACCCTATGACCCATTCCTCTAGCTCATCATTTGATTGTGTTGGGAACCAAAAGTACCATTTTTTACATGTGGCGCCTCCTTCTTCCAAAACCAAAACTCACTTCCCCTTTTGCCCTCTATTTCATGTCTTGGTTCAATGTATCTAGTGGCTATAAGGTCTTTTATCAAACTCAAATCCTCATCAATCTCTTACATGTGTTCATGAGTGCCCAATGGCATGTGAGGAGTGTGTGTCATGTGTGCATGAGTGCCCAATGGCATGTGAGGAGAGTGTGTGGTGTGTGTGTGTGTGCATGGGTTGCCGAACCCTTCTCTTCCCTAGGAGATCTTCTTTTCACCATACTTTTGGACAAGCATATGATTGGTCCCTTCTAGCACAAAGAACCATGCTCTAGCCATCCACCTCAAGATTTCTTACACAAAATCCTCTTCTAGAAGCCCTAGGCATGTAAGGCCTTTCCTCCAACCTTGATCTTGCTCTTTCTCAAGAAAACTTTTTACCTACCTCTATGCATGTATGACACATGGCGAAAAACAACCTTCCTTTCTCCTTTGTTGCCATCCATGGCCTCTTGGCTTGCCCTAGGTTCCACTTTTCCATAACCTAGTCATTTCCTTCTAGAATCTCTCCCCCATAGTGACATGTGTCAAAAAACTTTCTCCCACAAGCAAAGATCTTCATGCATACGTGACACATGGCAAAAAAGTGATAGATCTTCCTATGGTAGGCGTGTAAGCCAAACCCTAGCTCCTTCTCACCTCTCTTCCCTTATTTCCATATAGATTCATCAAGTCCTATACAAAGCTTCATTGGATGAGAAGTAGCATACATAAATCTTAAGTTGGGTGTCAGCCTTAATTCCATTGGGCTTCAAAACCCTAATTTCCTACAAGGGCTGAAACTTTCATGAGCTTATAAAAAAAGAATTTACACAAAAGCCTAGACAGCCTTGGTCGTCACAGTGGGCATCAGCATGCCCACATTACAGGCGAGCAATGAAGCTCACCCTGAGCAACAAGTGTGACAAGAAATCAGCTCGCCCCCTCTGTAAGCATCATGAGCGAGTACTAAAGGTTGCCTTGTGTATTGAGCAAAGTGGGCACTTAGCCAGCCTATGCATTGAGCACCATGAATAAGCATTAAAGCTATCCTCGAGCAACAAGCATGTTGAGCACTTCTCATATCATAGGCGAGCAATGAAGCTTGCCCCAAATAACAAGCATAGCAGGAACATCACGAGAAGCACTAAAGTCTGCCTCTGCCTGGAGCATCACTGGCTAAGCTTTAAGCTCGCTAGCAATGGCTAAGTGTCCGGGGTTGCTTCCCTTAAACTAGTAAAGATAGAAAAGTTGATAAACGTGAACTCTGCTCATTGGTCTTAACCAACAACACTCAGGCGTGCTGGGCCCAATCATGGGCCCCAATACAAGCATGCAGAACAAAGAAGATACACAAGCCATTATCTCCATTCATATGAATCGTTGAGTGGCAAACAATCGCCATCAACAAAAACCACTTGATGGCGAGAAGACCCCATTTGGCAAAACTAGCTCAATGGCGAACAATCTCCATCATGCAAAAACACTCAACAATGAACAATCTCCACCAATCAAAAATTTGATTTAGTAACTAAATGGTCCGGGTTTACTTCTCTCAAAAGTTCTATTTGAATTTTATATTTGCTAACAAATTTAGTTTTGATAGTTTTTTACCATAAAACCCCTCAGATCTCCACGAGACTCCCAAGGAATGAATAAGCAGGAACATCAAGATGGATAAGCAACCGCTTTGCTTGTTGGTCTCAACCAAAGACAAGTTCAAGCAGTTTGGACCGCAAACAAGAGCCCCAAGGTGAATAAACAAAACAAAAAGGATGCACAAGTAGAGAACTATGTCCGATAACCTTATTTGATTACAATCAACCCAGCTAGAAAAAAGCTTGGAAACTAAGGTATTTGGCATGGGGCACCAATGAGTTTGCCCTTGAGCTCCGTGTAGACAACTCAGCTCACTATATTCGCCAGAATAGATCATCCTAGTAAGCTTACTTGGGCGGAGTGGATCTTCTTTATCACCAAGGCAGGGCTGCCTTCAAGTCTCACCTAGGAACCAGATGCTCTCACACCCTAGCAAGAAACAACAAGAAGAAGAAAAACCCCAACAACGGGGTCATTTTCGAGCCACACTTGATCGCTCCAGAATTTCCTCAAAAGTGTCAAAGTGAAAGGATAAGATCACAAGGATCAATGAAAAACCGTTTTGCCTACTAGCCTTCACAATTGAAATAGAACACTCACCAAACACAACCATGAAGATTAGGCCATTTGGCTCAAGTTTGCACGTCTCACACTTGTGGTTTGGATTATTTATGTTACCCAGTCTAGTTTTGCTGACAATTTCTTTGAAAGGCCAGGCCACCCTAGAGTCAAACACTCAGGCTCCTCATGATCAAGTCCAACACTCGCACCCAACAATTGAGGTTAACACTCATGCCACCAACAAGTGAATGATATTAGCACTCGCAACTGCTATCGAGGCTAACATGCTAACAATAATCAATCTAGGTTAGCACTCGGACATGCGATCAATGTTAACACAAGTGCAAAATAGTTGGGTCGTCGTAGAGTCAAACATCCCAACCACCGCCATTTAAAAAAAGCCAAGCCTCACTAGAGTCAAATACTCAGGCCCCCTAATACTTATTTTGGCGCCCTATTCCTCAATAAAGAACCTGGCAAGGATCCGCGGTGCCAAGGATACCAATTGGTCGGCAACACTCCTGATTTAGTTCAAAAATAGGCGTGTAGTTTTTGCAAGGAATGAATGTGTAAGCAAAAAAATACATGTATATGTGTATTGTAGAGAAGTAAGTAAAGGTTTAATCTGAGACTAAACGCTACTTGCAATAGAGGTCTAAATTCGAAAAATGTTCAATTATATAAACATAAGTATCCATATGTCACTATCACTTCGCAAATAATATTATACAACACTAATTGTTCATTGCTTACATCCGAGTATGACAAACTAGACATAACTTGTCACATGACCTCTAAGAATGCAAACAACTATTGAGCGAAACAACACTCCATTACTATCACTCGAGCAAAGTTGGTCCTTCTTCCTCAGGGACCCCTTATGGGCTTACGTCTACATCATGTCTACAGTTCTGATAAACGAAACCATAGGTAGGTTAAACAGCTATGACAAAATTGCTAATGAGAAGCATTGTAAATGAAGATGCAATGCATCATTTCATGTAAAATATTTGTGAACACAAATACTTATGCTTGGCGAGGAACGACCCTCTAAACAGGAACAAATGTATTTATAGTTATGACGATGAGCCACCATCTGAATAAAAACACAATTATATAAGTAGGGAGAGGAATTAGACTCTGTACAAATCTCTAGTATACATATTTATCACCGCAGTGAGGAACCACCCTCTTCTCAAGCACATAAAACTCATCATATAGAATCTCATCACAAAAAATATGAAGTAGAGAAATCAATCTATCATTCGACTCGGGAACTCACTCTACCCTGCCAACGTGCACATGATGAACATGGAAAATCTCTCTACCTGATCAATCAACTTGAATGAAAGGGGAGAATTACAGAATGTGCAAAGCCAAATATTGAAAATACCTATAACATTTATCCCATATTCTCAATACTATCTCATAAGCTAACCCACCTTAACATTATTTAAAATACTATGGCGGCACTGAGGTTGCTCCTCTCGTTTCTCCCTTAAAGCCATTTGCTTTTAATGAAGACTCTGTCTCCAAAGAAGCTAAAACACTTAAGACTTTTTGTCCCATGTCTAATCCCTTTTATAGGGCAGGACTGTCAAGAGCCCTTTGATTTCAGTCGTCCATCTGTAGGATGACATAGATAAATTCATAGGACAAGGCATGCGCGTTCTTGTCGCTTGCCTTTAGTCCAATCTGTAGTCCTTCCCCAAATAAGGGTCTCCCACACGACACTAGACCATACTTCTGAGTTTAGATGATATGGCCTGCAGAGTTGTAATTTTTTTTTCCCTTCCTTGACAAGGATTTTTGTCCTCGAAATTTGGTAAGAACCAACCCTCGATATGACATTCCATGAAGGTGATCTAGGTAGGGCATTCTTCAGTATTTTCTGTCAGCATCGGTAATGGTGATGACCTGCCATTACCTCAATCCACCAACGGACCTTCATCATCTACGATTGGGACAAGAGTTTCCTCCTCGTGTACCCTTCCTCGGATACTTTTGGTGCATCAATCGGCACTACTCTCACATCCTAGCTCCTCTGCTAGAGTTGACATCGTCGAACTGGGAAAAGCGTTTCATCCTCACCATTGTCCTTTTCTTGTCCATCACGTTCTTGGACCATTTGTTTCTCCACACATCGTGCCATCTTGGTCCAACATTTCCACCATTAGAGCACTAGTCCTCCGATAGCTTTCTTCATCTTGGCAGGATTCCTCCTTTGCTTACCAACATTCTACTTCTAGCCTCATTACTTCGCATTGTTCTTCCATGGAAGGACGGATTATTTCTAGCAGTACGACTGCCTTTCAGGCCATCCTCTTCTCTTGCACCATCATTACAATTTGAGAGCTCTAGGTGTTGTAGCCCAAAGGGTAGCTTGAATATAGATGCGCTCCTACCTTCGAATTGTCTGAACTACCCTTGTTGAGTGCGTTCTAGCACCCCTACTACAAGTCAAATTAATATGAGAGCTACTCCTTCTTCCCACTCACTTTTCCATGTAAACTCCCTGTTTCTTATGTTTCCTTATTGCACCTTCACCAAGAGTACAGTTATGGACCATAGTCGCTATTCCCTCTGGGTTGTACGCTAATTGGCCTGCTTTTCCAATATTTGGTAGGGTCCAATATATCTTGGGCTCAGTTTCCCGTTTTGCCCAAACATTTATACTCCCTTCATTGATGATACCATGAGATACAACCTAGTCACCTTCTTCAAAGGTCAACTCCCTCCTCCTTACATCAGCATAACTTTTCTGCCTACATCAGCATAGTTCAACTCCTTCCTTCTTACACTTTTCTATCTCATCAATTGTATGATCTCTAGTCCAATCACTCTGGCCTCCCCCACTTTGTCCTAACATTAAAGCAATCGACAATAGTTGTTTGGAAGCTATTCTTATAGGCAAACTCGATGAGTGGGACTTGACCTTCCCATGGACCTATAAAGTCCAACACAAATCCCCTTAGCATGTCCTCTAGTGTCTAGATTTTCCTCTCAGACTATCTGTCGGTTTGTGGATGGTATGCACTACTAATTCTTAACTTTGTGTCCATTGTCACTTTCAAGATTTTCTAGAAATGAGACGTGAACCTCATATCTCGATCTGACACTATGGTTTTGGGCACTCCATGAAGTCTAATTATCTCCCTTATATACTATCGAAGTTAGCTTACTCAATTACCAAATTGCATCATTGCCACTTGAGGTTTAGGGTAATCCGACAAAAAAGTCTATAACTATGTCCTCCCACTTCCACTATGGAGTGGGTAAGGTTTCTGAATTCCCGACCGATCTCTGATGCTCGACCTTTACTCAACTACACATGGCACACCTCTCGATGAAGGGAGCGATATCTCGTTTCATTCCTTCTCACCAAAAGCCCTTATTGAGATCTCAATACATCTTTGTTACCACCACCATATACCAAATATGGCGAGGAATGAGCTTCGACTAGTGTTCTTTCCAAAATTTCTTAATTAGCCCGAACTACTCTTCATCCTTGACGTAACTTTGTAGACAACAACTATTAGACAAGTACATAAACTAATCCAGAAAATAAATACCACAACTGCAACAATCCACATAAACTGATCCGAAAAATAAATACAACTTGTCCCGATAAGCCTTGTACATCTTAATGTAGCATTAAACGATTTACATTTTGATTGACTTCATAATTCCAAGGTTCGCTTACAACAAGCCACACTGTTTCTTAACCTTATACTATGGACAATTGAAAAATCGCTGACTAAAACTTTTTGAGTTGCCCGACATCCTCATTTTGGAAGGAATGTCACAATAACATAGTGGTCTTCGTCCCAAGATTGCTTCATCTCCTACCTGTAAGCTAGAAATGATGTCTCCTCTACTACTTTCCATATTGTTGCAAAGAAAAAGAAAATACTCTATTAGCTATTGTTGGCCCCTTAATAAAAAACACTCAGTGAATATAAAAGGCCACTAAACTCACATGGGTTCAAAATAAGAATAAGAGCTAGCTTGAACCTCTACAGAAACAGAGAACATTCCACTACAAGTACAACACAATTGGACAAATTGACAAAGCTGGAAGGCTTTCGCAAGGAGATAAAAAAGGCAGAAATATATTGGTTTGAAACAATATTCCCCAAGTTTCCAATTATAATAAATATATTGGTTTTACCTAAACAATTTTGAGGGACTCCAAGAGTCATGGACTGGCCTTACGAGACATTGAAGTGATGCATGCATTGGCTACTCTCTTCCCAAGTCCACGTTCTATGGATCTATCCATCCCAAATTCTACCATATATCTATTGGATTTGAAACAATATTCCCCAAGTTTCCAAAAACAGATAAAAGAAACAAATCCCAAGTCTCACTCCACATTCCATGGATCTACGTCTATCCCAAATTCTACCATATGAAATATTCATAGCTCTTAAAGAAAGAACTTAAACAAGAATGTGTTGTTTGATAATATTTAATATTGTCATCTTGTTAAGACCCAAAAACCAAATCTCTCCCTCTGCAGATCAAATAATATGCTGGTTAATTCAAATATTAAAATAAGCTCCCTAAGTTTTAAGGGACCAACAGAGACCAACGAACAAACAAAAATTCGGACCAAGCTTTACATATATGCTAAAGAATACAAACACCAATCTTACCAGACAATATTATCACAAGAAGATTGCAAGAGGAAAAAGAGACTTATGGGTTCAGGTGGTTCAGTGGATTCAACTGGGGAGTGGCTTCCAGAGATGGGATGGGATGGGTTCGACGGATGGTGGTTTTCGACGGAGATGGGATGGGTTCGACAAAGCTCCAATGAGGATTTCGACGGGTTGAGACCACTGGGTTGAGACAATGGGTTGAGAAGAGGGAGATTTTCGGGGTTGAGATGATGCATAGAACGATGGAGAGAGATCAAGCTTTCGACAGATTGAAACCACTGGGTTGAGACAATGGTGTCTCCTGAGATGAGGGAGATTTGCGGGGTTGAGAAGAGATTTGTGGGGAAGAAGATGATGGTGGTAAGACGATGGTGTCTCCTGAGAAGAGGGAGATTTGTGAGGGAGAAGATGATGTATTGAGAAGAGGTTCCACTGGACTCACACTTACAATTAGCCTAATGCTCTATATTGCGTGTCTTAATTTCATTGGTGGGGTGTAAAACAAACAAAGTCACCCGTCTGCTTTGAAGCTTTTCTCTTAATTTATGTGATCACGATAGTAGACAAATGATTAATATAGGTATAGGTGTTATACCTTGAAAGAGGATATCACATAAAAAAGGAAATTCGGTCATTCTAATTAGGAAAACATTAATGCAAGCAACCAGGTTTAAAGTCATTGAAGGAATTCAATTGATGAAATCCAAGCCCTTGGAACCTTTCATATTTGATTTTTCAAGTTAAGAATTTGAAGTCAGTCACACCAATTTGGGGTTGTCTAAATAATATAGGAAATTTTATAAATTGGTACTTGAATCTCCTTCTTGTGGAAACGATACTCTTTTTGCCATGTTCTATTTGTCACAACCCATGCACTTGTGGTAGAGTCTAGGGACCATCAACTGTCAAATGTCCTTCTAACGTACTCCTAACTTCATAGTATGCTTGAATAGGAGTCATTTGATCTTAGCTGTCCATTTATAGGATGACAGGGATAGACTGATGGGATAAGACACGCAAGTTCCTACAAGTGGCCTTTAGTCCAATCCCCAGTCCTTCCCAAATAAGGGTCTCCCACGTGACGCTGGATCACACCTTTAAGTTCAAACAATATGGCCTACAGAGTCATAATCTTTATTTTTATTTTTTTTCTTTTTTGCAGATTCACTCCAGATGTGACTTTTCAGGTAGAGTATGTGCCTCTGTGTACATCCCTGCCTCCTTTTCAGCATTTATGTGTTATCCTGGAAAGCCCTTACATCTGTATGGGTCTTGTTCTTAACCATCGCTCGCCATATACTTGTAACTTGCCCTTTGCCCAATCTACCAGCCTCGTCAGTTTTTCATTCTCGCCTTCACATGGTTAGTAAATTTTCTCAATTGATCGATTTCGGGTGAAAAGTTCTTTGTTCGTCTTGTGCTGAGATGTATTCGCCAAGCTCCCTGCAACATGCTGCTTGCCTTACTCATTGTTTAGCTACTCGTTGTATGGCTAGTTGCCTGTTCTTTGATCACTATTGGATGAACCTTCCTGGTTGTCCAGTGTTGAACTGTCTCTGCCAAGCTTTCTACATAGTGTGGCTCATCCTATCCTTTAGACTAGTTGCACTCTACCTGACCGTTACCTTGTCTTCCATAGCACATTTCCTGTGGGAAGAGGTCTCCTCCCTTCGACGCTCTCGAGCGAAGCACTCAGGTCCCCCATTCAACTTCAAGCATTTCCATCAGTAGAACGTGCCTATGGGCTCCATAACCGTTGTGATGCTAGAAATGAGCCTTTAGGCTCCATAACCTCCATGTGTAGGTTCTCTTCACGAACAAGTCGATGGCCTCAAAAATTGCCTAAGATGGATCTAGGGGGCCGAAGGGTTCCATACCCACTTAATGCATGTTTACAACAAACAAACTCTAACCATAACCCTAAAACAATAATGTTGCCTTGAAATCACCACATAGGGAAAGAAATCCACTAGCGCCAATGAAAACAAAAACGATTACCTAATATGAAATGCACTTTCCACGCTTGCTAACAATAACTAGTCATATGCAATTATCAATCATACATTCTTACAAACAAACTTCCTAGAGGCAAAACCTCGTAGGCCCTTCCAAGGAATTTAACAAATTTTAGGTGACTTTTGGTATATCACAAAACAATGGAAAACCAAGGACAAGCTCCCATGATTTATTTTTCTACAGTTCTTGTGGACTCTCTCTTATCATGGTTGATTTTCATATTGAAGATTATTGAGACTTTCTTGTCGAGCAAGTCGACCTCAAGAATCGCAGGGTTCTGTTGGGTGTAAAATTAACTAGGGTCCATCCCATTGGAAGCACATTGCCATGAATAAAAGGAAGAGATAAAGTCAAAAGTAGATGACTTCTATACAAAAATGTAAAAGTAACATAAAGCAAATGGGACTAAGCTACTACAGCGATAACTCTAACGGAGGATGAAGACCTCTATTTAAAAAAAGAATGAACCACTACAAATGTGGGGATAGGATACACGCTCTCTTGCATCTTCTCTACACTCTCTTGTGACTTTCTCTATATTTCGACAAGGACATCATCTTCTTCAACCCCTTTTAAGGAGGGTTCTCTTAACGCCTTCTTTTTTTTTTTTTTTCTTTTCATTGGAGTTATTTCACAAAGATTTGTTGTGATAAAAAATAAAAAAAATAAAAATAAAATAAAGAAAAAGAGAGGAGAGGAGGAAACAAGCACACTAAATCGTTGTACAGAGTTGTATTGTTACGTTTGAGAAGGACGAATCCTGCAATGACAGCTGCTACAAGTCTGGTGCAGTATTGTTGCCACGAGTGAACTGATCATCATGATCCTGCAGCTCCAAGGTAGGGTTGTGAAAGATTGTGATGCATGCTGCTCCAATATATTAGAAAACAAAATAGTTATCTTCCATGCTTGGATCACCCATACAAGGGGCTCAAGAGTTATAGACAATAATTACC
Organism: Juglans mandshurica; assembly: GCA_022457165.1. Taxonomy (NCBI): domain Eukaryota; kingdom Viridiplantae; phylum Streptophyta; class Magnoliopsida; order Fagales; family Juglandaceae; genus Juglans; species Juglans mandshurica. Next base: position 22,413,476 of record CM039632.1, read on the forward strand.
CACCACGTGGCCTACATAATTAGAAGATTACGTTTTTGCGTGTGTATGACGTATCCCTCGTAATTAAATTTAGGAAGTTGCCCTTCGTCTGATGCCACATGTTACGTGATGACCTGCATATGCCGATATGCACAACAAAAGCATGAACACGTGGTTTGATCTTGGAGAAAGGCACGAATCCATTTATATAATAATATGATAATTAATAAGGTGGATTAAAGACTGACTGTCCTGGACGGTGCAAAATCTAGTCCGACACGTCCAAGGCAGAACCCGATGCTCTCTCCAATCGTGCCACGTGTCCTGCTTTCGTTCTTATATAACTAACCCACCAAGTCTCAACATCACAGGCCTTTGCCGCTTGATGTGTTTTGTCTCGGTGGCTCTAAACTACTATTTTCTCGTTAGGTTCAAACTTGTTAATCACTTTACCCTTTCGAAAACCAGTTTCTCTGTTTGCTTTCACATTCCTTTCTTGTTTTTAAGAAACTGACCCCCAAAGCACAGGAGGAAAAGGATAATGGGAAAATTGTGGACATTGATCACTCAAGTTCATTCACTTTCCGGGTAAGCTTTTATTTATATTTTTTTCTGATTTTTGAAACTTTGCCCCAAGATAACTCGAGTTTATGTTATTGATCATGATTTGTGCAGGCCGGTGCTGATGTTGCTGTACCCCTTGTGAGTATATGGATTCTTTTTCTGAGTTTTGATACAGCTAATTGTTTCTTTTAGATTAATTCCAATTTGTTTTAAAGAAGCTTGAAATATAAATCATGTATTTTTCTTCTTATACAATATTATGCAACTCGATTTTCCAGATATGCATCAGTGATGGCCATAGAGAGCACATCAAAACTGGATGACCAACAGTGGCTTGCGTATTGGATCTTGTACTCATTTCTTACTCTCATGGAGATGCTTCTCCAACCCATTTTGGAGTGGTAACAAAAATTCCATACTTGCATCTCAAGATATCATGTTATTTTTTACGTATATCATTCAAATTAACCAACTTTTTTTCTGGGTTTCAATATATTAATTGTAGGATACCTATTTGGTACGATGTGAAGCTACTGTTTGTGATATGGCTTGTTCTGCCACAGTTCCAAGGGGCAGCTTTCTTATATGAGAGATTCGTGAGAGAGCAAATCAACAAGTATAGATCAGGAGCGAGTGATCATCATCAACAGAAGTCTCCCAATGGCAGCAAGGGCAAGCACAAGTTCGTGCAGTTCGTCACCCCCAAGAAAGTGAGTGTCTCACTTACTATTTCCCCTAACCTATATATATATATATATATATATATTCCAATATATTGCTATTCCGGCCGGCCAATCATGTATGTTCCTACGTACTTCGGGCTTTGTAATTTATTTTGGTATTTATCGTTTAATTTTTGTCTTTGAATAATGGACAGGGAGAGCAGGAGGCATACTAAAGAGAAAAGACTTGGGGGGAACTTGAGATTTCATTCTGGCTTGTGTGGATCTTCTCCTTCAACGTTTCGTCTTTACAGTTTCCTCTTCTGATACTGTAGTATATTTTGACGCATGTACAAGTTTGTAACTTCTGAAAGGCTTTTGTGACTTCTTTTTCTCTTACTATGTGTGAAGATTTGGATGGTCGTCTTTGTGTATGATATTTTGCCACGCACGGCACCACCAAACTGATTATCATGTAATTTGACTCTTATTTTCGAGTTCATACGGATTTGTTTTCTGCTTTCATTCACCAATAATTTAGATTATCTTTGTTCGCTACAAGAGAATACATTTTTTGGATGAAAATTTGGTCCAAAAAATAGTATTAAAAATGAAAATCTCTATTTTATTTCTAAAAATTCATCTCAAAAGGTTTTTAGAGACAAGATAATTTTATTTTTAAAATACTTTTTGAAATGAAATATTTTTGTCTCAAAAAATCATTGGAATGAAACATTTATTGTTCGAACGGTCGATTATCTATTCAAACTTAACTGAAATTTAATTCGAACGATGTGAATTTATTTTATCATATTCGAATGGAGGGATTGTTTGAATAGTTTGTCTGTTTGAATAGATATATCTATATTTGACAAAAAATAATCGGATCAATGGTGGTTCAATATTTATGTTGGAACGGTGTATGGTACATTCGAATGATGACAAATGTGTTCGAACAAGTTATTATTTGTCTGAATGTTCAAACATGAAGTTTGATTGAACAAACAATTAATCTATTCGAATAGAATTGACAATTCTCAAGTTATTCGAATGGTTTTGACTGGTAGTTTGAATGAGAGTTAAAATGTGTTTGAAGGGTAATAAATTGGAAATTACAATTCGAACTAGGTATTTTACGTTTGAACGGTACTTATGCTACAGTATACTGTAAATTCAAATATGAATCTAATATTAAATATTGTAATTAAAATATCATATTTGTTTAAATATTAAATCAAGTCAGACACTGTTCGAACATTGTTTGGGGTTGAGTCTCTAGCTTCTTCTGCATGTTTGATTCTAATCTCATCTTTATATCCATTGCATAATCTAATTGAGTCTGCAACTCTTTTAGCTTGGACCTCAAATTTTTGATTTTGAGCTTTGCTTCATCTAATTTTTTAGAGTTGTTATTCGATTTGACTTGAGAAGAGGATGATGATGTTGAGGAATGATTCACGCAACTTCCTAAGCCCCTCAGATATCCAAAACGTGATTCAAGAACCTGAAAAAAGATTTGAACATCGTTTACAGATGATTCATCAGATAGAGCCGTAACAGTTTTCATAAATGATACCATTTTGTCCTATAAATAACAAAAATATTATTAGACAATACAAATAAAAAACTTAAACTTACATAATTTGTTTCTGCTCAAGACTGGTCCATACACCATCACAATTTGTATGTGATTGAGCATACAATTGGGTCAGATTATAGTTAGTAAGACTTTCTTGTTCTTGTAAAAGGAAAATCTATATTATAACTTCAATCACAAATGTTGATATGTTAATATTTAACAGGAGACTAGTATAACGTTACCATTTTTTTATAGTCAATGAAAAGATTGAGAACCCGCATGATGGTGTATCATTAAATTTTCTTTATTTGCTTTCTTAAGAGTACTCCATTCCTACAAAAAACGAAACACCATTATTACTATATTTGTTTAATGCATCTATAATATACCATAAAGAAATATAGTAGCGAAATTATCTGATATGCGAGATCTTCAAACATATCACAAAGTTTTTTCCATTCGTTTGGTGGTATACTAGTATAACGTTACCATTTTTTTATAGTCGATGAAAAGATTGAGAACCCGCATGATGGTGTATCGTTAAATTTTCTCTATTTGCTTTCTTGACAGTACTCCATTGCTACAAAAATTGAAACACCATTATTATTATATTTGTTTAATGCATCTATAATATACCATAAAGAAATATAGTAGCGAAATTACCTGATATGCAGGATCTTCAAACATATTACAAAGTTTTTTTCATTCGTTTGGTGGCATGTCTTAGAATGGATTTTGACGCGCCTCTGTTGCACTACTGAACTTTTGATAGTGTCATGTCATCTACCTTTGTACCTCCAAAATGCATTGGACATTAGCTCATCAACCATTAGTTGATCCTCTCACCGGTCAAAATTAAGTTCAAACTTATCTTTGAAAAAATTATAAACAATTAATCCAAATACAAACTAATTATAAATTAACATATTATACTTAATTGTTTTCTAAGTAATTTATTACTAGATTTTAATGTGGTATTTCACATCTTGGGAAACTTTAGCCAAGAGGATGTAGTCATTGGTACATATGTGCAAGTTAGGGTACCAACATAAGAAGCAAGCCAACCTGCTAAATCTCTAGAGCCACCGGTGTGATCATCAAGAATATTAACTTTAATTTTTTTCGCTTTCCTTACCTTCTTTATGCAGACACCCCTAGTAACACCTCGACTTCGGTGATAGCTTACAACAGCTATATAGTAATTAAAGCATATAATATCAAAAAAAATTATTTTATTTTTAAAACACTATTACTTAAATCATTACATAAAATCAAGTTTCTATGTAACATACATTGTTCTGGGTCTGGTGATGTTGGTCCTCCATTCATGGCAAGCGAACCAATTGGGAAGTCGGTAATGGATGGAGATGGTACATGGGTCGCTTTGCGTTTGGGAGGCATATCTGTTTGAAACTGTAATGAATTATTATTTGCAAAAATTTTATTATATTTATAACAACGATACTTACACAAAAACAACTATCATTCACTATCAGTGTTGTTGGACCAGTCGCCCTCATCCTCACTAGACACTTCAGTTGACTCATGTTCTTCTGGCAATCCTCCTTCAATTACTTCTGGTTCAACATATTCTCTATGCAATGGAATCATGTCATATTGGTTGAGATCAACAAATAGATTGATGTCTGATTCGTTTTCTTGATACGCTTCTTCATTTGTTAGACCATTAAATTCTTCATGTTGTTCATCTGCCTTTGGAATGTAATTATATACATTTCTTGGTGAAAACTTCTTTACTACTAGTCATGGGTTTCCGTACTCCGAATCATCTAAATAACAAATTTTATTTGCTCGACAAGTGAGAACGAAATGATCGTCTTCATACCATGTATGAGATGAATTGACACTCACAAAATATTCACATTACGCACTTCCAACTTAGGATTTGAGACATCCCACCAATTACATTTAAACAACCAGACCATATGTCCCCTCAAGTACTTTAACTCAATCAAATCTTCAACAACTCCATAGATGATATGAACTCTTGGTTCCTATCAATGTTATCCTCCTCGTGGCTTCCTTAGACGATAACCCCACAATTTTAAGTTTTTCTATATCGTTCTCTGTCAACCATGTGAAATTTATATCCACGCACCAAACATCCTGAATATTGGATGGCCCGCCTGGATGGACCACGTGCCAAAGCATATAATTCACTTGAGATTTCTTGTGAATTATCACCATATTTCAATGCAACCTACATCAATAAATTTTATTCCAATTATATCAGTGTTAGATAGCAAAAAAAAAATCTATTTTAGTGTTATGAAATTTGTAAGTAGTAAGACATTTTTAAGTAATACCGTATATTCAAACCACGAGGAAAACTCATCTTCATGCTTCTTTTATACGTTAGTTACACTGTCCAGGCGAAGTATTCTATACGTTCGCTGTGCATGTTCAAGTTAACAATTAATTTGTATAAAATTATATTATATTCCATGACTTTAAATTTATTTTGATATGCACAGATCACTAACGTTAAGTAGTTATCAATCTCTGCGCAGTTATTCAATACATACCATCGGCTCTATCAAACTCTCGTCCACATAAGTGCCTCCTTGTGCGCCTATGGAACGTATGGTTTGAGAAAATACGAAAAATTATGAATTAACTCCCGTTTGTCCACCTTCATAATTTTGGACCGGTCTCGTGAGTCTAGTATCAACCCCACGGAAATATATAGAACAAAATGTATGTCATTCATTATCAATGTATGACTCTACAATCAAACCTTCTAAACGAGCCTTATTCCTTACGGATCGCTTAAGTTTTTCCAAAAATCGTTTAATAGGATACATCCATCTATACTAAACCAGGCCAGCAACTAAAACCTCATGAGGCCGGTGCACAGCCAAATGACATCAAAGCATGAAGGTGGATACAAACTCTCCAATTTGTATAATATCACTGCAATGTCAGCTTCCATCTTTACTAATGTATCAAATTTTAACATTCTATTGCAAATGTCCTTGAAAAATCCTCCTAATTCTGTCAGAGCTGCATGAACATCTCGAATAAGCTTTCCATGCACACCAACTAGCAACAAACCTTGTAAAAATACATGACAGTCATGACTTTTAAAATTAGTTATCTTCCAATCATGGGTTTGCACACATCTTAACATGTTCAAGGCATAGCCATCAAGTAATTTGATTGTCATGAACCACTCAGATTTATTTTGCTCTCATCATTTGACAGTGTATACCAACCAAGGGGCATATAAGTTGATGATCAATTATCTTGCAAATGCAACTCCCTTCTGATCCCCTACTCCTTTAAATTTTTACAAGAATTAGTTGTATCTTTTGTCTTTCCTTCTATTAACATCAAAGTGCCAAGTATATTCTCGCATATATTTTTCTCAATATACATAACTTCTAGATTATGGCACAGTGTCAAGGCAGACCAATATGGTAACTCAAAGACTATGCTTTTTTTTTTGTCCAATTTAACTCCACTGCTTGTCGTTTCCTCTTTTGAGCTCTTGCATCCTTCCATCAAACATTGTTCTATTTGAGCACCATCTATGATCATGTGGTAAATATTAACAGTATCTCATGAAACATAATTTTCTACCATTTGTCAACCATTGAGACTGAGTATCTTTATTACAGATAGAACAACACATTTTACCTTTTGTGCTCCACTTAGAGAAGTTTTCATATGCTAAAAAATTATTTATTGTCCACAGCACTACAACATGCATTTTGAACTCCTGCAATGAGGCCGCATTATATATACCCACAACTCTTTAAACTCTACAACCAGTGGCTGAAAATATACGTCTATTTTATTTCCTAGTGACCTTGGCCTTGTATAAGTAGAGTCATCATAAAGTACGGATCCTTCATGCACTTCCAAGGTTGTAAATTATTGGGCATTAATATGAATTACTAAGTTCTATGAGAAGTGCTCATGTTGCCAAATGGATTAAAAACATTTGTTGTTAATCAAAGTCGCACATTGCAAGGTTCTTCGGCAAACTATGGGTACTTGGCATCAAATGCTTTCCATTGTAAAGAATCTGCAGGAAGCGAAAGTTCTCTTTTTAGTACGACTCAGCTTTTATATTGATCATCCGGTATGAGTATCTCACTTAGATTGCTTTTTGCAGATTCGCATCGCGTTGAAGGTGTGATTAGTTAAGTTTTCATCTTGACAACGCCTTTCCAAGATTTATCTTTTAGACCTACTCGACAATTGAGGGACGTGGATCAGGTGGTTGGCCTTATCACCCCAACGTGTACAGTGTGTTTCATGTTAACCTTTTTTTTCACCCTCAAGTCACATGAGTTTCACGTCAACATGGCCTCTGATCGCCTATAGCTCTTTCTTCGCCAATTGGGCCTATTTACCCCCTAACATTTACTCTACAAATTCTTGGCGGGAATTTCCTTCTTTCCAACGTCAACCTTTTTGAGCCGAATTCCTTTGCCTTCGATTCATACGTTCCTTCTGTATGATGGTTCATTTTATGATTCACCTTGTCACGTAGCATGAAACTCGTCAATTCTCCTAACATACGTCTCCCATTGTAGTGCGAGATGAGGAATTTTCTTGGCATGCTTCTTCTTCTTTCGACACATGGAAAATTTTCCTTGGCTTCTGTCTCTTTACCCATCTTTCTTGTCATTTGACAGCCGACTGTCTTAGCAGTAGGTCATGTTTGGTGACAAGCTGCTCCAATTTCCCGTTCTCCCGCATGGCTTCTATTCTACGTTTCAGGTTGAGGCAGTCCTTGGTTATGTGTCCCTCCGCTCTATGGTAAGTGCAATAGTGGTCAGTACCTCAATTTTTCAAATTTTGGCAACCATTCTGTCACGGTTGAACCTTTTCATCTGCTTGCATGTTCATACTTGAATGTACCTTCCTAGAACCTTGACCGCGAGAGAGGGAGTCATTGTTTTTCCTTCTATCATAGTTGTCGTTTCTCCCATTGTCCTCCTTTTATGCCCTTTGTTCCCCTTTCTCGCCTCCTTCACCTTTTTTTTTGTCTGTTTCATTTCGATTCTTTGTGGATCAATCAACCCCTTCAACGTGTCTTCTGTGTTGACAAATTCGTCTACCCTATCCATATGCTCCCCTAGTGTCAACAATGTCTTTCTCGCCAATATTGTCATAAATGGACTTCTAGGCAAAATTCTTCCTAGTAAGCATTATCTTATCATCTTGAACATCTGCTGTCAATCGTTCTTTATTGAACTGCATAAGGTATGCCTTCAGGCTTTCATCCTCTCGTTGTTTTACAATAAGGAGGTATGCAGCCAACCACCTCCTGCATTTGCTGTCCGTAAACTGTCGAGAATGGCCTACTCAGTTCCTTGAAGTTGGCAATAGAACCTGGTTGTAGGCTTACAAAACATCCTCTTGCCATACCCTTAAGGGTAAATGGGAAGGCTCGACATACAATCTCTACCTGAAACACGTGTTAGCTTATATGAGCATTGAAAGTTTCCAAATGCTTGACGGGATCTTTAAAGCCGTCATATAGGTCAATCTGCAGAACTTTAAACTTTGGGTAAAGGGGCATTACAATAATCATTGTGTTATACGGCAGATTAGTGTTGTTGAGCAGGTTATCGACAGATGACAACCTTCACACTCGCATTTTCATCTCCTCGTACTTGTCCATGAGGTTACGATGGCTATCATGCATCATATTCTTTTCTTCCTTGTCATTTGGGGTCGACCTCCCTTTGCTTTGAGACTCCTCCCTTCACATACCACATCTCACCGTTTTAGGGCTTCGTTCCCTCTTTACATCTCTAGAGCCATCTTCTTCAACCTTTCCTCCATCTCCATGAACCTCCTATCCGTCCTGTCACTTGCTTGCTCACCCATTGCGTTTGTTTCCTAATCGCAGATCATATGAGTGTGTTGTCGCTGGCATATGGGAAACACTCTACGATAAGGAGAAAAAAGACGATCCCACAGACACCGTCAAACTATTGATGCAATTTTCAACACACCTGATACAAGTCCTATTGCCCTGCAACCAAAAAGAAAAGGCTCAGGGACCTAGCGGGGAATACCTTCAATACTTTAGTCAGAAAATAGTAATCTCTTGTAACAACCTTTGGTTTTCTAATCTGCTCACTTGTTTGTTCGATTGAGGTGTCAATCTATACGATGTTTGGATCAATGATTCTGAGGTCCAATTTCTAGTTAGAAATCATGGAATCCCAAAAAGCTTTAACCAGTAATGAATCAATATCATTTTAATGCGAACCTGGTCGAGCATTTATATGAGTTGAAGTGCCCTGTTATGGAAGGGATTTTCTGTAAAACCCGACTCATTGCTTCATTCATGTACATGAATAACGCCTCTCATTTCTGTCACATGAATAACACCATCTTTCCTTTTTCTTCATGCACGTTTCCTTCCCTTTGTTTTAAGTATTCTGTTTTCTATTTATAGCCAATATATAGATTAAGTTTTTCTCAACCCTAATTGCACTTCCTTTGTTCTTTTCACGCCGCAGCCTCCCAAGCCGTTCGGTCATCACCTCCACAGTCACACGAAATACACTCCTCAAGCCGTGCACCACCATCCTCATCGTGTAAACCCTATCTCAGTGCACCACCGAAAAGCAAAGCAACAGCCAGCCAACGAGTCGCCACCTTTCCCTCAGACCTAGCCCACACGGAACCTCGCCCTGTAGCTACCTCCCAACGCCCCATAGCCTCCCTTAGAAGCCTCGGAATACTCTGTTTTAGTTGCCTAAAACAAAGCAGCATCCAAGCCACTGCAATCACGCTCCATCGGGAGCTACACGTGCCGTGCCCCCACAGAAACCGCCGGCGAGGACCTTCCATCACCCCGGTTCGCCGCACACTGCCTCATCCCACGATGAGCTCGCACCACTTCCAGTGGTGGTCCTTGCCTTTCGGTCTCTCCCTCGTCCTCTCACCTTGTGTCTCTCTCTCATTTCTTTCTCTTGCTCTCGCAGCTAGTGACCAAGCGCCACCCTCGTCCGCCGCAGCCAGCCCAGCTCCACGCCGTCGTGCTCCCCCACCTCTCCGTAAGTGCTTCCACCGCACTATGTGAAGTATTTTTTTTTCTGTGTACTTACATATATATATGCGGATGTAATCAATTTTCTGGTGTAAATATATATATATATGTATATATATATGCGGATGTAATCAATTTTCTGGTGTAAATATATATATATGTATATATATATATATGCGAATGTATACGTAAATTATGTTAACTTAATAGTAGGAAATAATATTGTTTTGTTTTTATTTTCTGTCCTCTTATAGTACGCCTCCACGGTTAGTGTTTAAAGTGTTAGCTTAATTAAGTTTATGTTATGTACTTCGGATTTGAAATCATGAGTATATTGCGTGGGTTGTAAAGTATGTTTTATTTAGGCGTAGATGCATGGATTTATTTTGTTAAATGGGTATTTTTTTTAAAAGGGCTAATATTTTATTGGAATAGTTAGTAAGTAGACTGATAAGTAACACTTAAAAAGAATATTTTAAAATATTCTTTTAAAATATCTTTCTAAAAGAATATCTTTGATTTATTATTATTTAAACAAAAGTATGAATTTCTAATTATAATGAATTTATTGTAGTTATGTTACTTTGTATTATAAATTATAATAAGATCTCTTTCGTAAATAAGTTAGAATTAAATGTTTAGTCGAAGTTGGATATTGATGAGTTTAGAAAGTGATGTGGGTATTTTTGAGAATAATGAGAAGTTTGAGTTTGAGGAATTAAAAATGGATTAAATTAGAAGTTGTAGGCTTGAATATCGAAATATGAAATTGATTGGAAATTAATGGAAATTTACGTGATTATCTTATAGGTGACGATTAATTTTGTTCAACATTGTTGAGGAAATTTTTGAAAAGCTAAGAAGTTCAGGTAAGCGGGGTTCCTATACTAGATTTGCATAAAAAGAAATGAACTGAGGTTGGTTTGTAAAAATGTGCATGTTGTTTTAAAAAGAAAAAGTGAAAGACAACCTCAGTATATGTTTTGCATTCCCTAATGAGATATGTATGAAAGAGAAAAGAAATGTTTTTGACATGAAATGTGTAGACATGAGCAATATTTGACATATTTCTAAAATATGCAAAAGAGCGAATATGATATCATTGAAATTTTTATGCATGTGATATGAAATGATTTGGATCTGTTTTTGATCAAATAGAAATGATATGAATATGTTTCGCACGTGTTTTGATATGATATGGATATGATAAAACTTTGGCATACTTATCTGTTCTGAATATGGTTCTGATATGATGATACTGTTCACGTGATATGGTTGGTACCACCATGATATGATATGAGTGCACCCACTTTGGAAACAAATTGGTCTTTTTACGTGTTCTTTCCTGTGTGCACACTCGGGGCTCCGAGATTGAAAAAGGGGAAGTTCACCACATGATACTGCCTGGTTTGACCATCGGGGATAGCACAACCCTACCACGGGGGTTAAATATGGTATATGATATGATATGATAAGATGAAAATATTCAGTTATGTTATGCCAAAGCGTTTTTTAATATGAAATGGATCCTTAAATATGAATTGTTGATTTTGAGTATGAAAAGATTGAAAAGTCGCTCTGATTTTCTGATAACACGTTTTTCTGAGATCTGCATATAAAAATAAAATGTTTTTGTTTCTGCATGCTGAACTTTCTTAAAAGGGCTCATATTTACATACTAGTATATGTTCTCTGCTTACTGAGTTATTGATAACTCACCCCTATCTTCATAATATGTTTTAGATAATTTTGATACAAGAGCTGAGAATCAGGAATAGAGAGTATTTGCAAGTTTTGTGGATCATAGAAGACTAAGTGCCTTAGGGTGCAATGACTTTTGGAGAGTTTTTTTTTTTTTTTTGTAGTATTGATATTTTATGTGACTTTGGTATGTTGAGTAATGAATATTTCTAGTCTTTGTGGAAAAGTTATGTATAACGACGAGACACCATTTATGTGCCCTTACGTAGGAACATGGATATTTGTGTTGAACAAATAGCTTAATATGTTATGGAGACTCTGGTTTATTTTAAACGTATTATTTGGAGTTGATTTTAGGTGATATGAGTTAACTCTCCGGACCATCTGAGACGGGGCGTTACATTTTCTACAAGCACAACACTCGGTACCTGGTCTGGTAAGTTGCTATTGTTAGTAAGACTCGGCCATTAATAGAGTCCATCTAGTAAGAGTATTTCACATAGATTGCTTTCTGTAGATTCTCATCCCATTGACAATGTGGTTAGCTAAGTTTCCATGTTGAGAATGCCTTCCCAAGATTTCTCTTAGTAGACCTACCCACAATTGAGGGATGCGGATCATGTGGTTTTAGCCTTATCACCGCAACCCGTACGGTGTGATTCATGTGACTTAATCCTTTACTTGCCCTCGATAACATGAGTTTCACATGACCATGACCTTTGATCACCTACAGCTCTTCCTTTGCCGATTGGGCCTATTTATCCCTAATTAATTTAGATTTGTCTGTCTACGGTTTTTTTTAAGGTAGAACAAACTCCATTCATTTATAACGGGATATTACAACTTTGACCTGAGACATACAGAATAAAAGCCAACTACTACTTTTAAGGCTCCCCAAGACACAAATTTCTTTGTGACTGACATGGTCTAATCCATTGTTGTGGCTCTCTACAGACAAACCGTCTAAGAGATTGCACTCTATCCAAAGACAGATTTAAGAAACCTCACATTCTGTCCTAAAACATAATTAAACAACCTCACACTCTGTCCAAGACGGAGTAGAGGACACACTCTATGGACAAAAATCCAAGAGACTATGTTTTTTATTATTATTATTATAACCTAATACCAAAATAAAGGAAATAACAGAAAACGTAAAAGATATATGGAAAAATAGCAAAATACATCTTGGAAAGCTGTAGATCCGCATTTTCAACCTTAGAGGAAATAAAAATGCAAACACCGAGACTATGGTGGCTCGTGAGGGACACGTGACACCCAGGAAGTACAGTAGAACGTCAGGTCTGAAAAAACCGATGGCCCTGGTCCTAGAAAAGCCGCGCGTGACAGTGATAGAGCTCCCCTTGCGGTGGCGCGTGGATGTCACGCGCGTGCTTTGGGCCGTGTGTGTGGCTCACGCACCATTCCATTCAACGAGATTGCTCGTCCATCTGAAGGATCGGTGCCTTGAAAATCTTGTAGTGGGATGCGTGGTGGTCGCTGGCTCTGGAGAACAATAAATCTACATTTTATCCTATTATGAATGAAAAAATAAATAAAACCAAAAATATAAAAGAAAAATTAAAGATAAGAGGGAGGAGAGGGAGGAGCTAAAGCTCCAACCCCTCAGCCGGTCTAAGTTTTTTAAGGGAGGCAGCTGTGTAAAGTGAAAATGGAGAGCGAGACTAGAGAATAGGGTTTGGTGGGTTAGTTGAATGGTCTGTTTAGGGTTAAGACCGGCTATGAATTATAAGTGGGTTCTGATCCCAACTAACGTGCAATTGGGTTTACAAACAAGAATCATTATGCTTGTTTGAAAATTAAGATGGCGTAATAGAACCGGAAGTCTGGGACCTAGCTAGCTGAAATGGGCAAAAGGCTAAGATATGGTTCATAGTTCTGGGATTATGAACCTAACTGATGTAGGGTTATCTCATTTATCGCAACTAGATTGGAGCTAGACATTATTGAGGCTGACACGCATTTATAAATCTAGTGGTCCTGTAGCACATTAAAGGATCAACTTTATGATTTTTTTTATATTAACTGGTATATATAATTATAGTCAATGCGTGGTGATCGAGAATGATGCTTGCATTGTACCACAAATGTAAATGTATTTTTTTATTTTTTTATTTTTTTTTTAAATATTTCTTACGAATATAGTGGAAGTTTAGGAAAAGGGTATATTAATGAGGTGATCAATTAAATAAATAAAAAAGGGGTAGAAAATAAAGGAAATACGTACCTTGGTTCCCACTATGGCCCATTTGCCTGGTTTATCGTAATTGATTAAATTTCTATTATTTAATTTAGGTATATTGCTGTTGTTTGATTTATAGATGTTTGGGCTTTTAATTATGCATAATATTGAGTGAAATGGGTTGGTGGGCTTATTGTCCAGCCCACTTTGACAGGTTGTGGTGCCAGCTTTATGGAATGATTTGCCCCACTCAAAAGGTCAGTTTTTGTACATATTTACGGGATTACTAGTAATCCTAGAAATATAAATATAGATAGAAATTATTATTGGGAGTATCCATTTTACATATATGATGTGACATCATCTAGACCACACATCTCCCCAAGTGAGTGTTGAGAACAATCAATTAATTAGAAGCAGCTATGCAGTGAGTGCAAAGTGTGCACTGCTATAATGGCTTCTCTCTAGTATTACTTATCCTAGAAAGATATTACAAGTTTTATTACTGAAATAGGACCTGCTGAGTTTCCAAAATCTGTTGGGTAGCAGGATTTCCTGAATGCATTAGACAAAGACTTTATTCTTATTAGAACAGCAGTAAAGTAGGAAAGAGGCTACCAAGATTTTAAGACTAATTAGGAAGACTCTTAAAATAGCTGTCCAGCTATTTCTAGAATTGAGGGAAGATCCTTCCTTATACAACTCACATGAAAATTTCTAGAATTGAGGGATTGCAGCGAGATTAGAAACCCAACAATTACTAAAAATTCGTAATAATAGACTGCTAGGTTTATACCTGCAACCCTTATGCCCATACTTCAGCCCTTATGTACAAAAACCCTAAAGCATTCTCTACATAAGTGAAACCCCAACCCTAGCAACCTCCTAAGCGTATTAGCAAACTAGAGGCAGCCTCATACATACACTTGTGCAACCCCTCTTCCTTAGGATAAACTCTATACACTCCACTAAGTTTTGTATCATCGAAGTGCTAAAGGATTCTTAAGGCTACTATCGCCATTGTGCCGCCACTCTACCACCCTAGGCAACCGAATCAGGAGTATACTATTAAGCCTCTCAAATAGACGCAGTGATAGCAATTTCAAATGAGTATTTCTTACTCTCTCTCGGTAATTCAAGTTCTATTATTCTCATATTATATTGTCTTTCCACAGCCCCCTTTCTCAAGTTCTCTCCACCAAAACTCTTAAAAGGAACCTCCTAAACTTTGCTGCAAGTTCTCTTCCATACATCAAACTTCCATGTCAGTATTAGAAAAATTCCTATGTTATTATTATGAAAGTTTGGACTTAGAACTCGCACCTTAGAGGCATTGCAGGGAAATTGTTGTTTAGGCAGCCAAGGACTTCCTCCAACTCCACTTCGGGTTGTGAGAAATACCCCCAACTTTTAGGCTTCGTTTGTTTTCGGAGATGAGATGAGATTAAAGTTAAAAAGTTGAATAAAATATTGTTAGAGTATATTTTTTAATATTATTTTTGTTTTGGGATTTGAAAAAGTTGAATTGTTTATTTTATTTTGTATTGGAAGTTGGGAAAGTTGTAATGATTAGATGAGATGAGATGACGCACTAAGAATATAATTTGCTGCCAGCAATCCAGACAACCTTTAGAACCCTTCCCCTACCTAGCACTACATGTATATAGGCTTATAAACATACACAAAACACATGCTGTGCAACATCACACAAGTAGTGAAGTCATGCATTTTCATGCTTGACATGTCTAGAGGTGAGGAATGCACTTAAAGCACATGCATGACACCCATTCACTTAATGTAAAATGTTTTAAATATAGTTGTGTAAAAAAAAGAGATTTTTATTGAAGGTAGAAATTTCAACCTATAGAGCATAAAAATGATCAATCAATCATTAAGCCATGATTTCTCGTGTATTGGCATATCATGTTTGATTACTTCATTGTTGTATGATACACACAGTAGCTAGTGACAAGGAAGAAATATTTTGAACCATACGCAAGACATCTTAGTATGTTAGCATCTGATTTTACCAAAATGCTCATGAATCCCTAATAATACATAAAACATTTTATGTATTATGTATTATCTATTATGGACCAAGCAACCACTGTTTTGAGATTTACACGCATTCTAACTTATCAAAAATCATAAAGGTATGTCTGCACATACATACACAGCATGTAGTTTGTAAATGCAAGATTTTGGCTAGGACAAGATGGATAAAGATTATTTGATTTTTTTGTAAGTTGAATGAATGTATAACATTTTAATTTTATCTATAAACATTTGAAGTGTATCTAAAAGTTATTAGATAATGTTTTAGATAAGTCAAGAATGTAGGTATCCAAATTCTAAGGAGTCTGAAATTATCCTGTAAAGAATTTGAATGGAAACTACATCTGCTGAGAAGACTTAGCGTTAGGTGTCAATAGACGCATCAACAAAGTTTTTTACTGCAAAGTCCTTTCGTCAGCAAAGTCCTAATGCAAATCAAATTCCTACCAGACTCATTCCGTCAGCAGAGTCCTACTGCAGATGAAATACTGGTAAGAATATTTATGATTGGGACTTCGACTGGATGATTATTTGTTAATGCTTGTTCTCAGAACTTGGAGAGATTGAAGGGTGATCCAAGTGCTTGAGTGTGAGAAACTTCTCTTGAGAACTTTCTAGTTCCTTGTTTCTCATTCTCTCATTGAGTGCGTGCTTACTCCATGTTGGAGATTGACTGATCAAGTTCAGGCGCTGGAGTTTCAATAGAAAAGTCAATATTTGAATATCGTTAGAGGTTCTGACTGATATTGTGGTAGAGGCAAACGGGTCGTTTGTCGGGTCAAGTAAGAGAGTCAATTAGTAAAGGTTTTGTAATTGAAAATTACTTGTAATTAATCTTCAAATAATAAAATTGACTTTTTCTGGATTTGGCTGCCTCGTACGGTTTTACCTTTGAGAAGTTCTTCAAAAGATTTTTCTTCGTAACCAAATTTGGTGTCACGCACTTTATTTACTTTATGTTATTGCTTTATTATTAAATAATTGCATGGTTGACGACTAACCAATTTGTTGAGTGAATTGATATATCGTTGTATTATAATACAGGGGTACTTGGATAATTTCAATTGGCATCAAAGCATAATTCACTCTTTCGAGTGCGGTCTGTGTCCCTCTGTTGATCATGTCATCGTTATATGTCCCGCCACACTTTGATGGGAAAAACTATGCTTATTGAAAAATTCGTATGAGGGTTTTGCTTAAGTCTTTGGATGAACGTGTGTGGTATGCAGTTGAACAAGGATGAACTAAGCCCGAGACATCTCTTGATGCTTGGACTATAAATGAGCTCAACAACTACAACTAAAATAGCAAAGGACTTAATGTTATTTTCATAGTTGTATCTCCCAATAAATTTAAAAAAATCTCAATGTGTGAGATTGTCAAAGAAGCATGGGATATTTTGGGGGTTACCCATGAAGGTACAATACTTGTAAAAAAATTGAAATTGCAGATGCTAACCTCAAAATTTGAAGAGGTTAAAATGCTGGAAGATGAGAGTTTTAATGATTTTTATACTAAACTTAATGATATTGGGAATTCCAAGTTTAATCTCGGTGAGAAGGTGGAGGATTCAAGGGTCATGAGAAAGATTTTAAGGTCCTTGCCTAAAAGATTTCCTCCAAAAGTTACAGCCATTGAGGAAATCAAGGATTTGGATGCTATTAAGGTTGAAGAACTGGTCGGCTCTTTATAAATATATGAGTCATCTCTTCCTCAAACAAGAAAATGTAAGTCTATTGCTTTAAAAACTGTGGAAGAAGATCGAGATGATTTTTCTAATGAAGAAAATCTGAACAATGAGGATATAGATCTCATTGCAAGGAAATTCAAAAAATCCTTGTTTAACAAGAAAGCTAGTGGAAAGCAAAAACAAGGTAAATAATTTATTGCAAAAAAAATGGAATAAAGAAAAATTGAGAAAAATGATTAAGTGCAGTGTCATGAGTGCTCCGGCTATGGTCATATTAGAGTGGACTGCCCATTTAAGAAAAACAAGGAAAAAATACTGAATGTCACACTTAGTGACAGTTCAGAATCTGAAAGTTCTGGTTCATTATCTGATGATGAAAATTCCTTTATGACTTTTACAACTGTTGTTGAGGATTTTTCTGAAATTGAACAAACAAAATCTGAAAGTGAATTTGATGATAGTGACTCAGATATAACTCTTGTTGATATCGACCGTCAGCTAAGCATACATGAGGCTTATAATGATTTATGTGAAAAAGTGGTCAAGCTGAAAAAGCTTAACAAGAAGATGTATAACAAACTCATAGAACTGGAGAACAATCTTTTGGAGGCACTGAAAATTTCTTAAGTTGAGATCTTGAGATTGAAGACTCAAAAGGATGCACTAATAAAAGAATTGAAAAGTTATCAAGAGTGTCAACAAAAATCAGCAACTCAAAAATTGGATTAGATGTTAAGTAGTCAAAAGTCCAGCTATGATCGTACTGGTTTGGGGTATACAATTTTCCAAGACAAAGATATTCAAGCCTCATCATCCGCTACCACTACCTCTAAGAGTATTATCTTTGTCAAAGGAAGTCAAGTTGTGAATGCTTCAAAAGAAGTCGCTTCAAAGTCAAATCATTTTGAAAAGCCACATGAAACAACAACCTCAGAAAAGCTGAACCGAGGTAAGTTTGTACCTATTTGTCATTATTGTGGTATTTCTGGTCATATAATGTCATATTGCTTTAATTTGAGTAAAGTGCAGAAAAATAGAGGTGAAAGAAAATTAAAGAAAAAGGTAAAGACCATTGGAAACCAAGTCCAAGCGTTAAGCCAACAAATAAATCATTAGTGCCAAGGTATGTGAGTTGTCTGAATTTTGTCTTGGCAATAAGGATAAGACCACAAAAAGTTGTGATGTTGTAAAGATGACCTTAAAATTTAAACGGAAGTGGGTGGTCAAAGAAGATATCATGTCACATTAATTGATAGGACCACTTGCATGTTATTGCATTAATTGCATATTATTAGTTAAGCACATGCATTTCACATTCTTTTATTGGTTTGCATCTCTTTTCGTTTGGTTTGATTTAGTTGTTTTCTATTTTTTGGTTTGTATCTTAGTTTTATTTTTGTTTAGTTGAGTGAAGTTCATACTTGGTGTGCCAAGTCTTGAGTATTGGGGTCCTCACACTTCCTATACTTGGAGCTGAAGTACTTCTCTATTTTTGTGCAGTCCACATGTGGGTGTAGACCTTATAGTTCATTTTGCCAAAGTCAAATCCTAGTGCACTATGAGGAATTTATTTTCGTATTTTTTTATTATAATGTATGCTCCATAAAGTTTTATAGTTGTTGTCCAAATGGGGAGTCTATACCTTAAATTGACTAATACTAGTTAAACTTAGTACTAAAAAGCAAGAGGTTTCCCCTTGCCAGACATAAAAATTTGATCCATATAGAAAAAGTCAGTGTTTCTTCATTTCGGAAAAAAGGCAAACACTCTATACGGATATGTTCCTTAAGTTCTTATAGAAAAAATCATTACTCTATTCATTGTGGAAAAATATGAAAAGAAAAGAACATTTTGAGAGTATCTATGAAAAAAAAAAAAAAAGAACAAAATATACATACATAAATGTGGATTTTTTTTTTTTTCTGTTGAAGTAAGTAGCCTCACTCACACACTCACATGGACTTTGATAATAATGAACTTATGAGCTGTGTACAACCATTGTGGTTTGTTGCAAATGAGAGTGTATTTTATTTTTATTTTTTGGTTGTGTGGGTGACAATATGCTTGGACATGTGGTGCACTTTGGCATGTGCCTTGATTCAATTGATTTTAAAGTTTTTGGAATTTTTTTGGGCAATCAGTTTTAATCCTATATTTTTAGATTTTTTTTGTTGTTGGTTTATTAGGTTGTTTGGTATATTTTTTGAAATTTTTCTGCATGAAGGCATGTTGCATATGGTCTGGAAGTTATGTTTCAGAAGGTCTATTTTTTGTCTCAGTGTGTAAGTCCCTGTGGGACTCTAAGGCATGGGCTCATGCATGGCACGGTTGGTCAATAAGTGATTTCAGTCACTTAGTGGTTTGGATAGACACCCACCTCTACCCCCCATACTACAAGAAATAAGGTCTTTTGCGGTGATTGTGTCTATTAGAAATAAAATTACCGCAAAAAGCCTTTAATTGCAACGAGTTTTACATCGATGTGGCCTTTTTATATCAAGTTTCAAAACTGGTCTTTTGCAGCGATTTTTTTACTTTTTGCGATTGAAAAATCCGCTGCAACAGAACAACTAGTCTTTTTCAGAAATTTTTTATTTTTTGAGATGAAAAAATCTGACGTAATATTATAAAAACTTATTGCAACATAGGTGGCCCGATGCAAGTAACACTTTGTGGAAAAACAATTGTTTGAGGTGAATAAAACACTTTTTTGCAGCGAAATTTAGTTGCCGCAATTAGTTTTAAAATTAAAATCCCCCTTTTCCCCTTTCTTTCCCCCGATACTCCCATCTCTCTCTCTTCCCGCGACTACAATCCTCTTCAAAG
Source organism: Juglans mandshurica (assembly GCA_022457165.1). Classification (NCBI taxonomy): domain Eukaryota; kingdom Viridiplantae; phylum Streptophyta; class Magnoliopsida; order Fagales; family Juglandaceae; genus Juglans; species Juglans mandshurica. The sequence goes on from CM039632.1 coordinate 22,433,777, forward strand.
CCAATCACCCAAAGCCAGTCCCTCCTCGATGCAACCTCACCCAGTCAGTCATCCTCATAATTTTCCTTCAAAAAACCCTAGCCTCCACAACTCTCGTCCCTCTCTCTCTATCTCCCCCTCTCTGTAATGAACCTGGATATTCTCCACTATGTTGTAATAAAGAAATGGTCTAGAAATAGAAGGCGGCTGCTTGACGGGTCACAAAATGGACACAAGATGTTTGATGAAATAAGAAAGAGAGTAACAACATAAAGAAGATGAAAATAGCTAAGCCTTGGAGTATTCGAGGTCTCCAATTCCTCCCAAAGAGAATACAAACGTTTTCTGCAAAAATGTTCAAGATACTCCCAACGACCCCCCCTTTCCCTCTCATATACTAGGAGATGATCTAATTCCAACTAAGGTCATGGGTCAATTCTAACTAACATTATCTAGGCCCATGGGCCACTAAACCACTTCTATTTATCAGGCCCAACCCATTTAATGGGATTCATAACCAATCTTCCCCTTTAAAAAAACCTTGTCCTCAAAGTTATTTTCACTAAAAAACTTATATCAATTGAGAGGATCAACCAAAAGATTTTTTAGGCTTCACATCCCAATGGCCAACTCCAATTCCCATGTGCATGTAAGCCAGCTCCCAAAAAAAAAATCTGGTACAAGTACATGTTCACATACGGTGAATGTGACGACCCCAAATTCCGCTTGGGATCAGACGGACATTTGAAGCGTCGAGACATGCAACACAAGGTTACCTGCCCCCGTTCATAACATATAAGATGCAATATTCCTAACATGCATCTAGCATTATGCAATATTCGCAGCGAATATTTTTTTTCTTTTTAGCAATACTATGCACCAAACCGAAATATCTCAAATACTTAAAACATACTTCATTCATAATGACGTACTAAACAACTGAGATCGCAATAATAGTCCATATGGTTGTGATCAAAAGAGTGCTGGAGATTGAACTCCACAAATACAAGTAGTAACTTGAGGTAACTACTGTACTACCATCTACGTCACACCATCGCTTAATCGATCGTTTCCAGATGGTCGATTCTCGATTCTCCTTCAGATCCTGTAACAAAATCTACCATTCGGGGGGAATGGTAGTTGGGACTACCACAGTGAGATTTGATTACAAATCTCAGTAAGTTAACAGGAAACTTCCACACAAGTTAATGATGCATGCATGGCAGTAAAAGCATGAATGCATAATCAAATCATAAGTAATCATAGCATAATTTGATATACAACATAACAGAACTGGCATAACTTAAACTGAAACTGAAGCTTAGCATGAACGTGACTTGAACCATAACATGAACATGAACTTGAAACATAATATGGACTTGAAACATAACATGAACATGAACTTGAAACATAACATGGACTTGAAACATAACATGAACGTGAACATGTATAATTTGAACATGAACTTGAGCATGACATACCATAAATGTGAACTTGGAACATAACGTAACATGAACATAACATAACATAACATGAACTTGAAACATATTCTTGCCTCATGGGATTACCATGATTGCGTGAACGTAAACTTGAACATAACATAACGTGAAACATGACTTGAACTTGGAATCTTATTCAATATACTTAATCATTAAAGTGACCATATGGGTGCTACACAAGTCCCCTTGAGCCGTGTGTCCCTGCCGATTACCGCATCACATCACAGGTTTCTATACCAGCTGTGAGTGCGTTAATACGTACTCCACAGTTGTTGTGACCCCACGTATTCTACGTGTCACAATTGCTGTGTCTCACGTAGTGTATGCTCCACAGTTGTTGTGGCCCCATACTTCATGCTCCACAGTTGTTGTGGCCCCATGACTTATTTGTTTGTGCCACACTTGCTGTGGACACACGTAACATAATGTGTGGCACCATCGGCGTTAGTGCCTGGCGCGCTCCGGTGACCAGCTAATTAGGCTCCATTCGCAACCTGTTGACTGTACTTCGTCAACCCAGGGAATTTCACACCTATTTAGACACTCCAGCGTGAACAAAGGAGTTCCACTAGGATATTACCCATCCTAGCGCTTAGGGTTGTGATTGACATGAATAACTTAACTGTCACACATGACCTTTCATAACGTGACGTGACATGAACGTAACATAAAAGACAGAAGTCCTGACATAGCATAACGTGACATGAACGTAAGACGACAGACATGACGAACTTTGAGACATAAATATAACAGACAACATACCATAACATGGCATACATGTAACATGCAACATTTCGTAACATAGCATACTATGTAACAAACAACATTTCTTAACATGGCATAACATGTGACAGTGAATATTACATGACATGAAATACATGTAACATATGACATACTTAACTTAACATGACATACTTGCAATGTATAGCAATACGTGACAGAATATCTTGTGTAACAGATGAATAATTCATGACAGAATAAATTTTGTGTAACAGATAAATATGTAATGACTTGGCATGGTGCATATGATAACATGCTTATATGGACTTTAGTTCCCTTACTTATCACACATACACATTAAATTGATAGTAAGTTAAAAGCTAACTTACCTCGATCTTCGCGCTTCGAGACAAAACTCAAGTGCGATCACGAGAAACTGAAAGTAGCGATTTCTAAAAATTAAAACTTAATCACTAACAATTAGGAATATGGAGAAATATCAACTTCGAGTAAAATTACCATTTTACCCTCTCCATGTGGGAAAATGAGCATTTTACCCCTAACTTAAGGATTTTGCATCCTAACTCCAAAAATCACCAAAATTTACATACCTTATGTAAATTTTGTCCTAAGCTCAAATATCAATTCAAAAAAAATTTAAAACTAAATACAACCATTAAAACTCTATAGGTCTGAAACTTACAAGGCTATTTCCCTTGATTTTGTTGTAAATCTTTCAAATTTCAAAACTCATGATTAAACCAAAATTTTTCTTCTACTATACTCATAACATATTCCTAAGAATAATCATGTTTTGAATCATGAACAAAAGTCATCAAAATCACTAAAACCATACTTGAACTTTTTGGTTTTTCCTCTAAGTTCAAAACAAAATTTTGTTTCTAACTTGTTTTGATCAACATCTTGATCCATGACTTATAAAGATGTGATCTTCAAACCAAAACATCACATGGTTTAACAATATGTTCTAAAACAGATCCAAGCATCAAAGTCAAGATCACATGGTTAAACATCAAGCAAAACATAAATTTAGTCAAGAACATCATCACTTTGGCCTAACTGAATACCTCATTGCATAAAATTTCATATCTTCGAAACTAACATCAAATATCTTCAAAATAACATTTTAACATGTATATAAGAGGCTTAGGATCTTCCAATAAAAATATCAAAGCCATTGGAATAAGATTAAACCATAAAAGATTTAAACTTTCTCAAAACAGAAACTGTTTTGCCTCTTCCAGTTTCTAAGTTTCTAGACCTAAGAAAATATTTCACCAAAACTTTTAATCATACAACAAATCCTCAACCAATAATCATATACACATGTTAACAGTACTCCATAAAAATTTCGGACCAAGATCTATTCATTAGCTTGGTCAAAAACTCCAAAATATAACACACTCTCCAGTTTATCGCCCAGAATGACCTTTCTGGGGTCTAAACAACTTTTCACTAATCAAATTATCTCCAAATGGAACGAATAAGATATCCACGTAAACTAGACTCCAAAAGAAACAACTTTCATGAAGGAAACGTAGCGAGAAAACACTTACAAAAGCTTCGAAACGGGCGTTCAAAAGAGGTAAGAAAAACTGTCCGAGAGTGTCTTTTGTGTTTTATGAAGGAAAAGTGTAAAGGAGAGTTGCTTTTCGTGGGAAGTGGACTGGAGAGCTTCTTACACAAGCTATGTAAAGTGATAGGACTGAAGGAATGGTTGAGTGTTGGCCTTTTCTTCTCATAAAAATCAGACCAAGATCTTTTCTCAAGGTGGAGTGTGAGAGTGAAAGAGTGAGGTGGCTCTTTAGCTTTGTCTTTCTAGATCCTTCTAGGCCCTTCTTGTAAATATCTGACCAGCCAAGTGAGGGTACAAAACTTAGTCATGAAGCAATTCTATAGTGACCAAATTCGTGGGCCTTAATGGGCCTAAACCGAATGGGCCTAAATTTTGGGGTTTAAAGAGGGTTTGGGTTGCTATCAAGCCCAAATCCAATATCACTTGGTCCAATCAATTTCTCAAGGTTAAAAAGGTTGGATAATGATGTTCTAACACAAATTTGAAGGATTAATAGCATGTGGAAGTGATTTAATCAAGTGATTAAACACAATGCTATAAATCGGATTAGAAAATGTTTAGAGGCCAACTTTAGGGTTTTGGGGAAACCGTTTAGGGTTTCGATTTCAACAAAGCTTTTGGGCTTTCATTTGGATTCCCGCCATTTAGGGTTTCACTAGGATTGAAAACCTCTTTGGTCTGGCACAATTTGGTTGAGCAGATGAAACAAGGTTTTGCTTAAGTGGCATGATCTCACACCTTGATTCCTTCAAATCCAACAAACATTCCTCATGGTGCCAAGTGTATAATATTATTCACTAAGTGTGGCTAAGATCTTGCCAAGTGTCAAAATAAAACTTCTCTAATCTAATTTGGACATTTCACACTATGATTTTGAAATACTGCAATTGGTGCGCTTATCGAGGTTACTATTCACTCCGAAAAAGTGAATCATAAACTTAACACTAAAAATTCCTAAATATTCATATTAACCTACAGTGAAAATATTATACCAAAATTCAACCTCGAAGTGTCCCTAAAAATAATTTCACAATTTCCAACAGACGTTTCGTCCGGAATTATGAAAATAGGATATTGCGCCATAAAATTCTAAATAATCCACTGAGTCTAATGGCGTGGACCATAATGCATTCTGACACTTCTAACCACCTCAAATAAATAAAACTTATAGTTTTAGCACCATAGTGAGTGATAACACTGACTATGTTGACAGACTAAAACCTATGCGATTGGTCGATTCGTAAAAACTTATGGGGTTTTCATGAGATTTCTAAAATCAATAGAAATTCCACCAATGAATTTCTAGCGGGCTGTTACAGTGAACTTAATGCCTTTGTGTCTAGACTTCTCGAACAATAAAGAAAGGACATCATCTAGTATTGATCTGAGGTCCAATGGGACTGTTTCCAGCTCTAACTTGTCAGCCTCAATTTTTGCCCGGTCAAGCACCTCATTAATTAATGCTATAAGTGCCTTCCCACAGGCTTGTGCAGTTTGAGCATAATCCCTCTGAGTTGAACTCAGCACTGAATCTAAAAGCAGTGCAAGCATTCCTAGGATGCCATTCATGGGTGTTCTAATTTCATGAGAAACAATAGTAGAAGCTGCAGATGTTGCGAAATCACAGTTTCTAGCTCCAACCTTCAATTCCTCCATTCCTGGAATTCATGATCGATTTTAACAATGTGAATTTCTGCACCATATAAGATATAACCTCCTAGTAATCCAATCACGAAGAACAAAAACGCAGTGATGAGTGTTGTCCATGACATAGGTGCCTTTTGATGGTATCTACATATCATTTTATGCTTCCAAAAAGGATCTCCAAAGTCAAGCTTGCTCTCATGTAAAAGAGAGGTGTTACCATCTCGATATTGGTGACCATACATAATCAGGGGATCAAAGGAGTTGGTGACATCATACACATTCACTAAAAATGCCTGATTCCTAGCCAGTTGCTCAAACAGATTATCCACAAGGAACTCAACGCCAAAGGCTCCACCAACATATCCAATAGCTCTTGCCTCACTGGGATCTGACAGCATTCCAAAAATAGCAGCATCAACGACAACAACAACTAGCGACTTCCTCGATCAAAGGACTTAAAGACAACTTTAAGGGGCAAAGTATAAGCCAACAAGTTATTTTCAAGATCAACCGCATAGACAATTGAATCCCCAATCCCAAACCTTTCACCGTAACCTCTTCCTATTACTGGGTCATGCTTCCCTTCTCTTACCATGGCTGTCAAATCTTTTCAGTATTTTTCCAGGACTTCATACTTTTCCTCAGAATCTTGGTCAATCACTGATTGGCGTCCCCTAATAGCTTCTACTGTAGATTTCAAAGTTTGTAGCGATATTTGAAAATCTCTAATTAATTGCTTCCCAAATTGTTGATCTTTGGTGAAACCGAGAACCAAATGCTCAACAGAAATAAATGAATCCCCATACTCTTTCTTGTATTTCCTCGCTTGCTGAATTAAGGCTTCCAATTCACATCCTAACATTGAGCTAACTGATTCACCAAGGACCTTTGGTTGACGTGGGATGAACTTATCGGTGGCCTCTAAAAGGCGGGTATTGTCAACTCCTCCGTCCCTTGGTCTTCCTCTATCAAAAGGCCTAAACAAAATTTTATGGGGCAAAGCATCAACCAACTGAGGAGCCAAGGGTTTCTTTTTTATGAAATAACCGAAGTTGTCATCCCAATCCAATTCTCTTCTCTTCAGCCGCGAAGCACGCATCACAACAGACTTGCTATCTGAATCTACACCCTCGGTGAGCACATTTTTACCCTCCTCTGCCATCTCAACAGCAGATTCATCCAATTCCCTCACACTTCTTTGCTTTATCACCGATTCTCCAACAAAACCCCACACACCCAACGCCAAGTCACATATCATGCAAAATCCTAAACCCTTAAATATACCTGATTCATCCAAAGACAACAATTCTGAGCTAGAACTCAACTTTATTTCAATGCCCAGTTCACCCACTTGAAGCAAGAGTTCACCCATTCTAGCAAAATCAAACTGTGTGTGAATAAGAGATGGGAGAGTTTGTCGACCTTTGACACCACTTCTAATTGACGTTTTCACAAACAGCTGACTGGCAATTGTTGCCCCTTTTGAGATGGTAAAGTTGTATGAGAGGAAAGGTCCTATTACCACTCCCACCCTTGAGAGCCTACAAAGCCACTATGGCATCAGGGACTGCTCATCGACTGTGGGTTGCTGGGACTTCTTGGTCTCAAACGAGTTCTGAACTTTGACGAAGGCATCCATTGGTAGCACTGATGCCACCTGAAGCTTGAGCATGGTGGCAGTCGCTGCAAGCAGCCCATCCGAGATGCCAAGAAGTTCTTTCCAGGGATCCCAGTGAACCGGTAAGCTGAGGTTGAATAGGTTTTCTAACTTTTGCACCAAGAATTTTCTGCATCGGTCAATATCGAATAATGAGAATATTGTAGTGTTTTCCTTTTGGAGGTTAAGGGCAGAAGGACAATGTCGATGGCCTATTATTTGGGTTGGTTCGGATATCGGGGGAGGTATATGGTGGTGATGAACGAGTCTAGGGTTATGAATTAATTTCAGAGTTGGATTCTGAATATTAGAAGCAGGGACGATTTCTTCCACCTCCGTTGCCCTTTTTACACCCTCCTCTGCAGTTTGGTCTTCCCAGATCAAGCAGTATTCCATGGGTACCGCAGCTACCTCTTCCACCTCTACTGCACTTTCTTCTTCTTCGTCCATTCTCTGGTAATTTTGTTGCATTTCGTCAAGTCGTTCTGTCACTCTCAGCAATTTCTCCAAAAAAAATTTCATCAACTGTGTTTGTTGTTTGTTGAATCTTACCCCCGTCCATGAAAAATCGGTGGCTCTAGATACCAATTGTAATGAACCAGAATATTCTCCACTATGTTGTAATAAAGAAATGGTTTGGAAATGGAAGGTGGTTGCTCGATGGGTCACAAAATGGACACAAGATGTTTAATGAAATAAGAAAGAGAGCAACAACATAAAGAAGATGAAAATAGCTAAGTCTTGGAGTATTCGAGGTCTCTAATTCCTCTCAAAAAGAATACAAACGTTTTCTGTAATAATGTTCAAGATACTCCCAACGACCCCCCCCCCCCCCCCCGGCGCTAGCAGGACGCCGCACTTGTTCCCCAACCACCCCCGCAGGCCGCAGTCCACACGTCCTCTCTTGCTCTTCTGGAGACACATTAAGCCTCTCTCTTTATGCTTTTCTCCTGCTATTGAAACCATTTGAGAGATGAGGACTATGTTTGAGGAAACTGAGGAGTGCATCAAATAGTTTATTTCTTTAAATATTTGTTCGCATTTCAGAGAATATTTAAAATGGAGAATTTTGTTGTAGGTGTTGAGACACAAGAATGGGAAATATGGGGTTGCTGGCAACTGCAATTGGGGAGGAGGGGCATCTGCCCTGGTTCTCGTGCTCATGTAAGCCATTTACATTTGTTGAGGCCTGTGCTCAGTTTAATACTTTAGAATTTCTAGCCCTTTATGATACTAGTAAGTATGAGGTTTGAAATGTCCCTATTGAATAGTAAAGGAAGTTCATGATTAACATCGAAAAAAATCAATGGGAGTGTGCTCCAGTTGAATCAAAGTTTTTAAGATTAAATGCAGTACTACATTCCTCTGCACTTTAATTTGCTATTTTCAACTTATTGGGTTGTAGTGTATCATATTTTATCTGTAGTGTTGTTTTTATTTTCAATTTCAAAAGCCATTGATAAACCTGCTCTGTCTGTTTATTTCATTGAAACCTGTCAAGTTTATCTTTTGTAATATATATTTATTGTGTCATATATTAGTTATTTTTGGTTTTTTAAATGACCTGCATTAGTATCCTTAGAAGCATGAGATGATTGATGAAGTGTGTGTGTGGGGGTTAGGAATATTACTGAAAATGTGATACCCCATATGATATGAATAATGGTAGGTGGTGTATGGGATTCCACATTGCTTGGGAATGAGAAGTTCTTGCTCTTTATAAGGTTCCAATGGGGCTCTAATTGTATCATTGACTAATCCTTTTGGAGTATAGGCCATGTGGTTTGGGTCTTCCATTGGGGCGTTACAAATGGTATCAGAGCCTATCCCAACCAGAATTGTGGGACTTGAGCCGTGCCACCTATAATGGACAGGCCCGACGAGGACGTCTGGAATTTAAGGGGGGTAGATTGTGATACCCCATATGATATGAATAATGGTAAGTGGTGTATGGGATCCCACATTGCTTGGGAAGGAGAAGTTCTTGCTCTTTATAAGGTTCCAATTGAGCTCTAATTGTATCATTGACTAGTCCTTTTGAAGTATAGGCAGTGTGGTTTGGGTCTTCCATTGGGGCGTTACAGAAAGTGACCTTGATAATGATCAACTTGGTTGAGTTGTGCAGTGACATGCACAATGTAAGAATAAGATACCAAGCCTAACCTTATATTTTTACTTGTCAAAAAACAAAAAACAAAAAAAAAGATACCAAGCCTAGCCATAGCATAAGTGAAATAGCTATGTTAAGAGGAGCCTTTATTTATTATTGCTCAGTTTTCTTGGTAACCAAATAGGGGTTAATAATGATGTTGTATTGGTGGACTAATGCTTTATTTTCTCTTTAATTGATAATCAATTCATATATTGTGTGTAATCCTAATGAATTCATATATTATGTGTAATCCTTTGTAAATTCTTGTAGTTGCTGCTATTAGTATATTATCATGAAACTTTTGAGGTGTCTATGTGTAATGACTACAATATATACACAATAAATTGCTTGTTTATTGTTAGAGGTGTCTATGGGTAAGTGCATGTGCCCTTATTTGCCCTTTTTTACACCTCTACTAAATTTCTGCTTCTCTTTGGTTTGTTTGGCGTATGCAACTTAGGGTATGCCTGTGGCAGGTCTACAGGTTACCACAAATAGGGGGATTACCAGAAAAATGGGTCTAGGGGCTTGTTTGTTGCTCTCAAAGCTGATGTTCTGCTTAGTACTGATGCTCCAAAAAATATCATTTTGGATGATATCATTCAGTAACTGAGTGGAAAAACTTCCAACTTAAGCATGTATGCATGGGATATATATCCAATTAGTAATATTTGTGCACCTATATATGTTAAGAAATTATTTGTATAAAGTAGCTCATGCTTAAAACCCATTTGTTATTTTAATATGGCTGAAAATGGCTTTGTCATCAAACTAAGCACTGAATCAAATCTGCACATGGGTTTTAAGTATAGTTATTGTGTTGACAAGTGGAGTATTAATAAGACTAAACCAACTTCTATAATATATTTGCTCAAATATGTTCATGTACTTCTTAATAACAATGTCAGATAGGGTTTTTTGGATGGTTTTTCAAAGTCTCTAGCATGTAAGGAATTCTGGGGATGAAAGACTAGAAGAAATATTTTTTGAAAATTTCCGGATAACTTAAGAAAATCTTTGTCGACTAAAGAACTCTAGGACAGAGTCCATAACAAACTTTTTTTTAAGCTGTGGTTGTGAGAAGGTTTCTGTATTGTTAACTCCTAATAGCTTTTGGTGTTATGACTGGGAATGAGTTTTTGGATTTAAATCTTTCAATGCAAATCATTTCTTTTTTTCCTGGCTATTAAGTTTTAAATTTTTTTCTCAGGTGGGTGGGCTTGGATTGGGGCTCCCATCTTTTTGGCCTCTGATTTTCTTCCTGGTATGCTTTACATTTTTACTGTGAAGTGCATGGTTTGCGTATTTTCCTCTATTTTTGTTGCTGCTATTTGTGGTTTTTTGGTTCTTTCTTAACACCATATCTTTGGTTCTTTCTTAACACCATATCTTTGTTTCAAATATATTTGGTTCTTTCTTAACACCTCAGGGTAAGATGTTTAATATCTCATGATTTAAAGATTTAACCCTATACCTCCACATGGGTTCTTGTCTTCAAGTCCCCAAGCTCCCCCATATATGTGGTGGGGGGAGGGGGGGTATATGGATTGTGTGTGATTTTTCTGCATTGACGTTATAGAATTTGAGTAGCATAATTGACCTTTGATACTGGTTTATAGACTTCTAAGAATGGAAACTTGTGGCTACGTGTTAACAACCTAAGTTGATACACTAAAAAGTGTTGGATTGGGCAATTTTCCCTAGGTAAGTTATATTCGTAATCTTCTTAGATTTAATATTAAAATGTCTTTCTTTCCATATGTTAGAGACATTAATTATTGGGTAAGTGGAGAGTCTAATGCAACACTTCGATTTAGGCTCAAAAAGTTTGTGCTTTGTACTTTTTAGTTTTGTTGTGTATTTGGTATGATTGAGATTCGATATCTAGAAAACCTAGTAATTGGCGTTGTGATGTACAAGCATTTCTCCTTTGATGTACACTCATCTGTGTCAAAAATTAAAAAGAAAACCTGTAAAACAAGGTGTGGTGAGCACACAGTAAGCAAATGGGATTTTGTTTAAAAATCAACAAGTAGTTGTAGATCACATTTTCTAAAATATGTGATGCAGGAATGACTTGATGGAAAGCAACAATAAGAGTTCTTTTGAGGGGAGTGGATCTAAGACTTATTTGCCAACTGAGAAGCAGTCAGATTCTTTTGAAAAGGTTAGCTTCTTCCATTCAATTCAAGTGCATGCCAACTCTATCTGTATTTAATGGCTTCATGCTAATGTTGAAGTCACAACTGCCCCTTATGAATTAATGCATTACCTAGGAACACCTTAGTCACATGAAGTTCTCACAATGGGGTGCAGTTTTTTAACTTATCCACATTAGTTATGCAATTTTGGTTCTTTAATCTTAAATTGGAGGCATATATGCTTAATAGCTTTGGGTTTTCGTAATTATAATAAATTTACTTTTGCTGTTTTATGAAGATAGTAGTACTAGTACTGATTGTGCAATAAAGAAGTTAATCCAAATTAATGATACTATAAAGATATTATAAGGATAATGATACTTCGCTCGATGGTTTGGAATACTAGTGAAACGTTTCACTAGTACTTTTTTTTAAAAAAAATTTTAACAGATTATCAGTTGCCGCAAAATGACCCTTTTTTCGTTGAAAATAGATTTTTGTGATGATTAATGTATGTCACAAATACCCTTTTAGCGTCAGAATCCAAATTCGTCGGAAAAATTTTATTTGCAACGACGATTTTCAACAGAAAAGGCTATAGATATTTGCGACGATTCCATGGTCGATGGAAATGTATGATTGCCGCGAATAATGTTGGTCGCAAAAAGTCCTTATGGTTCCCCATAACCTTTTAGCATCGAAACAACATATCATTGGAAATTGCTTATTTGCGGTGATTTTTATAGTATTTGCGTCATACAGTTACCGCCACAAAAACTTTTTCTCAACGATTTCCATTGGTAAAGGAATGCACATTTGCGGCAACTTTTCAACTATTTGCGACCAACTTAATCGTTGGAAATAGTAAGTTATTTGCGACGATTTTTTACTTTTGTTGATTAAGAGCAAAAGTGACTATAATTTTAACGAATGTGCAGCGAACCAAAAATCGATGGGAAAGATCAATTGCGGCGATTTCTACAAAAAGTACTTTTTTTTATTTGTAGTGAATTCTAATATTGTTCATATTGATCTTATTTCTAGGGTTCGGTTCGTTTCTCCTACATGGTAAGATTTTTTATAACCAGAAAAGATAAAACAAATCGGCAAGAGTTATAAGGGCTGTGAGGGGGAAAAAAAGTGGGGTACGTATGTTATAATTATTAAACTCAATTTGTTGTAATAAAAAATTAAGAAGCGGCAAAAGACTAAAGTGAGGAGATCAACGTAATAGCCTTTGCCATGCAGAAGTGCCACCACCTACCTTCTTCTTGATGATGTCTATCACCTTAGATCTAGCCTTTGCAACGCATAAAATCCAGATGGTCTGAATATAATTAATTACCTTTGTTTCACAGCTAGCTAGTTACCTTTACCTTTGATCAGATCGATCTCTAGTAAAGTACCCTACCAATTAAAGGAAATTAACGATATCATGATGGCGTTGTTGGATCTAATTCACAAGTTCTTGAACGTAGTAGCTCCTCCCTTCACATTCTTTTCCCTCTGCCTTCTCTTACCACCCTATTCTGTTTTCAAGCTCTTTCTCTCCTTCTTTAACTTCATTTTCAGTGAAGATTTGGCTGGAAAGGTCGTTCTCATTACCGGTGCTTCCTCCGGCATCGGGGAGGTACGTACTAACCAATTATATAAGGGACCATGGATCACTTCGTTTCTGTTTAATTTTCTCCACAGTCAACTACACCATCGACTTATAAAGCTTTTATTTATATTTTTTATTTTAAATTAATATGTACTGTATATATATATATATAATTAGATTATTTGTTTATTTTGAATGTTTTTTAGTTGAATTTAATGTATTAACTGTGATTAAATTGAATCACTAATATTTATAGTCAGAGACCTCTGCTTTTAAATAAAATTTAAGGATATCTACAGCTAGCTAGAGGTGATATATTTGAATAATTTTTTTGTTCAGAAACAGTGATAAAGACATAAATATAAATAATAAAATTTACGGTTTAAATTTTTGGAGTTATTTAACGCTAGGGAATTAAGTCCTAGTATGCATGTTTTCTGCGCATATCTTTAGATCGATCGAGAGTACGTACATGATATTTTTGTAACTTTTGGGTTTATGAATTTCTTGCATACATGCATGCAGCATTTGGCTTATGAATATGCAAAGAGAGGGGCTCGCTTATCCCTTGCTGCCAGGAGGGAATCTTCGGTTCGGGAAGTACTTGATCGAGCGCTTGATTATGGCTCCCCTGATGTTCTTATGATCCCTGCAGACGTATCCAATGTCGAGGACTCTGCGCGAATTGTTGAGGAAACCATGAACCATTTCGGTAGATGTAAGTGCCTATATATATATATATATATGCATCAAACCGGTGCTAATTCAGGCCATTAATTTATATTTGCTTCGTACATGGTGCAGTGGATCGTCTGGTGAATAATGCTGGGATCAATTCCGTCTGCATGTTTGAAGAGGCAACTGATATTACTGCCTTTAGAACCATTATGGTAATTGAGAATAATGCTGGCATGGCTTCTTTTTATGCTCCCCCTCCCCACTTCGAGCAGCAGTACTTTTACTATGATTGCTTTGACTTACCAGATCATATATAGTTCAATTTATATGATCTACATATCTACGTACACAGCATTATTTACAAATTTTAGTATATAGGTATATAAAAAAAAAGTATGATTTGGAGCTGTAATTTCTGGGTTTTAATTTGTCTATGAAGGATACAAACTTCTGGGGCTCTGCTTATATCACACGTTTTTCTCTTCCATATCTCAGAGAAAGTAGGGGCAAGATAATAGCCCTTGCTTCTTCTGCCGCATGGTTGCCTACGCCCAGAATGAGCTTCTATAATGTAAGTTCGTACTTAGTCTAATTAATTGATCATTTTATGTTGGAGATCGATCGTTCGATCGTATATAAATTCTTATGGTACTTATTGTCTCCTCACCTCACCTCACCTCACCTCAGGTAAGCAAAGCCGCGATGGTAATTTTCTACGAGACATTGAGGGTTGAGATCGGGCCTGAGATAAAAATCACAATCGTGACACCCGGATTCATAGAGTCTGAAATGACCCAAGGCAAGTTCTTATTGAAGGAAGGCGAAATGGAAGTTGATCAAGACTTGAGAGATGTAAGTTCTTCTTAAAATAGAATATATAATTAAATTTAAGGATCGATGCAGGCATGCATGCATGTAATTAGTTCTTAATTGATTAATTTACGAGCAGGTTCAATTAAGCGCGATTCCTGTGGAGACGGTAGGGGCGTGTGCTGCGGCAATAGTGAAGAGTGCTTGCAGGGGAGATAGATACTTGACAGAGCCAGCCTGGTTCAAAGTCACTTATTTCTGGAAGGTGTTTTGCCCTGAGGTCTTCGAGTGGTGCTACAGATTGATGTATATGAACAGTTCACCCCAAGAAGCACCCAGCAAGAAGATATTGGATCTCACAGGTGCCAAGAACATACTCTATCCATCTACACTTCACACCTCTGAGATTAAGACCGACTAAATTCAAGCTGTCTACTGTTACGTGATAGTTATGGTTCAGTGGTGATTGTATGAGCTAATTTTCAGTTGTTGTATTCAGTGTGCTTGAAGTTAAGTTGTGTTCTATATCTCATCTTTTTTAGGGAAGTTAGATAGGAAGTTTTGAGTTATGGGTCTGTAAACTTGCTTTCGCAATAAAGCATTTGGGAGTCGTGCATGTACAATAGTAAATTTTACTGCAAGAGTACGTGGGACTTATTTTCTTATATGAGCAAATATTTTATTAAAGGAAAAGGGAAGAGGTTCTCACAAATATCCTGTTAAAATAAAGACTCTAGAGAAAATTAGAAATACAATTTTGAGTAAGAAAAAGTTCAAAAAAGATTAGAAAATGAGCCCAACATTAACCAGCAGAGGCTGGAAACAAAAAAGCCAACAAAAAAACAAATGATAAAAGATAAGATTTGTAAATGAGGACGGTAATGATTAATTGTTTATTATTAAGGCAAGGCATATATAGCCCACACACAACACGGGTGTATGCAAGAGAAACATCTAGTAGCGCTAGAGTTTGTATCCATCTTCCTAGTCGACACTGCGCATCGCTAGCTTCCTACACAACTCACGAACCACCCTTTTCGCCTCTCGGAGGCCCTCATTGTTCCACCTTCAGCTTCATCGCATGCACCAGTAACTGCCACTGTCCCATGTATTCTACCATACACACACGACCACCGCAGTAAGTAAGTGCATAAACTGAAACATCTACTGGGCTAATCTGTTGAGTAGCTCACGCAACTCAATCAGGGACGCCATAATACTATCTATAAATCTGATCATGCAGGCTACAAGCTCTGCATCGTGTCCACGCTGCCTAGTCGATTGTCTCTTGTCGGCTAGTGTCCGTTGTATCTCCTGGTTCTGACATATCATCTACCATTCTGGGCAAAATGGTAATTGGGATTACCACGGTGCCAAATCTCACCATGTTAACAAAGAACTTAACTAACAGTTTAAATATGCATGCATGACAGTAAAAGCATGAATACAAAACATGATCATAAATAAGTTTAACGTGACTTGACATTTAACATGAGGTGTACTGACATGACTTCAACTTGAACATGAACTGAACTGAACTAAAACTACTCTTGACATGTCAAGAACTTAAGCATGATTAAACATGGATTGAACTTGAACTAAATCTGAAATAACATGAGTTTGAACGTGAAATACATGAACTTAGAATCTTGTTCATTGAATAATTAATAAAAGCGACCATGTGAGTGCTACACGGTTCCTCTTGAGCCATGTGTCCCTACCGATTACAGTATCACAACACATGTATCTACACCAGCTGGGAGTGTTTTAACATACGTACCACTTCACAGGTATTTGTACCTGCTATGGAAAGCGTAATGTACGTATCACGTGACAAGGATCTGCACCAGCACAAGTACGTATAACATGAAATTGAAAATAGGTCACCATCAACGTTAGTGCCTGCTCCGCTCTGGTGACCAGTTAATTGCGCCCCATTGAAAGTTCGTTGATCTTTACTTTGTCAACCCAGGGGATTTCACATTATTTTAGACACTCCAGCGTGAACAAATGAGTTCCATTAGGATATTATCTCATCCTAACATTTAGGGTTGTAATAAACGTAAACAGACTTGACTTGACGTAGAAAAACTATTTTCGAAACACACTTTGTACTCGAGACATGACTTGACATGAGACGAAAGAATAAATGACCTAATGTAATGTGACGTGACATGTATGTGAGAAGAATGACATGGCATGACATGAAACAGACAAACATTTTGTGACATGGCACAATGTGTAACAAATAAACATTGCGTGATAGAATATAATATAGATAAACATTTGCATATCAGAATATAATGTATAACATATAAATATTTATGTGATAGAATGTAATATGTAATAGACATAGATGTAGTGACATGACATAGCATAGCATATATGGTGACGTAAGAACATAACCAATTGTCCCCTTACCAACACACATACACAATAATCTGACAGTAAGTTAGAAGCTAATTTATAGTAATCGTTGCGTTACGGAATAAAAAAAATGCATGAAATATGAAAAATTGTATGTATAGATTTCTAAATGTCAGAAACTTCTCACTAACAATTTAGAAACATAAAAAAAACTATTTTAGAATAAAATTACCATTTTACCCTCTAGATGTGAAAAAAATGACTATTTTACTCTTAACTTAAGGATTTCACATCCTAACTCCAAAACTCACCATCATGTAAATTTTGTCCTAAATACAAATATCTAATTAGAAAAAATCAAAACACATCACAACTATATCAAACATGCCTTGGCTGAAACACACATAGGCCAAATCTCTTATTTTTATTGCAATTCTATCCAACCTCATTTCTCAAACATGCCTTGGCCGAAACACACATGACCATTTCTTACGCTTCTAAGTACCTCAAGTAAATACAATCGTGCTTTTAGCACCACAATGAGTGGCAACACTGACTATATTGACAGAGCAAAACCTATGCGATTAGGTCGATTCGTGAAAACTTTAAGATTTTCACGAGATTCCTAAAACCTAAGGAAATTTCTCTATTAAGTTTCTGGTAGGCTATTACATATAAGTAATTGGCTCCGCCCCAGAAATATTGGATTAATGCTACGAGGTACGTAGCTTGATAATAAAATTAGGATTAGCATACGTTGGCTATATGATTAAAGTCAGTTCTTTATAAGCCAATGTTTATGTACATGCATGTCAAGATATCTGCAAACACGCCATTCATCATAATACATGATCATGTTTAATTTTGTATTTTATAGTTATTTATGTATTATGTATATCATGTATCTCGCGTTACATAAGACATGTAAGCTTTCATAAGATCACATGTAAGATAAAGATCAGATTAATAAGATGGTCATTCATATATATGGTATCAATACAGTTAGGGTGGATCTGCAAACCACGGACTCAAGCGTGGTCCACCATAGTATATTACTATCAGGTCAGCAGTTTTCCTTGTGACCACAGGATTTGGGATCGGTGCACAACCTTACACACAGGTTAAGTGTGTTGAAAAGTTAGATAATTCGAATAAAGTAGATAATTCATACAAGTCACATAATTCAGATCAGTCAAATCAGTCAGATAATTCAAGATTAGTTATGCTAAGAAAAGCCATACATGTCATAAGCATGTGCATGAATAATCAAGATTTTTAATTATCTCAAGTATAAAATGTTTTATGAAAAACCATATGTTTATTATATTTACATTATAATGGATTTCTTATTGAATCTCCGACTCATTTTAATTTTATTTTATATTTTAACCATCCCAGGTGAGAATATTTATGGAGATAGAGTTGTAAGATGGGACTTGGCTCAGGGATGCATGGCAAAAGCCTAGATCATGCATAGAGCTTTTAAGTTAATGATTATTGTATCACAAGTTTTGAGATATTTTAATAAGTGTTTTCGCATACTCTCTTTTATAATTTCATAATTTTGAACGATTTCATTTATTATAAGGAATCTTTGTACCTAAAGTTAAGAATAAGAAAATCTTTAAGTTGAGGTTAGTAGTAGCACTCTGGTTCTCCTCAATTTCATAAAAAATGACATTGTTCTTAACCATGGGGGAACGGGGTGTTACAGGCCAATATGAAAGCATTCTACCCCGATCATCACAGGGACACTCTCTCTATCTGTATGAAACTCGTGGTAATATGTCGTAGAAATGGCCCGAAAATCCCTTAACTCATCCATGATGATTGACGCATATAAATACTCACACACCCAAATCATTCAAACATCAAGATCTTAAAAGTCGCAATGTTAAGATATTCGTAAACATAATAAAGGAAAATATTTATTAATTCATGAACATAAAGAGAGAAAAGATACAAAATATGCAATACTTGAACTTCTAGCATACCCACGACATTTACCTCACATTTTCCACTACTGTCTTAGAAGCTAACCTATCTCACAGTATTTAAAATACTATGGCGGCATTGGCGCTACTTCTCTGGTTGCTCTCTCTAACAACATAATAATAATAAAATTTTACAACAACAACAACATAATATAATACTAATAATAATAATAATAATAAATATTTTTTAAATATAAATAGATGAATAATATATAAATTATTATATGGTCTAATAAGATTATTCAATCCCTAACAAAATTGGGATCGGGTTGTTACATTTCTTCTGCAGACACACTCCAGATGTGGCATTTCAGATGAAGTATGGGCCTCTGCGTACAATACTACTACCTTTTGAGCATTTACGTGTTATTTCAGAAAGCCCTTGCGTCCATATGGGTCTTGTACTTGACTGTTGCTCGCCTTAAGTTTGTATCTTGCTCTTCGTCTAGCCTTTCTTGCCTTAATACAATTGGCACCTTTTTTTTAGAACTATTAGCCTCTTTAGCTCCTCCTTTTTTGCCTGAGTACTTGCTCGATCAGCACAGGGTGGAAAGCCCTTTATTACATCTTGTGCTAAGATATGTTTGCCAAACTTTCTACATAGTGTTGCTCGCCTTGTTGGATTAGTTGCACTTTGCTAACTACCATTGCCTCAACTTCCATCTTTTTAAGGAAATGCTCTCTTTTTTTCCTTCCACTTGACCTTGGGAAGTGGTCTATTTCTTTTCACAATCCTTATAGCAGTTCTGCCATATAAATGATATTGGACAATAGTCAACATCTTACTTTGAGGTCATAAAGTGTTTTCTCTTTTCTTTCATCTTCTATACCCAAGACTTTAAGGAAGCAAAAGGCTCAGGGTCTTCATCAACCAAGGAATCGGCACCAACGCAATCTTAGTATTAGAAATAGGTACGTTCACTCCTACTATTATACTAGAAATGTGAGGTAAATATTTATGGGTATGTTTAGGATTTGCATATTCTACTTCTTATCTCTTTTTTTTCATGAAAGTGCATACTTTTCTCACTATATTTATTGGTTACTTTACTGATGTAATTTCAAGACGAGGTTAATTAAATTGATGTGATTTCAATGTGCACTATACTCAGGTAGAGGGATTTCTCTTGATAATTGAGGTGGGGCATTTTTCACATGGACTCAAATGATATTAGGGAAGAGAGAGCCCCCGAGTTGATCAGGTGGAGCATTCTCTGTGATGATTTGGTGAAGGTATTCCAAGTGTTGATCGGGTAGAGGGATTCTTCATGTTAGATGGGTGGACTGATTTCCTATTGTATTTTGGTGAATGTGTTTCACGTATTGAAGGGAGGAGAGAGATTCTCCGTGTCAAATAGGCTGAGTGATTTCCCTTATTTGGTGTTCTTATGATAGTTTTTAAATATATGTGTTTTGGTTAGAGGGTGATTCATGATCTTGCTTATGGATATATGTGTTTTTCTTAAAGGGTGATTCCTCGTCATACTTATATATATATATATATATGTGTGTGTGTGTGTGTGTGTGTGTGTGTGTGTGTGTGTGTGTGTGTGTGTGTGTGTGTGTGTGTGTGTGTGTGTGTGTGTGTTTTACTTAAAGAGTGATTCTTCACCATGCTTATTAATATATGTGTTCTACTCATAGGGTGATTCCTCACCTTACATATGTATATATGTGTATTGCTCAAATGATGATTACGTGCCATCCTCATGAATACATGTTTTTAGCTTATAAGCTGATTCATCGCTATGCTTAAAATATGTGTATTCTTAGCCTTATTTACATGAACGGGTGCATGCATATATTGTCTCTCATTATTAGTATGTTATAGGTTTTTAACTTACTGAGTCATTACTATTTCGCAAAATTGGAGTCTTGGTTGTGATGAAGATGTAGCCTAGGAGAGTTATCCTGATGAAGAAAAAACAACCCATTCGAAAAAGTAGCCACAGAAGCTAGTCTACATTTAGTTACTTCTGTAATTGAATATGTTTATTGTGATTAGGGGACGAAATCTTTTATTGATTATTTTAATGTACGTGATGAACTTATGATGGTTTGTAAATATATATGATGAAACATAGTGACACATGGATATTATTATTATTATTATTATTATTATTATTATTATTATTATTATTATTAAGAGAGTTCTTGTACACTTCTCTAAGACTAATAGATTAGTTTCTGTCTAATCCCCTTTTTCTATTTTCACAGCAATTCTTATCACACACGTGCTCTACAGTTTGATTTCCGAACGAAGGCGTAAACATCCATTTTAAATTCAGAATAACACAATTTCCAATTCAATTTAGCTTTGCCGTAATAATAAATAAAGCCCAATGACAAACTCTTGACTACGTTGGGATTTATCTTCCTAACCAACTTTCTCTCATCATCAACTTTATGTTGCATTGTCAATGAGCTTGCAGCAATAGTAATAAATGTATGTTAGGATATTATTATTATTAAGAGAGTTCCTGTACACTTCTCTAGTACAAATAAATTGGTTTCTGTTCAATTGCCTTTTTCTGTTTTGCAGCAATTCTTATCACACACATGTGCTCTACAATTTGATTTTCGAACGAAGGCGTAAACATCCCTTTTAAATTCAGAAGGACACCATTTCCAATTCGATTGAGCTTTGCCGCAACAATAAATAAAGGCCAATGACAAACTCTTGACTACGTTGGGATTTATCTTCCTAACCAACTTTCTCTTATCATCAACTTTATGTTGCGTTGTCAACGAGCTTGTAGCAATAGTACAAATGTCAGTGATAGTAAAAAACAAACATCAAACTTGGTTAAGGTTCTCATTCGGCCAACTTCCAATGAAAGTAACAAATGTAGTTCAATGAGAAATATTATTCACAATGAAGTCCTCCGACTTGTCAATTTATTTTGATTGTTACCTATGTTTGAGTTTACTAATTTTGGTTTTTTTAGTTTACTAAATTCTCATAACTCTAGTGTTTGGTCCCATGGTAAACTTTATTTGCAAGTTCTAGGCTTGGAAATAAAAAAATAAAATGGTAGTGTAGTGCAGCTCACATTTAATTTGGCCTCTAATTTTACAAGGAAAACAACTTAACCAAAGATGTGGACTGAATACAATTCCATTAATGACATTAGCCCCGATACTAGGGACTAGAAGATCAGTATCTGGGTATTACAAAAGAACATGCCACAAACCTCGAGTCAAAGCCTGACCAAGACTCTAAAAGTGGCATACATCAATAACCGAGTAAACTAATGTATAATCAGTAGGTCTTTTCCATATTTGCCCTCGCTACCCACCCACCTTCTGTTTAGATAGATTTACGATTTTATGGGTATTTCACCACTCGCACTGATTGATCTTACTTCCATAACATTTGAGCCAAATAGGCATCCCCTTTCAATCACGTCTAATGTGGCATTTCGTTCCTCATAATGGTCTAGGCAAGGATCTGTGGCGCCAAGGGTGTCAGCCAATGGTCAACATCCAAGAGGGAATTGTACTAGATGTGTAATTTTCTAGAGGGAAGTACATGTATAAGGTATCGAATTTTGAAATCACAACATAAATTTAAGCAGAATACATTGCAGTGACAACGCTAGCTATTAAGTACCATAAAACTAAATTTCATAGCAAAAGGGACTTCTCGTCCTTCATTAGATCATGAGATATTACATCATCCAAATATACATATGGTTTGTCGCCTTAAAGTGGCCGATCGATTATAAGTAGTCGCCAAACTTAACATTATAAACCCTAACGGGAGATACAAGGTAAATATGGCAAGTACTAGGCTCTATACTTAGAACTTGGGTAGGTTTGACTCTTCTTCCTCAGGCATGGCGCCGGGACCTGGATATGCATCAAGATGTGTGGTTCCAAGAATGAAATCATAGGTAGGTTAGGCGGCTATAACAAGACTGCTAATGAGTGATAATGCTACCGAAGATACTATGAACACTTTCATGAAAATACTGGGCAGACACGTATATGCATGACGAGTAATCACCCTTACTCTTACAGTTACGTGCATCCTCAAACATGGCGAGAAATCACCCTCTTTAGATAACACATGTATATATAGGTATAACGAAGAATCGCCTTATAAGGACTTGCCCTTTCTTTTATGCCAAATACAGAAACACAATAGTATAAGTATGGTGAAAATGACTGATCATAACCAATATAAGTATAAAATCTCGTAAAAATTAGTATTCAAGTTGTTACCTAGACTGATTCATCATATAGACATATGTTCATCATACAGACTTCTAACATAGAGATACTTGTTGCACCGGAGATGCTTCTACCTGGCCAACCAACTTGAAGACACCAACACGTGATATACCAGGGGTCCTATATCTTGACTATCAGGTGAGGCCAAATACGACACTGTTCCACCCCAATCCCTGCGAGGCATTTTCTTTCTCATGTGAAGCCTGTGGCAACATTCGCAGGGATGGTTTGGAGAATTTTCCATCCTGTCCCAAGATTATAGACTCGTGCTACCGAGTTCTCACACAAAAATATTCACACAAAGGTAATGGGTTCCCACACATGGATTCATAGTCATATATCAAAAACAGTTAACACATTCAAATATTTAAATCATTGGAAATTAGTGCGTAAATATAGGCATAAACATAGTGATCAAAATATTTATTCATACTTTTAGAATGGGAGAGAGAAGTTTTAGAGATAATGCAATGCTCTTACTCACAACATTCACCCTACATTACCCAGCACTGTCTTAGAAGCTAACTTACCTTATTGCATTGGAAGTCCTCTCGTCTCCTCTCTACTCCTTGCTTTTTGAAGTAGTTGTCTTCATAGGTTCTTGGTGAATAAAGTCTCAAAAGTGAGATCACATCCCATGTCTAGGTCCTTTAAATAGGGTGGGATTGTCAAATGTCCTTTCTGACGAATCTCTAGCTCTAGGCATGCTTGGATAGGAGTCCTTCAACCTTAATATTTACAGTGCAGGATGACAGAAATTGATGACTAGGGCATGGTTTGCACACCCCTACAACCTGCCAACTCCTCAATCCTTCCTTGAATGAGGGTTCTCCACGAGTCCAAATGACATAACTTGTCGTGCTTTCACATTTCATTGCATACCCATTCTAGATGTAACACTTCAAATGAAGTGTGAGCTTCTACGTATGACATTATCACTTTTTTGAGCCCTTCCATGTTATATTGGAAAGTTCCCATGTCTGGATTGGTCTGTCATTTACTGTTGCTCATCCTTGGCTAGAAATCTCAGCTCGCCTTGGGCAGGTAACTCTTGTCTCATCCGAGATTACCAGCCTCTTCAGCTCTTCGTTCTCGCATTCACAGCAAATGACTTTTCTAGCTCACCTCCCGTGGTTGAGACACTCATCTCCATCTCGCTCTGAGACATGTTAGTTGGGACTCTTACAACGTGCTTGCCTGCCCAGGTGTTGGACTAGTTGCACTATAAATCACCCACTGCAAATTCCTTAGACGTCTAGAGTGTTTCTCATGGTTTCCTTCCACTCGACTCTAGGAATGGTCTATCCATTTTCGCATTAGGCGGGGCCCTCACATCCAATCTCAAAAGAGGAAGGTTCTTTCATTCTTCCCTCCATCAAAGATGGTTAAGGATTGACTAGAAGAACCACTAAGGAAAGCCCTTCTTCCTTCCATCCAAGGGTGGTCAAGAACCAAAAAATCGGTTGACAAGTCTCCATGCACATCTTTGGTCATCTATAATAGCGCTTGCATGGGGTGGCCTCGGCATGGTCATTTGTTGTTCCTAACTTCCCCCAAAGTGTCATATATGTAGTCATTTAAAATTCAGCCGAGGAGACATGTAGTTTTACTTGGTTCTATTCTTGTTGCATCCCCTACCTGTCATCTCTCGTGAGGTAAAAAAAATAAAGCCTTGCTCAAGGATAGTACTGTGGTTTGTTCTTTTGTTTGCTTGCATGTATTCTATAGGTTGCTAGTCCTGTAGTGTGAATCTTTCCTTCTTAGAATTATTGAAGAATCTTGCTACTTGGTTTGTGCTGGCCCAATTGGTGTATAGATTTTAGGTTTCTTGTACCTGGTTGTCTTGGGAGTTCTATTCTATAGCTATTGATAAAATGGAAGTTATCTTTTGGGTATGTGGTTTCGATAGTTTATGGGTCAGATTCTTATGGAATTCTACTTGATTTGGTTCTTTCTTTGATTTTCCTTTTGGCAATGTTGTAAGAAATCCTTAGTTCACTTTGTTATAAATCCTAGAAAAGAGCATTTGTATCTCACAATTTTGCTTCTAGATTTTATTGTTTCTATGTCATTATTTTCCATTATTTTTTTTCTTTTTTTTGGCTTTACAAGTCTTTAAATATATTTTTCCCAAGTTAGTTATAAGAATTACACTTTACAAACTAATACTACAGTGTATCTCTCTTGAAAATTCTTTTATGGAGTTTCTCATTTCTAATTCCATATTTCAAAATAGGGATCAGTTTGTGAAAGTGCTTGCCCTAGCATGCATCATGGAGATCCAAAATGCTTGTCACAATGCGAGCATTGTAAAAAGGCAAAGTGCTCATCCCAAGAAGAGCATCGCGAGACCAAATGTGCTCCCCCAAGGCGAGCACTACTGAAGGGCGACATGCTCATTACCTCGGCAAGCATATTGAAAAAGCAAAGTGCTCCCCCAGGTGAGCACCACAGAGAGCAAAATTGCTCACCACAAAACGAGCATCGTGGAAAGACAAAGTAGTTGCCCCTGGGTGAGCATTACGAGAGCAAATGTACTCGCCCAAGCTGAGCACCACTAAAAGACAAAATGTTTGCCACCTCGGCAACTATTCTAAAAAAGCAAGGTGCTCACCTTTAGTTCTCACCATAAGGCAAGTATCATATAAGGGCAAAGTGCTCAATCCAAGGCAAACACCATTGAAAGGTAAAGTGCTCACTCCCAAACGAGCACCATTGAAAGGCAAAGTATTCACCACCTCGGCTAGAGTCGTGGAAAAGCACAATGCTTGCCCCAAGTCAAGAACCATTGAGAGCACAAGTGCTCGCTGCCTCGACGTAGAAAGGCAACATATCACGAGAGCAAAAATGCTCACTCGAGCACCACTAACAGGAAAAATGCTTGTCTCCTCGACGAGCATCCTAAAATTGTGAAGTGCTCTCCTCTTATGCGAGCACCACAGAGAGCCAAAGTGCTCGCCACAATACTTGTATCATGGAAAGGCAAAGTGCTCAACCTCAAGCGAGCACCATGTAGAGCCAAATTGCTCGTCATAAGGTGAGTATCGAGGAAAGATAAAGTGTTCACCCCAAGGCTAGCATCGCAAGAGCAAATGTGCTCACCTAAATGAAGTACCACTAAAAGGCAATGTGCTCACCCCGCCAGAGAGCACCACTAAAAGGCAAAGTGATCGCCACCTCGACGAGCATCATGGAAAGGCATAGTGCTAGCCCTAAGGCGAGAACAACTCTGAGATCAAGTGTTTGTTGCCTCAACAAGCATTGTGCAAAGATAAACTGTTAGCCCTTAGGCGAGCATCATGAAAGAAAATGTGCTCGCCACCCAAATGAGCAACGTGCAGAAACGTGAAGCTTTCCACCTTGGTCAGCATTGAGGAAACATAAAGTGCTTGCCCAATGGAGCACCGTGGAGAGCGAAAGTGCTTGCCATCTCGATGAGCATTGGAGAAAGGCAAATTGATCGCCACTCTAGTGAGTGCTCCAGAGGGAGAAAATTCTAACCAGCTCAACGAGTAATATTGGAAAGGCAAAGTGCACGCCTCCAAGCGAGCACCACGGAGTTAAAAAGTGTTTGACTCCAAATGAGCACTACACGAGGGGAACAAGTCACGAATGAATATTCCAAACTCAACCACCTAAAATCGCCAGTAGACACACACACACACACACACACACACATATATATACACACAAATTGTAAGAACATCCAAGAAAAGCTCCCATAGGCACTGGAACAAGTCAACAATAACAATATCTTCATGGGAACTTTTCTTGGATGTTCTTACAATTTGCATGTGTGTGTATATTTATATATATATATATATATATATATATTCTTTATTATATAAGCATGTATCGAGCCGTTACAGTAATGAACAATGAATTCTTGTTCATCTATTTTTCCTTCCCTTTTTTTTTTTTTTTTGTATTTTACCAGTTTTGACCTGCTATTAAATACATAGGTGATGTGCATTTTCCGTGTATTTAGAGGTATAATTGTCTTTTGGTGGTTGGCAACGTGTTTTTTTCCAGTCTTTTCTCTTTCGTCTTTCCTCTTTTCTCAGAAAGCAAACTTTTTCTTATCTTCTCTTTTCTGCATCTTCTATCTTCTGATCTTTGTGCCTTCATTTTTTCTATTGATGTTTATTTTTCCAGTGTTAGTTTATTTTTCGTTTCATTTCGTTGTTATAGTGTTTCCATTTGTTAAAACCCAAAGTTCTTTATTTCTTATCTCTCTTCTTTTCTCTTCTTCCTCATTTCTCCTCTAAGCAACACCCCACCTCGAGCCCTCTCTCCTTCTCTGCAGTCGATGTCGCCGAATGAAGGCCATTGCCTCCTAATCTCCTCCACCACGCCTTAGATGTGACCAATTTGGACCCACTACAGCTCAGCACTCAAATCTGTCACCCACTACAAGTCAGCACTCAAATCTGTCATGGATCTCAACCAGCCACTCAAATTCACCATCGCATGGCGTCCTCCTCACTCACGCCGCGTCACCGTTGATTTTTCCATATCCGTTGCCCTCTGCCTTTTCTCTCTTGTGGTTGGCACGGGGTCGCTTCTAGTGATCACATATCAACAGTAGCGGAGCAAGCCAGACAGCACGACACTACGAAGACCAACAAAAATATACCCAACATTGTGGAGAGGTGGTTTCTGTTGAGGAACATGCCCATGCAGCCCTTGAGGTAGATGACAAAACTGAATGAGTTGATCTGCTAAGTACTTCACAAGTTGCTTCGATTCAAGAACATATGCATGCAATCGGGGTAAATTTCATTTTTCCATCCTAATTTTTCCTACTTTTTGCATGTTGACCGACAAATAGCATCGTAATCGTGTGTGTGTGTTCTACTTTTTCTAGGGGTTTGATGGTCGACCATTTTAGTTTCATTTTCAAGTGAAAAATATGTTGGATTTGCAAAGAACTTTGGAAAAATTAATGGGAAACATTAAGGTAGGGGTTGAATCTGGTGCACGGTTATGCTTTTGAGACCCAACAAGGTATAAATTTTTTGTACTTTTCTTGATTGTGTTAAGCTTCTCTTAATTTTGGAATTTATGGTTCATTTTTCTTTTTGATCTCAGATTTGTTTGTAGGTTTTTCTTTTTGCAGGACTTGTTTTGGACTGAAGTGTTTTTTGGAAGGAGATTTTGGTCTTGGACAAGTGCTTTAATGCTTGAAGGTTGTTGACTACCAAATATGTGGTGACCCTAATTCTATACTTCGGTTTGCCTTTATTTAGTTTATTGATGAAGTTAATGTGTAGTTCTATGGTGCATAGTTAAAAGTTCTTTTTACTCCTCTATGGGTCAGAGGAGTAAAATTGATTTAATTTTTTTAGTTGATGTAATTAATAGTCACCAATTTATTTAGGATCATGTATTCTTGATATGTGCCACTTGACCTATTAAACGGTAAATCTTTTCAATTTTATATTTATCTTATGCTCTGGTTCAGAAGTATTGAAAAACTCATCCAACGTAAATTGAGTATCAGTTTGTTACCAATGATTTTTAATTAAGCCTTCTGAAGCATACTTTTGTGACTCTGCCTTGAGTGGATGTGTTTTATCAATTGAGTAGAATGACAAATAGATGCCCAATGATATTTATTTTTGCTTTGGAAGGAACGAAATAGCCGAATGGTTGAAGGTGTGGAACTTTCATTTCATAAAATGAAGTTGGTATTTCTGGGATTGTTGCATGTTTGGTTGTTAGTATATCCTCATTTTAATTATGTTGTTCCTTTGAGCCCTTAATTGGCAACGAGATGTTTATTGGTTAGACATTTCCATGCACATATGTTTTCATCAGTTACATACCCTTTTAGGATACATGTTTCTTGGATCTATATAATGTTTTTTTTCCCTTTGAATGGGATCTGCATAAGCTCACAATATTGAAATATATTGGGATCCTACTTTTCATATTCATATTTTTTATTGGCCAATACTGTAACGTTAGTGATGATAGATGTCATCTGACCTTACTCTATCTTGCCATTCCAGGTGGAATCTTGGGTGGTTCTAGAAGGGAAATATTGTTAAGTAAGTTTGTGGAAAGTGAATGTGAAAAAATAGGCCGACTTATGGAACTCTATATGAGGTGGGCTGGCTCATTTTTTTTTCCCCTTCTACTATTAAATGATAAGGAATAGACCTAGGATTGTATGGAATTTGATGATCAGGCTCTCAATAAGGACCTTTACACCGATAATTTTCATAAAAAATTAGTGACTGCTTATGTATCCAACCCGAACTTCACAGCCAATGCCAACTAATAACATGGAGTTCATAGTAAATTTCTCATTTACTTGCCTACCCTGTTATAAGTTAAAAAGACCTCTTTGAGAGCCATTATTTTCAAATTAATCTTATTATTGATAATCGTTGATTTTACCACAATCCTTTTGCTATGATAAGAAAAATTCCAGAGACTGATTGCCCAATAAAAGGAACAAAAATAATTTGTAAACTACATTCAAAGACTTATATTCTCATTTCAAGAATGTTAAATTTTTAGATATTCTGATAAAGTCAGAACAGAGACCGACCAGCTGGACAGTCTTGAACTTGATGATTTAGAGGTTACTTTCTATCTGCTTTGTTTCTGATTTCTGTATGCCATTTGGAATAACTTCACTTTCAATTAGAATTGAGGTTCATTTTTCTTCCGTTCTGCATATGAATGAAGAAGAGAAGTACAATCGGAGGCTAGGATTTGGACTTTATACCCTTCAGGTTAGGTTTTGTTTTGATGACCTGCCAATTTTAACCATCAAAATGGATTTTTTGGACACAAGTATAGGCTAACATAATGATCAAAATCATCATTGATATGACTCAGTGGTTTGCTGAAGGAAAGTGTATTTTCCATTACTTTGTTTGCTCGTTATTACTGTTTTTTGGTGAGTTGGTTGATATACTCTTTATAATTGTTAGGATTTGTGATTGATGATTGAATTTTCATATATATAAGCTTTGTTTTCTTTTAGAGAAAATACAGTTTCCATCCTTCAACTAATAGGTGTTTTACATATTGCACGCTTCAACTATTAAAACTTGAAAAAAGAAACTCCTTTCTCAAGATCTTCTTATTGAATGAAAATGGGGTGAAAATAGGGCGACATGACACAATCTTGACCTTTGAATATTGACTAAGGGTGTACATTCTAATTTTTTAGTACTTTTGAGGGTGCAATGTCAATGTTATAATTTGGAGTGCAATAACGAAGACTATTGATATAGACAGGATGTTCAAAAAGTTCCTCTGCAAAATAATTGATGATTAAGAGGTCGTTGCCAAATATTGAGAAGGTCAAGAGGAGTTCTGATGGAAGAGATGCGGAAGTAAGTAATATGTTAATATTTTTCATGATTAGATATGATTTTCTGTGGATAATTTTTTTTATTAAAAAATATATGATTTTCTGTCTGTATAAATAATAAATGATTTATAAGTGCTTATAGAAATAAATAAATAAATGAGATAGAAGTGAAATTTTTGCTGTTTAGCCAATTTAAGTCTCCTACAACTTTTGGTGCATAGGTTGTGGACCTGAGATTTTAATTTTCTTTTTTCAAATTTTTTTTCTAATCTTTTATGACATTTTTTCATTTTCATATTAGGATGGATTTTCTCTTTTTATGATTCTCTTCATATGTATAGGTCACGAAGATTGTACTAAAAAAATTGTTGCAATTTATACATGAAAAATGAATTGCTCACCTAGATGTCAAACCTAATAATATTTATGTAAATGATGATGTTTATAAACTTGCTGATTTTCAATATGCAATTCTCATGATAAGAGCTTGCCAATTGAATGTTGAATTTGTATGTTGTTCAATTTATGTAAAGAATGTGTTTAATTAGGTGTTGTTTAGAATATGTCTTTGATCATGACACATAATTATTAATTATGCCACAAGCTAGCTACACAGCGTTTTGAACTAATTTTTTGCTAAACTTGCATTAAACAAATTTAGCAAAATGATCAATTTGCAAATTTTGTATTAAATTATGATATATTTTGAACTAATTTTTTTAATCTATGCAAACATCTAAGTGTTACAGTTTACTAACCTATCACTATTCAAAAATATTTGCTAAATTTTTTTTTTTATGCATTAAATTATTCATTAATCAATTTCTTTTGTACAAGACCATATAATTTGTGTTAAAGTAATTTTTATCCAACTAGACAAACGTACTTTGCGCGTTGCTATCGTCCTAGTGTGTATGTGTATGTATATGTGTGTGTATATATATATATATATATATATATATATATATATATATATATATATATATATATATATAGCTATATGAGTATTTCTAGTGTGTCGCCCAGCAGTGACTGCTGGTGTGCCTTTAGGCAAAATTCACTTTTCTAATTTTTTTATTTTTCTTATTCATATTTTTTAACATCTTTAAATATTTTTAAAAATATAAAAAAATAACAATACACTAATATTCATTTTCTTAATCAGTAAGTAAGAAAGAAATTTTTAAAAAAATACTAAATATATGAGCAATCAAAATGAAAAAATAAAATGAACATACCAACATTATATATAGGGTGGTGCTACAGCCCCCGCTGGGGGCTCCCGCTGGGGCTGTAGTATTATTTAATATATATTTTATTTAAATAACTTTATATAGATTTTTTAATATTTTAAAATATTTTTAAAAAAATAAAAATAAAATATTAATTTTTTTAATCCAAAAGTAAAAAATATATATTAAAAAATATTTTCTTAATCATGAAGTAAAATAAAAAATTATAAAAAAATATTTTTTTATAATTTTTTATTTTACTTCATTATTAATAAAATATTTTTTAATAATATTATGATTTTTTTAAAAAATATTTAAAATAGTCATATTACAGCCCCCGTTGGGGGCTCCCGTTGAGCTTAACATGTATTTTTTTATGTGTAATTTTTTAATTTATTTTTTATATAGATTTTTTTTACACTTATAAATATTTTTAAAAAATAAAATAAATTTAAAATATCATTAAAAAACACTTCCTTAATCAGAAAGTAAAAAAAAATCATTAAAAAACACTTGCTTAATCAGAAAGTAAAAAACAAATCATTAAAAAACATTTCCTTAATCAGAAAGTAAAAAAAAAAAAACACTTTCTTAATCAGAAAGTAAAATACAAATCATTAAATATTAATTTTTATTCTACTTCGTAATTAAGAAAATATTTTTAAATAATATTATAATTTTTATTTTATTTTTTAAAATATTTAAAATTATTAAAAATATTTATATAAAAATAAATTTAAAAAAAATATATAAAAAAATGCTACAGACCCCCGCGGGAGCCCCCAGCTGGGCATGTAGCATTTTCCTTTTATATATATATATACAAACGTATTTGCAACCATAATTAATCATTGGGTTTTCACCTTTTGGCAAAAAGACAATGAACTTTAATCCTTTTGCACACAAAGCTGATTGGAATTTTGACAAAATTGTAAAATTGTTATGTGGATATACACACGTGAACCTAGAAAAAAAAAATATTTTTATTTTCTTGACAAAAAGACTAAAAAAGTAGTTTAACTATAAAATAATTTTAAAAAATGAGTTCAATTAGAAAAATTATTTTAAAAATTATGTTGAACTTAAAAGATATAAAAAATCAGTTTAACTAAAAATTAATATTTTTAAAAATAATCTGTTGAACTGATAAATTATAAAAATCTTCTTGCTAAAAAAAGCTATCAGTTTAACAAAAACAGGAAAAAAATTAAATATAAGTTTAACTAAAACCTAAATAGAATATATTGATTTTAAAATATTTAATAAAATCAAGTTAATTAAAAAATTAAAAGCTAAAAACTTAAATAAAAGTCTCCCTCAGTTGTCTTAACATAATACTTATCCCAAGAGATAAGCCACCAATGGTGGCTACCGATTATTTATTTTTTTTACTTATTAATTAATGAAATATTTTTTAGTGATGTTGTGAATTTATTTTTTTTTAAAATTCTTAAAAGTATAAAAAAAAAGACCACCCCGTGGAATAAGGAGAGGAATGTTTTTGAATTTAATAAATTTTTTAAAAATCTATTAAAATAAATTTATATTTTAAATTTTCTTTTAAAAAAATTTATTGACGTGTCATTTAGAAATATATATCCATTTTGATTTGTTGACACGTGTCATATTTGTCACGTGGCAATTTGTTTAGTTAATGGACTAAAAATTGCATTTTAAATATAAATGATGCAATATTTGAGAAAATACCGTAAATTGGCAAATGGGCATCTAATGTTAGAATGTAGGGGAGAATGAATGATAATGATACAGTCCGTCCCAGACAAATGACAGTTACAACGTAGGGGGATAGAGTAAACAGCTCAGCTACTCAGCAGCTGATTAAAAAATAAAAAAGAAAAGAAGAAAGCGAAGCGCGCCCACAAAATTTGGGCACCAAATTTTGAACCAACACCCGCGGGTGCTTTGCCCTAAAATTTCCAAATTTTGAGTTTCATTTTCCCCCAAATTTTCCCAATTCCCAAAGCCTCATAACCACTGATTCTTTCTTTCCCACACCCTCAAAACCCTAGGGTTTTAACCTTCTCTGTTCTTGTTGATTGATTCCTTCCCATGGCTTCCGAAACCCTAGAGGACAAGAAGCCCGAGGAGGAAACTC
Source organism: Juglans mandshurica (assembly GCA_022457165.1). Lineage (NCBI taxonomy): Eukaryota > Viridiplantae > Streptophyta > Magnoliopsida > Fagales > Juglandaceae > Juglans > Juglans mandshurica. The sequence continues at coordinate 22,467,538 of CM039632.1, forward strand.
CCGCTCAGGAAGACAACGAACAAGCTCCCGCGCTGGAAGACAACGACCAAACCCCTGCACAGGAAGACAGCGAGCAAGCTCCGGCGCAAGAAGTCAAGAAAGAGCTCAAGCCCGACGCCCAACAAGGTAACGAAGACGATAAAGAAGAAGAAGCGGGAGACGCGAAGAAAGAGCTAGAAGATCCGGAACTTCCCGAGAAAGAGGCCAAAGATGAACAACCTGAGGAGAAAAATGTTGAAGCTGGAGGCGAAGAGAGTAAGGAGGTGGAGAAAGGTGAAGCCAGCAAGAAGGGAAAGAGAGGAGGTCGAAGAGGGAGCTCGAAGAAGGACCTTAGCGAGCCGAAGAAGAAGCCGAGCCAGGAGTCCGCTGACGAGGAGAACAAAGAGCCTGTTACCCCTGCGAGTGAAAGGCCGACCAGGGAGAGGAAAACGGTTGAGAGGTTCTCCGTCTCCTCGCCCAGTAGGTCTGCCAAGTCTTCTGCTGGCAAAGGTTTGTCGATTGAGAAGGTACGGAGTTTAAAGTTGCCATATTTATATTCCACTTCTTTTGGGTTTGAGTAATTTGAGCTTCTGGGATTGCAGGGTCGCGGTACGCAGCTTAAAGATATTCCAAATGGTATGTTTCAGTTAATTCTTGGCGTATTGAGCTTTTTAGTTGTTAGTGGTTGATGTCCTGGCAAATTTTGTGAGTCGGTGCAGAGGGCTTTTTAATGCTTTGTTTATTATCAGTTACTTGTTGACCTTATTGTGCGACTGTTAACACAGGCTGTTGCTAGGGCGATTGGGCTGGTTTGGTTATTCAAAACCAAACTATCTCATCTCATCTCATATAATTATTATAACTTTCCTAAACTCACACAAAATATAATAAACAATTCAACTTTTTCAAATTCCAAAATAAAAATAATATTAAAAAATTATATTATGACAATATTTTATTCAACTTTCAATAAAACATCTCATCTCAATTGCGTAACCAAATGAGGCTTTGTTTTTTAACATTCACATTTTTTCTGTTGAAGATGTTTTTGGTTGTAAAGTGTACAGCACAATGTGAACTATAATAATATTGTTGAACTCACTTTGACTGTTTCTGTGTTTCCTGTTCCGAAGTCTTCGAATTTTGTATAGATGTCTATCTACTTGCAGTATATCCTTGGCTGGATTTGGAAATATGATATATAGAATTTTAGTTTTAAGACATTTGGAGATTATATTAAGACCTGAATTTGTATTATTTCACTTAGTGTTGACAATGCCTTGCATGCCTGCACATCACATTTCATTTAGTGGCTATATTAGTTGAATAATGAAAAGTTTGTTCCTTATGATGATTTGCGAGAACTCCCCATTTTTGCTGTATAGTACACACTCGTGCAGACATTTTTTTTTATTGGTACCGGGTGTCCAGGAACAACGTTATGACTAATCCCGGGGGTGCACAAGTCCTTTGGTAAAGAGTTTTCCGCAAGTATACTTCGGGTAATTCAAGAGGAAAGTCCCTTAGTCCGATGAGCCCTTGAGATTATTTGCACCCAAGGGGATTTACCACTTGAGCCACTTCCTAGGGGTCACTCATGTAGACATATGTTGGTAGCACTTGGGAAACTGGCATAACACATTTTCAGCACTACTAGAAGATACAGAATTTTGATAAGCGGTTTTAATTGTCTATTTTTCTTTGTTGATATTTAGATGTTTTGTTTGATTTCATTGCATATGATTCAAGCCTGCTGCTCTCATAATTTTTTTGGAACATGAGGCATAGCAGATAATAGGTATTCCAAAATTGTAAATCTTGTTAGTAATATAGCATGGCTTGTTTTTGTTGGATTTCATTTCTTATTTGATAAAATTGAAAAATATACTATTGCATTGTGTAACTGCAAACAAACATGGAAGAATGGGGCAATCTTACATGCAGATCCTTGTATGCTTCCCATTTTAACCATTTGTATGCAAGAGATTACTGAGCAGCTTAAGTTCATTGTGCTAAGTGTGATCGAGTTGTGGGAAATACTTCTCTAACATGTAGTAGCACTTCACCTTAGTGTCTATCACATTGGACTCATCAAATGAGTCAAATCTTTAAAATTTGATGATTTTAGCTTTAAAATTCTAGCATTGGATTCACCATATGCTCAAATGTCAAGCTTTTAGCTATAGTACATTTCCCTTCATCTTCAAATTTGAAGACTCACTATTCACACTCTATAACCATTATTTTATTTACTTCAATTATTATTTCCCAATTTTGAGCCACAATATAATTGAGTTGGGAAACAATAATTTAAATATCAAATTAAATTATTAATTAACATATAGTTAGTGTAATTATAAAATATGAAAAAAAATAAATTAAAAATATTATTATTAACAAAATAATATTATATTATTATTTTGATGAATCCAATAGCTAATCTTATTTGGAGTTATAGATAGAGAGGTTTTAGATTTATGAAAAATATGTACTTTTCATCAAATTTTGAATATGAAAATGATGAATCCAATGCTAATGCTCTTAGTGTCTATCATTTGATGCCAAATCTATTAGTTGATTCTTTGCATAGGCAAGAAATAGAGTATTGAAGTAAGCCTAAAATTGAAAATAGTCATAATAGGGACCTTTAACTGTTGACACTACAGGCAATCCAGTTGGTGAAAACACCAGGTGCACTTATGCACACACTTCATGTAGAGCCCAAGTGCAAGTGCATGGTTGATTCCAGTAAACCCACATTTTTAAAATACATAATAATAAAAATTTATAAAACTCTCAATGGGAGAGGAATGAGAGGTGTTTTGAAGACAGAGAACGCTCGATGGGAGAATTGATGGAGTTTTTCTTTAATACTTCGAGTTTGTGGGCTAAGACTCTTGTAATGAATGGAGATGATTTTCTTGATTTGCTTTAGGCTTGGTTTGGTTTTACAAACTTTTGAACCTATCTCATCTCATCTCAACATTCAAATATCATTAAAACACAAATATTTTTAATTTCAAATTTTTAATTTTTCATCTAATCATTACAATTTTTCCAAACTTTCAAACAAAACACAAAACAATTCAACTTTTCAAATTCCAAAATAAAAATTATATTAAAAAATTACATTCTAATCCTCTTTTAATTTTATAGCTATTTTATTCAACTTTTTCTCTCTTTTCCTAAAATCCTATAGAATCTTAACTAAAATTATTTTACTATTATTTACAAATTATCTCACTACATTTCACAGATTTCTCATCTCATTTGTGTAACCAAATGAGGTGTTAGGGGTTGCTTGGATACAAGAAGCCTTTCAATTCATCGTATCTAATTATTGCAACTTTTTTAAATTTTCACACAAAATATAATAAACAATTCAACTATTTCAAATTTCAAAACAAAAATAATATTAAAAATAATATTTTTACAATATTTTATTCAACTTTCATCTCAATTTATTTCATCTCAACTCAATTCATCTCAATTCACTATCCAAACCTCCCCTTAGTATTTTCCAGTTTCTTGAGTGTATGTAGGTATTTTCTCTTGTATATTTTTTGTATACTTGGGCTATGTTTATTCTTGGTAATAAAATCTCTTGTTAATTATAAAAAAAAATATTCATAAAATAGAATAAAAAGGTTATGAAAAGGCAAGATACTAATATATTTAAATTATTAACTCGAATTTTAGAGTATTAATGAACATCAAAAATCAATTGATCAATTAATTATATAACTAAAGATAGCATTTTTTGTAATTCTCTTGTGCTTTTAAAAAAAATACACAACTGTGATATTTGATAGTCATGACCAAATAAAGAACATGGTTGAATAAAAATAAGTCCAGAAGGCAATGACCTAGAAAGCACAAGAAATATAGATAGACTTCTATGCTAACATAAGCAATAGCTTTAGTACAATATGATCCTAGTGTATATAATCATCCTCATCTCAAGCATAGGATAATCATCATTGTCATCATAACATTTCTAACCTCGATCCTCTTCCTCATCTACTTCATCTAAACTAATGATCCACACAAATAGTAATAGTTAAAACTGATATTTTATATATTTTGAAACATATTTCAAAGAACTACGAAAGTATGTATTTTGTGCTTTAATCTCACTAGAGAAAACACCAAAAAACATGTGTTTTTAAATGCGTGTTTTACCATAAGGGAAGTGCTTTTTCCTTGACACTTTGCACTTGAGTGCTTTTACCAACACTGATATCATGCTTCTTTTTCCCTTTCATAACAAATGTATAGATTAAATTGTATCGGCAAGGGAAATTGAGTTGTTACTCTTACCTTGAATTGTTTCAGTTAGATAATGTAAGCAGATCTTTATCTGTTTTCTTATTCTTCTTTCTCATCTTTTGCTCAATAAGTTCTTTTTTTTTTTCTCCTATTTTTCTGCCAATTATAATTAACAAAAATTTGTTTCTAATGATAATACGTTGTAATTGAAGAAATTTGTATCAATAAGATTGCAGAACCAATTTTGCAGCCAGAAAAGTTTGATGCACAAACACAGACTGACACATGTTTAACCTTGGTGTGAATATGGACTACAGCAAACACTAGAAAGTGCCTCTGTCTAAGTGGCAATGAAAAAATAGATTAGTATCATCAATTAGCTAAATGACACCTCTCATCTAGGTGTTTTGTCCTTTATAACACCAAGTAGAATGTATCTTGTATTATTTACTTTTTATGTCATACTATGCTTAGTAACCAGTCAGTTTGAATTGGGGTCCTAATACTTAGTAAAAGAATGGGTCCTGTCATGGACTTTAAAAAATAGCGAAAAGAGAATCCTTACCCTGTGTTTTATTGGGGATGTATCTTTCAGTACGAGTGAAACTGCAAATATTTTAAGTGAAGCTCAAAAAGAGATGTTCTTTTTGGGGGTTTTGAAAGAATTTAAAAATGACTAATAAAGAGCATTTATTTGTCTGTTGATAGTCTGATTGATTTTAGAATATTAGTTTTGCTAGAAAGACTAGAGAACAGTAATGATTAGTTGTTTTATCAATGGGGGATTTATGGATAAAAATTCAGTAGATTTGAGGATGCTCGGTAAGCAAATGTGGAGAAGAATAAATTTGGATGCAGGTGTTGTCTTTAATATTGTTTACTTGTGCTTCCTATTGGAAAGCCTTACTTTTGTAATTTCATAAAATTTCCCAAGAATGTTCATGTTGAAAGGGAGAAGTCTTCAGCTCTAATTGTCCACATACTACTATGTTTTGGGCATACTATTTACTTCTATTCAACTTGATATGGCATCCTGCAATATTTATTGTCTGATGGTATAACCTGTTTCAGTGGCTTTCAAGTTGTCCAAGAGAAAAACTGATGATAACCTGCAAATGCTTCATACAATACTTTTTGGAAAGAAAGCTAAGGTGAGTTACACATATGGTTTCTTGGTTTAGTTGTTTGTGTTTGAAATTCATTCGATGGTTGTTACTGGATTCTGTTTTGAGATGTTCATTGTCGACATTCTTGTATAGGCACAAATTTTAAAAAGAAATATAGGCCAGTTTTCAGGCTATGTGTGGACTGAGAATGAGGTATTTCTGTTATATACGTACATCACTCATTTATCATTCTTGCTAATTTCTTATAATTATTTTCTTGCTTATTTCGCTATATAATCTTCTTGTATATCCATGCATGTAGTGTATCCATTTATTTATGTTGTATGAGAAGAAATTATGCTTCTCATTTGTTTACTGCAGGAAAAGCAACGGGTAAAGGTAAAGGAGAAGATTGACAAGTGTGTTAAGGAAAAGCTGATGGATTTCTGTGATGTGCTTAATATTCCAATAAATAAGTCTGGTGTGAAGAAGGTAGTTGTGATAGAATGGCACTTGTTATCGTACCCATATTTTCTCTGCAAGTGTTCTTGTACCTAAATTTATCAGTTTCCTACCGATTTATCAGCTTCTCTGTGATTCTAGGATGAGCTCTCTGCAAAGTTATTAGAGTTTTTGGAATCCCCACATGCAACAACTGACATTTTGCTTGCTGATAAGGAGCAGGTTTGTATTATGCCATTGCTTTTTGTAAGTATTGAGCACTAGTGGATGTTAAGTTTTTGGGGTAAGAGTTGATCAAGCTTGTTTCTTATATTAACTTCAGAAAGGTCAAAAGCGTAGGAGAAAGGTAACACCAAGCAAACTTGCAAGCCCTGAAGAAGCTGTAGAACCACAATCCAAGGTTTTCTCTCTAGAAACTTTTTAGCTGTTTCATCTTGATGCATGGCCTTCTAGTGGAGTTTCTTGGTGAATTGTTGTTTGCTTAACAACTTTTGCTGGTTTTTATATTATCTGCTTTCTGTAGCCTGTATATATCTCATTTTGATAAAAGAATATCTATTTTGATTAGGGATTGTAAGTCTACCACTGAGACTTTTATGTGGTGACAATGCTGACACTTTTATAGTCATATTAAAGTTCCAATCATTTGTTGATGAGTGTGGAGCTTTGGTCAAGTGAAGAAGAAAGAGGAATCGTTTACATTTACTGTTTGCCAGGGGTTATTCTTTTCTGAATCATGTATCCAGTTTATCGTTAAGTTTTAAAATATAAGATGTTATGTTTATGTGCCCCGCGCTTCCTTCTGCTTTTAGTTTTGCTTTTACGAGTGGGGATTGCCAGCAAAATACATTATGTTGGTGTAGAATAAATTTGATCGATCCCAACAGACTATGAATAGGATGTTCTTTGCTCTTAACTGGGTTAGTGTGATCTATAAAACATGCTTATTCATGTGCCTATGTGCTACATATCTGCCGTGATTTTGGTCCCTTGTCATTCATTTGGCAGTTAAATGGGGACCGGATTTCTGTTTGATATTTTCTGATAAGATGTAAATGAATAGAAACAACATAAAGATTTAATGACTGTGAATTTCCTTATTTTTTAAAGATTAGTGTAGTATAATGCTCTTGTAATTTACTGATATTTTTAGGTGAGTATTATGCTGTGTGCTGGGCCTTTGATTTAGTTTCCTCTCCCTCTTTCTCGTACTTGTATGCACACTCTATTCGTACTCTCTGCCTGATGCTTGATATATCTAATCTTCATGACCTTAATAATTGGTAAGTATACTACTCTCACAAAGGGTGTCTCGACAAAGTGGAAAGAAAAGTAGTTTTTAATCCAGCTTGTTGCACTTTGCTTGATGATTAAGCTCAGCTTTAAACATTTTCTAGATTCAGATGGATAAAGTGTTCATGATGGAGAATATTCTGCTGAGATACCAAGCTTTTTGATTGATGATTGATATAATTTTCTCTCTCAATGTTAACCTTTGTTTTTTGATGGAGTATCTTTTCTGTATGCATGTCTGTCCATCTCATTGCATGTGTTGTTATTTTCTTTCTCCCATTTTTACCCCTAGAAACGGAAAACATCTAAAGTTGCAAGAAAGCAAAAGCAGCCTTCTAAAGAGGAGGAAGATGATGAGAAAGTTGATGAGAAAGTTGAATCTTCTGATGGAAACGATGAATCTCATGATGATGATGACAATGATACAGAGGCAGATGATGGAACTGATCATGAAGAAACAAAATCTGATGAAGATGAAGATGAAGATAAAGAAAAGGAGATGTCTAAAAGTTCATCCAAAAAAGTTCGGAAGGATGGTTCGGTGAAAAAGGTGACACAAAAACCCATACCAGTAAGAAAGGCTACCCCTGCAAAAACGGTGAAATCTCCTGCAAAATCTCCTAAACTATCTACTTCGGCAGTGAAAAGAGGTGCTAATGATGCCGATGGATCACACTCGAAGTCAAAGGTATCGACATCTAAGAAACAGAAGGTCGAGAAGGAAAGCACGAAGAACGTTAAAGAGAAAGATACAAGAAAGAAACATCCAAGCAAGTCCCCGGCCAAGGTCTCCACTAAGGATCAAGGTGTGTTGCCTCCCGCCAACTTCAATGTTAAGTTTTGTTCAATTGTCTTTTCTTTTTTTTTTCTATTTTTAAGGAATTCTTGCTGTGAGTGGATATAATTGTTTGTTGCATGTATTGCTATTTGCAATTGTCTGTCTTATAGCTGTATTATTGCTATATGGCTTATGAGAATTGATTTAAAAAATTAGTTAGCTGTCATGCTTGTAGTGCAAGATCAATGCTTGGTGTCCTTTGAATAATTTCATTCCTTCTGCATTAAAAAGCTCAAGTAATTGACAGAAAATGTCGCCTTTCTTTTTCAAATTTGTCCGCTAACTAGGAAAAGGCAAAACTAGTAAGAAGGCTAAGGCAGAACCCAGTAGAGAGGAGATGCATGCTGTAGTTGTTGAAATTGTGAAGAAAGTGGACTTCAATACTGTAAGTAGAAGTTTTGTCTGGCATTACATGGATTGGTTGTTGAAGTTGTAATGTCATTTTAAAATATACTTGTGCCTTGTGATGCAGGCAACTTTATCGGATATTCTCAGGCAACTTGGTATGCTGGCTTCCTTTTATTTTTTACCTAATCTTTTTCAGCTTAACTTGGCTGATGACTTTGTACATGTAACTTTTAGGGGCCCATTTTAGCGTTGATTTAATGCATAGAAAAGCAGAGGTAAAGGATATAATTACAGACGTGATAAACAACATGAGTGATGAGGAAGATGAAGGGGAGGAGGAGGAGGCTGAGGAGAATGCTGAGGAGGCTGGTGATGACACAGACAAGGATGATGATTGATGATGCTGAGTGTTCGTTGGAGTTGGCCAGAAGACTTTGAATGGCCTTTGCAGAACTTTTGAGGCACGCAGTGCATATTCTTCAAAGTAGATTATGTTTCTACTGGGGGAATCCTTCAGTTTCTATAACTGACAAGCTACAGTGAATATGTCTAGTCTTGTGACCTTTTCCATCCAATTGGCTTTGTTTGTACCATATGAATTAACCTCTTTTGTTGTACTGATTACCTGTCTGAACTTTATTAGGTAGTTTTAATTTTTTTTTTCTTTTTTTATTTTAGGGGGAAATGTCTCTTTGCTAAAAAATTGTCTTTCGACATTTTGCCTTTACTTTTATATAATGTTTTTAGTGAATGGCTTTATCCTAACAACTGTTCAAAAAAAATATGTTTGCTGGTGGCACCCTATAAGAATATATGTAGGCATTAGATGAAAATTGCCATTACACATAAAAACCAAAATAACATAATAATCTTCTCTTCCCACTTAGAGATTACTTGTAGGAGGAGACTAATTGACAATAAAAGGAAAGTCTTATTCTAATGGAAAGATGACTTAATAGAAGAGTAATTTAAGGAAGAAAACAAAATAGCAATCAATCAAAATTGTTGTCAAATAAACGTATAGAAGTAAAGAAATCATCATGGATGTTGTGCTGCGCTGGTGGGATCTGAGTATGCTATCATTGGTAACTCATCTGGGCCTTATCAGTTTGCTCAAGATGTCTTGCATCAACTCACCCCCTCTTGAAGAAAGACTCGTCCCCGAGTCGTTGTCAATATAGAGTGGCTCATCTGGCAGATGATATTCGTACAAGTCTGCAACATTAAAAGTTGGTGAAATTGCCATATCCTCTGGTAGCTCAATCACATAAGCATTGTCATTGATTTTTTTGAAGACTCGGAATGGACCATATTTCTTGTTTTGCAATTTGCTGTAGACACCCGACGGTAAACGGCCCTTATGCAAATAAATCATGATTAAATCACCTTCTACAGATATCTTGGCTCACTTACGTTTGTCAGTTGTGGCCTTGTATTTTTCATTGTCCCTTTCTAGATTGCTCAGAACTTCTGATTGTATTTGTGTGATCCTTGCAACCATGTTTTCGGTTGCTGCACTGATGCCTGGTAATTTAGGAAGGGGAACCAAATCCAGAGCATGCTTAGGGGGTTGAGTGTAGACAACTTCAAATGGTGATTTTCCAGTGGAGCAATTACACATGCTATTGAAAGCAAATTCTATATGTGGAAGACTCACGTCCCATTGCTTCGGTTTGTCACCAGAAATACAACGTAGCATGTTGCCCAAAGTTCTGTTGGTCACTTCGGTTTGGCCGTCAATTTGAGGATGACAAGTGCTGCTATACTTGAGTGAAGTTCTAAATTTCTTCCACAGAGTCACCCAAAAATGGCTGAGAAACTTAGTATCATAATCTGAAGTAATTGTTTTAGGGACTCCATGCAAGCAAACTACCTCTTTAAAGAAGAGATGAGCAACATTTGAGGCGTCCGATGTTTTTCGACATGGAATAAAATGTGCCATTTTTTAGAACCGATCAACGACCACAAAAACGGAATCAGCTCCACATTGGGTTCGGGACAGACCGAGTACAAAATCCATGCTCAAGTCTTCCCAAATATTTTTCGGCACAGGTAATGGCATGTAAAGACCCGTATTTTGTGATTGTCCATTGCCTACATCTTTTTTTAGCTGAGGCCAAAAGTAATGCTCGGCTACTAAAGAAATGGTTTTGTCTCTCCCCACATGTCCTTCTAGACCTCCTTCATGAAGCTCTTAGATCAGATGTTCCCTCAAGGAAGTTCGGGGGATGCAAAACTGGTTCCCACGGAAAAGATAACTAGCTTGAATATGGAAGTCTTTTGTGGCTTGGCCATTTGAGCATTTGTTCCAGGTATTGGTGAAGTCCAAGTCGTTGGCATACAAGTCCAGCAACTGCTTGAAACCCTTAAGTTCAACCCTCAAAGTCACCAACAAGGTTGCTCGATGGCTGAGGGCGTCTGCGACCTTGTCCTGCTACCCAGATTTATGCTTTAAGACCATAGTAAATTTCTGCATGAACCTGATCCACCTTGCATGCATTCGGCTCAGATTGCTTTGAGTATTGATAAACTTTAGGGCATGATGATCATTGTATAGAACAAATTCTCTTTGGATTAGATAATGCTCCCAGTGTTTAAGCGACCGAATGACAGCGTAGAATTCTAGCTCGTAGGTGGTCCATTTCCGTCGAGATTCATTTAACTTCTCATTGAAGTACTCTATAGGCCGACCCTCTTGGGATAGATTTGAACCAATGCCTGTGATGGATGCATCACACTCCACTTCAAAGAGTTTCTCAAAGCTCGGTAATGCTAACATAGGTGCGGTGGATAGCCTTTCTTTTATTAGAGCAAAACTGGCCTCCTAATCTTCTCCCCAGCAAAATTGCCCCCTTTTCATGCACTCTGCGATGGTGCTAAAATTCTTGATGAACCTTCAGTAGAAGGTAGCTAACCCATGGAAACTGCGCACCTGACCAACTGTCGCCGGTTTCGGCCACTCTCGAATAGCTCTAACTATTCCTTCATCTACGTGAATGCCCTCTGCACTTATCACAAATCCAAGGAACATCACTCAGTTGCTCATAAAAGTGCATTTCTTGAGGTTGACAAGCAGCTTGTTGTCTCGTAGCATAGATAGCACCTCTTGTAAATGTTCAACATGCTCATCCTCATCTCGGCTATAAAGAAGAATGTCACTGAAATAAACGATGACAAAATTTCCAATGAATGGTTTGAGCACCTGATGCATGACTCGCATGAAAGTGCTTGGTGCATTAGACAAGCCAAACGGCATCACCAACCATTTGTATAGGCCTTCTTTAGTCTTGAATGCGGTTTTCCACTCGTCACTGGGCCGAATTCTAATTTGATGGTACCCATTAAGCAGGTCAATGTTTTAGAATACATTAGATCCTATAAGCATGTCGAGCATGTCAATTAAACGAGGAATGGGAAACCGGTATTTTACAGTGATCTTGTAGATGGTGCGACTGTCCACACACATCCTCTAGCTTTCGTCTTTTTTTGGTGTGAGCAGCACCACATTCCCTCATACTCTCCTTGATTAGCCCATTTCGGATAAGCTCCTCCACTTGGTTTTGTAGAATTTGATGCCTATTAGGACTCATGCGATAATGGGAAGATTTGGTAAGCTTGCTCCCGGAACCAAGTCGATGTGATGCTGGATGTCCCTCATAGGCGGGAGTCCCTCGGGTAGTTCTTGCAGCATGATATCTTCAAACTCAAATAAAAGGTTCTTCACTTGTAGGGGAATATCGGTGGCCTCCACCAGGTCATTTCCTTTCACCACAAGAGTCCAAACTTCCCCTACCTCTTTAACATCTGCCATAAACTGAGCCTTAGTGACTATGAGGAAATAATTTTTTTTATCCGCAAGCGTCGGGTCATGGCCTTTGTCCCTTGTAGGAACCAACACAATTTTCTGCCCCTACCACAAAAATGAGTACACGTTCTCTTGCCCCTTGTAAAGAGCATCCACATCAAACTGCCATGGGCGTCCAAGTAATACATGAAAAGCATCCATCTCTACCACATTGCACAACGCCTCATCCTTATAAAATTTACCAATGGAGAAAGGGACTCGGCAAAGAATATTCACGCGAGTCTCAGACCCTTTTCGAATCTAACTGATTTTATATGGCCGTGGGTGCTTCTCAATTTTTAAAGCAAGTGCAGCAACAAGAGCATTAGATACAATATTTTCGCAGCTTCCACTATCTATAATCACGTTACATACCTTATTGTTGATGGTGCAACGTGTTTTGAATATCAAGTGACGCTGATTTTCCTCTTCAGTTTTTGGTGCCAACATCACTCGCTGTATGACACAGTTCACAGGCTCCCCCTCATCGCCTTCCACGAGTTCCCCTGATTCTTCACCACCATTGTCGTCTTCATCTTCCTGATCTCCCTCTTTTCCTTCAATCATATGTACTGATCGACGTGTGGGACACTTATTAGAGCGATGTCCAGGCTGATTGCATTGAAAACATTTTCCCAACATAGGCCTGGAATAGGGATTATTGTTGGTGCCGCTCCTTTGCACTACTGGAGTGGTTGGTTCTTTCACTGCTTGGTTGTTGGTGTTTCCCCTTTGAGACCTACTAGACGAACTTGGTTGTGAGTTGCTTGGTCGAGGCTGTTGATCAACACTCTTGGTGGGTGGAGTAAAAGATGGTGCTCTAGACTGTGGTCGGGACAGCTATAGCTCAATTTTCAAAGCAAAGTTAATAGCCTCCAATAATGTCCATACGGTATGCAACGAGACTTTGTCTTGGATGGCTAGGCACAACCCTCCCACAAACCTCGCAACCTGTTGCCCCTCTGTTTCGGACAGGTTGTTATGCGAGTTCAGCCGGTAAAACTCTTCTATGTAGTCACTAACAATCCTTATTCCTTGCCTGCAGTTTTGATACTGCTGATATAAAATGTGTTCATAATCCGAAGGGAGGAACTTAGCTCTCATTAACCGCTTCATCTTCGGCCATGCTCATATTGGTTGTTTACCCTGTCGTCTCCTATTGTTTTGCATTTGTTCCCACAACGCCGATGCACCACCTTGCAATTTATATGCCACTAATTTCACCTGTTGTGCCTCAAGGGTCTGTAATAAAAAATATTTCTACTTCCAATAACCAGTCAAGAAGCTCTCGACATGGAAATGTCCTTTAAAGCATGGGAAGACAATTTTGATTCGAAAGTTGTTATTTTGGTATGGGCCCCTTCGATTAGTTGGGCCTTCTCCCTTGAAGCCAGCGACCTCTTCATCGCTAGATGAGTCATCTGGTGCTTGATTTTGTCTCCTTGGTATGAAACCACGGTCTCCATGTGGGTGATCTTGATCCCTCCTATTTCTTGATGCCCATCGCCACCAACATGAACGTTGGTAACGACTCTTTGGATTTCCTGTAACATCCTTTCGATCCACTCGAATCTTTGTTGGTTTTGCTGATTTTGTGACTGGACAACAGCCCAAAGGGCCGGTACCCCACGTTCTCCATCATGCAAGTAACCCTGCTCTCTTGCCATCAAGCCAGGCACAACCTTGCTCTGATGCCAAAATTGGCATAGCGGGAGACAAAAGAAAAATAAACGAAGAAGAGCTGTGTCTTTTTCAACAAACAACTGACAATACTTTATTGGAAAATTTTGAAACTTGGCCAAAATAACATAGTAATCTTCTCTTCCCACTTACAGATTACTTGTAGGAGGAGACTAATTGTAACACTCCGCTCCTTCCATCTGACGTAAGGCTCATTCTTTCTAATGTAAGCAAATTTCGAGGACGAAAATTTTGTAACAGTTTGCCCTTCTCTCTAGCGACTGCGAGCATCGTTATGAGTGTCGAACCTCGATGGCGTGTTTCAAAAGATATTATGTGATTTATAAAGTACGTCTAGTGTTTTAAATGCACTGAAAATATTTATATGAGGTATTTCCAGTATTATTGAACTATGCTTGATTTTAAATAAGACAATTATAATATTTTTGAAGAGCTTCAAAAATATTATAATTGTCGAAATCATTTTAATATCATTTATTAAAATGATTTCAGTTATTTAAAATATTATGTGATTTAAATTATGTTGAAAACTTTAATTAATTAAATGGTTTTATTCTTTTAAAGATATTAAATAAGACTTCATCATTTTATTAATGATGAATGAATATTATTTTATAAACTAAAGTTTAGTTTAAATAATATTCTATATTTATTCCTCTCAATGCTTTTAATTAAGTTAATGTTTACGCATTTTCAAATCAGCGTTTTAATTCTCCACCGTTGGATCATTTTGTAGATCCCAAGATGAAGGGACTGGATTAAATACCCAAGCCCCTCTCTCTTTTCCGTCACTTTTCCCTCCCCTCTCTATCTCTCCTCCCTCTCCCTTACGTCGCACGCCTCCCTCTCCCTCTCAACCGGTTCTTCCTCCTCCAGCCTAGCGCCGCCGCACGCCGCCCAACCTCACCGCCTCCACCACCGGCGTCCTCTCACGCCGGCAAGCTTCCACCATTGAAGCCAGCCCCCCCAAGCGCAGCCCTCTCTCTCTTCTCACGGTTAGCAACCGAAATGGGTAAAACCCATTTCTCCTCCTTGCGTCGCCGTACGCGGCCACCCACGGCCGTCGAGCACCACCATGAGCTCCCCCTTCCTCCTCCCTCTGACCCAAAGTTGGTAGCCTCTTCCTCAGCCACATGGAGCTCCTCCAATGCATGGGTTCTCCATACCCACGGCGGAGTCCACCTCCCACAGCCACTGCACCACCATCGAGAGCTTCCCCTCCCACAGGTGACCCACGGCCTTAGCTCCTTCGCGAGCCACCGTGTCTCCGATGTGTGCCACCTCGGCACCACCACGAGACCACCACTCCAAGACCACGACCCGACCCTCCTACGCTTAGACCCGCACCTCTAGTCACCTCCAATGGCCAAGACAACCACTGTACAAGGCTAGATATGTTGTGTACAGCCCCCTCACCGCCACCACGAGCCCTTCCAAGACCACACTTAGATATCCAAATAGCTACCGTACGTGGGCTAGCCGCCACGTACAAACCTTCCGACATCATCGACTGTGACGATCAACGAGCAACGCACGAGTTATCTCGTCGATGGGATAACCCTCTATTCCCTCGTTATTTATGTTAGATGTTGATTAGGTTGTGGACTGTGCTGTTAGTATTGTGGAGTTCGTTGTATTGTGATGTGATGTGCTGTGTAGTGAAGTGTTGGGTATTCTGTGTAGTGAAGTGTTGAGCATAGTTGGGAATTGTGCTGTGCAGTGTTGTTGACTGTGCTGTAATGGTGGCGTGGCATCGTGTGGATTGGGAAGAGAGTGTGTACTCTCGTGGCGTAGTGTGGGATAAGGAGAGTATATGTAAAATATACCCTCCTCGTGTATTGTGGAATGGGAAGAGTACACGCTAAGTGTACTCTATGTGGTGTAGTGTGTATGAATGGAGTACACGCGGAGTGTACTCTATGTGATGGAGTGATGCACCATATGGCGTGTACGCCATAGTGGTGATGTGGCGTAGCGTGTGAGAAGGAGTACACGTGGAGTGTACTCTAAGAGGTGCAGTGACACACCTTGTGGCGTGTCGCAGAAATAAGGATGATTGTGTGGTTGATGGGCATAGAGCGTGATGAGTAGTGTTGGGAACTATGGAACAGTGTCCCGAAGTAGTTGTGGTGTGGCCTGTAGTCTGAGGTGACAAGTGTCATCGTGATTGACTTATGGCTGGGAATACGTGTCAAGTAGTGGAACAAGTGTAAGAGTGCGAAGCGGAAGCATGACTAGGGAATGTCACGAATTGACATGGTTACTGGCAGTCGTGCTGGTGATGGGTGAGGAGTTAGTGTAGAAATGACGCAGCAAGAACGTGATGAGATGTCACGATGTGATAGGATTATGTGAGGGACCGTACTCATGAAGAGTCAGGAGTCGGCGTCGAAATGGTGTAGCAAGATATCAGGTGACGTGACAAGGTCACGGTGTAGCGTAAGGTGTAGTTGGGATGAACTGTCAAAAGGAACGGGTAGCATGAGGAGTCATGCTAGCCGGGTTAAGAGAATGTTGATATCGGAGTATGGCGCTTGTCCCTACAAGCATGTGATCAACGTGTTATATGCTGGTCTTAAGTGATAAAGGGATAAGGTACATGTGTAATCTGGTGAGACACATGTGCCGGACAGATTCACCATATGTAATGGGTAATCTGTCCTAAGCATGGTTACACGGTGCTTAAGCCTCAGAGTGGCTTAGAGCCGTGTGGCTTGTATGGATGGGAATGATGATTTATTGTGGGCTAAGATGCAGAGGTAGTGACGAGTGTATTGTCTAGGATTGAGATGCGTGATTCCATCGGTCGGAATCATGCATCGGAATGTGGTCAGTAAGAAGAGTAAGACGAAGGTCGTAGTGTCTTAACCCTAAGGTGAATCATGGGTTCGCTTTAGTGGATGAGCACTCGAAGTAGAACGTCGAGTTTGAAAGAGGTGGTGATCGTAAATGAACCCCAAAGGTTTTAGCATAGTAAAGGGCACGGGATAGAAGAAGAGTGTTCCAAGTGAAGTGTAGCTCTATTTATAGTTTAAGTTGCTTATGCATTAGATTGAGAATGATGCTAAGGTTATGTGTATGCATGTAGGTTGCCATCTGACACGCACATGAATGGACTGCATGATATGAAAGTAGCATGGAGTCCAGATAAGTATTGCGTTCATACTCTTCTAGAGTTTTCTAAAATACAAGAAATAAAAAATGAAACGCTTTTCCTTTAAGATGCTTTACGAAAAGACACGAAAGACATTTTACGAAAGAAAATGCTAAGTGTTCAAAAGTATAAGTATGTAACGGTCCTCCTTGGCAGCCCCTTTTTACGCACTCAAAGTATTAATTGTATGCATGTGAATGGATGAGTATACACTGTATCTATTGTATGTATTTTCTGAGAAAATCAATGAACCGATGTTTTATGATGCCATGAACTGAGATTTTACGGATGCCATGAAAAGATGATGTTTAAACTTATGCTTTTAAAAGACGTTTTTCCATGAACGAACTATTAAATGAAAAGGATTGAACTGAAAGAAAGGATTGAAATGAAATGAACGTTTACTGTATGAAGATACGTAACAGCCATATGAATGAATGGAAATGGTACCAATGAATGGGCAGATTGCAATGTTGGGTAAGTAGTACTGGAAGTGCACCCAGTGCTACCCCTGACTGAAAATGGATTCCCAACCCGTGGCCATGGGCAGAGTCCGGGTCCAAAGGAAGACCGCTAACCCCAACACACGGGACGTAACAGTGTGTACCGGCCAATGAAAGCGATAAGAAAGAATGTATGAATGCATCACACTCTTGAAGAAGTGAAGGCACTGACGGGAGATAAGTTTTACTAAAAGAAAACTCCTTTTTAAAAAGAAAAACTCCGTCTAGTGATGTTTTCAAACGAACGCATATATGCATGTACGTATAGTATGTATGTATGGAATGATGAATGCATGAATGAAAACCTATGTTATTATATTTTAACTGTATGAAGTAATGTTTACGAGTCATCGACTCATTTTAGTTTTTATGCATGCCCCTTCCCCCCTCACAGGGACTGGATGAACAATACGCGTCAGGACGGACACGGCCTATGGGGAAGAGCACGAAAGTCTAGGCATGAGGGTTTAATTGTATGAAAGGCCTTTTTATTTTAAAGATTAATGTTTTCCGCTGTAAACTTCTTTTATTCTCAAAGCACATTTTATTTTATGACGTAGAGTCTTGCACCCTGGGTATGGAAGCAAAAAGTTTTAAATTGAACGGTAATTCCCGTCGTCCTTTCTAAAATCATTTTATAAAAAGTCTCACCACAAGGACGGACGTTACACTAATTGACAATAAAAGAAATGTCTTATTCTAATAGAAAGATGAGTTAATAGAAGAGTAATTTAAGGAAGAAAACAGAATAACAATCAATCAAAGTTGCTGTCAAATAAACGTAAAGAAGGAAAGAAATCATCATGGATGTTGTGCTGCACTGGTGGGATCCGAGTATGCTATTCTTGGTAACTCATCTAGGCCTCATCAATTTGCTCGAGATTAGCTTGCTTGATATTGTCCTGCATCAGGTGGGATAAGGTAAAATAGGATAGAAAATTAAACTAGTTGAGTTGGTCTCAAATGGGTAAGTCCAAGGAGATAGGGGGTATAGGATTAAGAGATTTTGAGAACTTCAATCTTGCCTTGCTAAAGCAAGGTTGGAGGATACTTAAATATCCAAACTCTTTAGCTTCTAAAGTTTTGGAGACTAAATATTTTCCTCACTCAGATTTATTCAAGGCTAAAATGGGTAGCAGTCCATCACATATTTGGAGAAGCATCTTATCTGCTAGAGACCTACTGTAACAAGGGATCATATGGAGAATTGGTAATGGCAACTCAATTAGAATTTGGACAGATCCATGGCTGACTCAACCAACATTGTACAAGCCTCAAAGTGGAATCAATCTGTTGGGGAATGACGCTAAAGTGGAGGCTCTTATACAAGTGATACAAAGGAATGGAACATCCCTTTATTAAAGCAGTCTTTAATAGGCAAGAAGCAGACCTTATTAGCCAAATTCCAATCAGCCAAGGCAGTTAGCAAGATCAACTGGTGTGGAGAGGCAATGCAAATGGAGAATTCACAGTGAGAAGTGCATATCATTTACAAGGGGAGTTGCAGGATAGAAAAAAAAAAGCAGAAAATTCTCACAAAACATACCATCGAGAAGACTGGACTAAATTTTGGAAGCTAGCCATACCACCAGTAACTAGGAACTTTTTGTGGAGAGCTTGCAAGAACATATTGCCTACTAAGGTTAATTTGTGCAAAAAGAATATTCTGGATGACTCCATATGCCTAATGTGCCTACAAGAACCAGAGACTACATAACATATTTTGTTGAAATGTGTCTCAACAACTGATGTACCGGGTGATTGCTCTAAGAAAATTCAAAAACAAAGAAGCTTCAAGCAACTACTGAAAGAGATGTTTACAAAGCTAGACAAGGAAGAAATGGTGGAATTATCACTTATTGTCTGGAATTTATGGTGGAGGAGGAATGAGTTAGTATTTAGGAATATTCTCATTGATCCCAAGATTGTGTTACACAGGGTGAGTCAAATGATGATTGATATAACAGCTGCCAACTCAAGAGACCACAACCAGATTTTAACTACTAATACAAGGAGGTACCTGGGAATGTCTACCACAAGGCTTTTGCAATATCAACTGGGATGTGGCTGTAGATAAGAATCATTGTAAAATAGGAATAGGAGTTACTGTTAGAGATAAGCAAGGCAACGTTTTGGCTACAATGAGGAAGAAATAGGCATTTGTTCCTAACTCTCTAATAGCAGAAGCCACGGCTGCACTGAAAGCAATCACTTCTGGACTTGAATTGGGCATGACAAAGGTAATAATGGAAGGAGACTCTCAATTAGTGGTAAAGGAGATCCAAGAGCTGAAGCAAAAGGACAAAATACTTGGGATGATCATACCAGACATTAAAGCTTTAATGGCACAGTTCCACTCGTGTAATTTTAGGTATGTGCACAGAGAAGGCAACTCAGTTGCCCATAACTTAGGAAAGAAAGCTTTACTTGTAACAAAATGTGTAGTTGACATGGAGGAGCCTCCAAACTGTCTCCAATTCTTGTATTATAAGAGTTTATTAATGAATGGATGATTTTCAAAATAATAAAAAAAAATAGCCCAAGATTAAAGTTTTTGAAATAAACCTCATTGTATTCAATTCAAACTGTAACTATATCACAATACATTTTGTCTATCCTTAATTGATTAGTAATATACCCAGGGCCCTCCTCTATCCAATACAAATCATTCACCCCATGTATAGCCCCTTTTGCAAGTTGATGAGCCACCTCGTTTCCCTCTCTATGAGTAAAACCAATTTTCCACTCTGGATGGAGCCTCAGTTTTTGTTGCAGATCTTCCACCAGCTGACCCAGACTTGAATCATTCCTCTCTCCCATCTTCACGACATCAATCACACCCTTTGCATCCCCTTCAATTTTGACCTCTCTCACTCCCAACTCTTCGCATAGAACCATAGCCTCCCACATGGCAGAACACTCATCCCCAAAAGCATATAAGATAGCTTCTCTGATAATTGATGCTGCAGCAAATACCTCACCCCTTCCATCTCTTATAATCACCCCAATACCCATCTTTTTAGAAGGCCCATTAATTGCTGCATCAAAATTTGCCTTTAATTTCATATCCCCAGGTTTCTTCCATCCCCTAACACAGTTATTACCAACATTTGCTACACTTGGATTTACTAACCTCTCATTTTTCCTTCTTTCCCTATTGAATTCCTCATATCCTTCTACTGACCACTGTATCACCCTTGCGGGGCTTGCAAATTTTTTCTCAAAGACCACTTTATTTCTTCTATGCCATATATTTCTCATTATTATTACCATCTTCTCAATGCTTTCCATCGTGAGTTTGCTATACAGTTCCCTCCATAACTGGAAAAAACTTTCCACACCCACTCTCCATTTTTGCACTGGGCTTCCCTTCTCTGCCCACACATCTGTGGCTGCTAGACACCACCAAATAGCATGCATCACAGATTCTTCATCACTTAAACAGATTGGGCACAAGTCATCTGTCACTATCTTTTTCTGCCATAAATTATGCTTTGTAGGCAGAATATTGTGTGCAAGTTTCCACAAAAAGTGTTTCACTGCCCCTGGGACATTTAATCTCCATATCTGCTTCCATATAGCTTCCTCTCTGTCTCCCTCTGAAGTTTCCCCATCCCCCATCCTTCTAACTTGCTACAACATATGGTAGGCACTTCTAACAGAATACTTACCATTTCTAGATGGGTCCCAAATTAGTCTATCCCCTGCACCCAAAGGGCTAACAGGCAAAGACAATATCATTTCAACTTCATCAAAAATCTATCTCACCAACTCCATCTTCCAACCTTTAACTGAGTCATTAATCAACTCACTCACTCGAGCTTCAGCATTTAGTATCTTTACTTGAGATTGAACACAGCCAGTTACTGGTTTAGGCAACCATTTATGTCCCCATATATGAATGGATTTACCATTACCTACCCTCCATCTCATACCTCTCTTAATAACTCCCATAGCAGCCCACACACTCCTCCAGATGAAAGATGGACATTTACCCAAATGGACATTTATCTTTAAAAATTCTAGCCACTAGAGAATTAGGAAATTTGAGCATCCACCACCCTTGTTTGGCAAGCATAGCCAAGTTAAAATCCTCAAGCAATCTAAAACCCAACCCCCCATACATTTTACCCTGTCCCAATCTACTCCATTTCCACCAATAGATTCCATCCTCTTTTTTATGTTGAGACCACCAGAATTTAGCAAAAAGCTGTTCAATTTCCTCACACAACCTCTTAGGTAATTTGAATACACACATAGTATATGTGGGAATTGCTTGCAACACTGCCTTAATAAGAACTTCCTTTCCAGCTTTTGAAAGAAAAGCATTTTTCCAATTTTGCACCCTATTCCACACCCTTTCTTTCAGGCCCCTCAATGCATTATACTTGGATCTGCCCACCACAGCTGGCAAACCAAGGTACTTTTCATATTTGTCACAAATACTGGAACCAACTTCATTGAATATCTCATTTCTAATACATTCCTTCGTGTTTTTACTGAAAAAGATAGAGGTTTTTTCCTTATTTAACTTCTGCCCCGATGCCTTTTCATAACATTCAAGGATGGAATACATGTTCCTCCATTCCTCTACTGCAACCTTCCCAAAGATCACACAATCATCTGTAATCAGCAAATGATTTACCCTTAAGCCCCCTTTAGTTGCAGCCACTCCCTTAATCACCCCTTCCCTCTCAGCTTTCTCAAATAAGTGACTTAATCCTTCTGCACATATAAAAAACAGATAAGGAGATAAGGGATCTCCCTGCCTTAACCCCCTCGAAGGAATGATTTTCTTCCCTGGTTTTCCATTAACCACCACTAAAAAACTGACAGTTTGGACACATAACATAATCAATCTAGTAATTTTCTCCCCAAAGCCCAATCTGAATAGCATAGCTCTTAAGAATGGCCATTCAACTCTATCATAGGCTTTAGACATATCAATCTTCACAGCCATACTACCACACTTTCCTTTATGCTTGGTTTGCATTGAATGAAGTAATTCAAATGCAACCATAATATTATCATAAATAAGCCTATCAGAAATGAATGCACTTTGAGTTAATGAA
The DNA here is from genome assembly GCA_022457165.1 of Juglans mandshurica. Taxonomy (NCBI): domain Eukaryota; kingdom Viridiplantae; phylum Streptophyta; class Magnoliopsida; order Fagales; family Juglandaceae; genus Juglans; species Juglans mandshurica. Next base: position 22,490,107 of record CM039632.1, read on the forward strand.
ATAACTTCAGGTAGTATCTTTTTCACTCTATTTGCAAGGACCTTGGAAATCAGCTTATATAAGACATTGCATAGGCTAATTGGTCTGAACTCCATCACAGTCCTCAGCATCTTAACCTTTGGGACCAATGCTATGATTGTGTGGTTTAAATCTGCCACCATAGTACCCCCATTTAGGAACTCCAGCACTGCCTCACTAACTTCAGAGCCAATTAGTTCCCAATGCCTTTGATAGAACCCAGCTCCAAAACCATCTGATCCAGGGGATTTCCAAGGAGAAATTTGTTTCAGTGCCATTTCTACCTCTTCTCTTCTAAATGTTCCTTCAAGGCCCATTCTTTGTTCACTGGAGATTTTAGGCTCCATGTCTGAAATGCAACTTTCAATATCAGCTTCAGAGGGATTACTAGATGAGTACACTCCTGTAAAATACTCTCCAAAAGCCACTTCAATAGCTTCCTGCCTCCTCACTACACACCCATGAACATCAGCTATTTCAGCTATAGAATTATTTTTTTTTTCTTTGGCTAGCACATGCATGAAAAAACTTAGTATTACGATCCCCAAGTTGAAGCCAATGAGCCTTAGCTCTCTGCCTCTACCAACAATTCTCCTGTTCCAACAACTCCTCCAACTTCCTATTCACCTGTCTTATTTCATCTACATTCGAAGGCCCTTCTTCTTCTTTTAATTCTTTGAGTTTTTCAGAAAAGATCTTGATCTCACTCCCTCTCTTTGAGTTCTTACTCATATACCATTTTCTGAGAGCCTGACTGCATGACTTCAAACGCCTCTGAACACTTAAGAGGCTACCTCTCATCCTCTTTTCCTTATTCCAAACCCCTTTCACAGTGTCTCCACATTCCTCTTCCTGGTCCCAGCTCATTTCATAATGAAAGGGTCTCTCAAATCTGCCCTTGAAGTTGCTGTCATTGTAACAAGATAGTAAAATAGGAAGGTGGTCAGAGCTCCATGCAACCAGAGTTTCAACCTCCACCCTGCTGTACCCCCTTCTCCATTCATGGTTAGCAACAGCACGATCAAGCCTCTCCTTTACAAAAGACCCATATGAGTGGCCATTGCTCCACGTATACTTGTTACCCCTCCATCCAAGATCACTCAACCCACCAATAGATAATGCATTTCTGAATTCCTCCATCTGACTTTCTCTCCTCTCATTACCCCCCCCCCCCCATTTTTCATCTTGAGAAAACAACTCATTAAAATCACCAATTACACACCAACCCACCTCAGAAGAAGGTTTTAGCATTTGCAACAATTCCCAAGATCCCTTTCTTTTGGCAGTTTCTGGATGCCCATAAAATCCTGTCAGAAGCCTCTTACTTTCCCCATTCAACTTCACCCAAAGGCTAATGTGCCATTGAGAGAAGTTCATCAATTCAACCTCCTCTATTTTCTTCCAAAGCATTAACAATCCACCCCTCAACCCTCTCGGTTCCACCATCAAACAGCCATCAAAACCCAATTTCCTTCGAATTCTTTCAACTTTGTTAGATCTCAACTTTGTTTCCATAATAAAAACAAAGTCTGGCAGCTTTTCCTTTGTAATCTTACAAAGGACCTGAACTGTCCGAGGGTTGCCAAGCCCTCAGCAGTTCCAACTGAGAGCCCTCATTAATCTTGGCAGGGCTGCCAAGCAGCTCCTGCCCTCGAAAATGAACTAGTAACTTCTTTTGTATCCACCCTTAATTTTTTAGTATAATCCTCATCACCTCCCACCTCATCCTCATCCCTAATCATTAACCTTTTCCTTACCAACCTTAGTCCTCCACAATCTTTTTTCCCCATTTCTCTTGCTCTCCTCTTCCATGTCTTTTTAACCCCACTCTTTTTTCCAATTTCACTCCCCTCCTTAAATTGACTAAGCCCCTCACCATCCACCACTTCTCTTCCCTCCTCTTCTATTTCTGCAACTCCTCCCCCCCTTCTTACCTCAATTATGGAAATCTCACCCTCAATTTTCTCTTTCTTCCCCTCCTGACTCTCTAAACACTCCCCATCTTTCCTCTCCTCCTTCCACACCTTGACCCTCATCTCCTTTGACACACCCTCCTCTTCATCTCCTTCCATAGAGGCTGATCCCCCCCCAACATTCATATCATTTTCACTTTCCTCACCCCTAAAGGATCTTTCTGTATTCGTATTAGTAGTCCATCCCCCATTTTTCCCTACACCCCCTCCCATATAATTCCTTCTCTTAAAGCCCCTCCTTGCTCTTAGCCACGATCCAAACTACTCCTGAGCTTCTTTCCCAGACCCCTTACCCTCCCCCTCTCTCACACAACCCTTCTCTCCATGGACTAACCAACCACACTGAAAGCATAGCTTAGGCAGCTTTTCATATTTAAGATTAGCCCATACATTTACCCCATTTACTTTGATCCACCTTCCTCTAACCACAGCCCTCTAACCACAGCCCTTCTCAGAGGTATCTCCACCCTTACCCGTAGGAATTCCCCCCAACCTATTCCATCTCTTGGCACATCCACATCTATCAAATTCCCAAGTGACTCTCCAATCACTCTTCCCTTCTCTTTCGTCATGCAGAACATTGGCAAATTATGGATCTGAATCCAGAACCACTCACTGTCAAACTTCCACTCATTTGGCTGAGCAAAAACCTCAAATGCCTTAAGTGCAAACAGGTGGTTGTCAAACAACCACGGTCTACCATCTAGCACTCGCCTTTTATCACTCAGAGATTGGAAGGTAATCACAAATTTATTATCGCCTACTTCACGAAATTCAGCAGGCTTGCTAATCCTCCAAATCTTCCCCATCGTGACAGCTAAAATCTCCCTTCCGATTGTTCGTTCCATACATATTTTTCCTTCAATACTTCGTTCCCCACACTCCCATACTTCCCCCTCTGCTTCTTCTCCAACATCAACAACAAGCCTCTCCTCCTCCGAGAGCCTAAACTTCTCTCATTGTGCTTCCAGATTCTCCATTCCTCCTCCAAAGGACTCATCCATGGCTGCCTTACACAGACCTTCCTCACAGTTAGTTATAACTATTTTCCACCACCTCAATTTCTAGAGAGAAAAAGAGAGGAGACTCTGACGGAGCTTTCCTTGAACAATAGTGCCCAAGATTAAAGTTGAAAGCACTAGAAATAGCTCAAAATTAAAATATAAAGAATAATATGTCTAAAATGCAAACTATTGGAATTATTATTTTTTATTTAAACCTTAATTTCTTTGAAATGACATGAACACTTTCTTCTCTTCAAATTATATTTTTGCTCCGGAGATTTATTTTAACTTTAATTTCTTTCCCTTTTAATTTAGGTGTGCGTTATATTTCCTTCATTTTGCCAACCGAAATTATTAATTGCCGTCTTTTTTTGGCCAACTTCTTTCTATGCAACTCCTCTAATCCATTCTTTCTCTCATTAAACTTTCCAGCAGCGCATGTACATTTCAAGAACATTTCTGCAATTCCCTTTGTTTTTGGGACAAGTTCGGCATGATGTATTATCTATAACTCATTGTTTGCCTGTCTGTATAAACATGAAACATCTGATTAGCATATGATCTGTTTTTTGAACCCACAGTCTAATCTTCCATCTCGTCCTGAAGGGAATAAGAGATACCATTTTAATGTAGAGCTCATTAACAAAATTTATTTACGTTATCTGAATAGAACTTGATTTTTGGGAATTATGTTGGCCAGATTCATGATCTAAAAGCTTGTTTTCTTTTCTGATGGAGAAATTTAGTGCAAAAAGCTCCTCTAAACTCGGTGTAAAGCAAGAAGAACCAACTCTGGTACCTCCTGAGGAGGAAACAGAGAAGGGTCTATACTTCCTCTCAAACCTTGATCAGAACATTGCAATTATAGTTCGGACAATTTACTGCTTTAAATCGGATGACAAAGGCAATGAGGATGCTGGGAAAGTAATGAAGGATGCCTTGTCAAAGGTTCTTGTTCACTACTACCCACTTGCTGGGCGGTTAAAAATCAGCTCAGAAGGAAAGCTGATAGTGGATTGCTGTGGGGAGGGTGCTGTTTTTGTGGAGGCTGAAGCAGATTGCACAAAGCCTGATCCTGTCACTCTTGGAAAGCTGGTTTATGACTTTCCTGGGGCAAACAACATACTCCAAATACCTCCTCTGTTTGCTCAGGTTTGAGAATCTTGTGTCAGTTTCATAATATATGTATATACACTTTTAACATCTCTTATTGTTGGAGGGGCAGCTTCTCTGTATCAAACTCAGTATCGTGTTAATTAATAACTGATATCTCTTGTATTTCACTTGCTATTTCCAAGTGACTTAAGTTCAAATGTGGAGGATTTGTTCTCGGGCTATCCTTGAACCATTGTATGTTTGATGGAATTGGTGCCATGGAATTTGTGAACTTATGGGGGGAAACTGCAAGAGGCTTGCCCCTAAAAGTCCCCTCCTTTTCTCGACAGAAGCACACTCAAACCCGAAACCCACCTAAGATTGAGTTTCAACACCAGGAGTTTGCTGAGATAGAAGACATATCAGAGACCAGCAAAGTATATGAAGAAGAAATGCTTTACAGGTCCTTCTGTTTTGATCCCAAAAAGCTTGAACAGCTCAAGAAAAAAGCAATGGAAGATGGGGTTCTAAACAAGTGCACAACATTTGAAGTACTCACAGCTTTTGTATGGAGAGCCAGAACTCAGGCATTAAGGATGCAAGCTGATAAAAAGACAGATTCTCTTTGCTGTTGACGGGCGGTCTAGATTTGAGCCACCAATACCAAAGAGGTATCATGGCAATGCGATTGTGTTAACCAATTTAATATGTAGTGCATCTGAACTACTAGAGAACCCACTTTCATTTGCAGTTGGACAAGTTCACACGGCAATTAAAATGATTACAAACAGATATATGAGATCAGCCATAGACTATTTTGAAATAACAAGAGCTAGGCCTTCTCTTGCAGCAACCCTACTGGTTACAAATTAGTCTAGGCTACCTTCCAAACAACAGACTTTGGATGGGGACAGCCTATTTTCTCCGGGCCGGTGGCTCTGCCTGGGAAGGAAGTAATTCTTTTCCTATCTTATGGGAAAGGGAAAAACACCTTAAATGTTCTTTTGGGATTGCCAACTTCTGCCATGAAAATCTTTGAACAACTCATGCATATTTGAAGGGGAATCTTCCTGGATTTTCTTTATTGAAGCAATTGTTATAGCTTGTGTAATTCGTTGCATTTTAATTCAAATAAAAGCATTGGAATTGCTCTGTTTGGGACAGAAAGGCTATAGAATTGTATAATTCATAACATAGAAGCGTTTAAGAACATATAAGCCCATCATATCTGTTAGAATATTACCATACTTGAGATATAATATAAGCATAACATTCTAGTATACGTATGGTAATATGATTTATTCTTTACCATATTTAGATTATTGTATAAATCAATTACTATTAGTATCGTTCATTTATTGTATTTTCATTCTTTCTCTTGAGGGGCTAAAGCATTGCAAATCTCATATTCAGATTTCATGACATAAATATCAGTATCTAATATGGTGATAGATATATATGAATGAAAAAAGAGTTATCTATTTGAAACAATTGTTACTTATTGCATATTTTAGTGCTCCCTTACATCCTGAAATCTGAAAAAAGAGCATTATGTTGATTATGATAATTGTTCTATCATAGCTACATCTCGATCTTAAATACTATGTGGATTTTGAATTTTTTTGGGTATATTGTTTCATGAAATTCTATAATTCTCCGAAAGAAAGTTTTAGCCGTGAATCCTTGACCAAAGCCTCCCCACATTGTCCAACATTAAAAAAGTGACACATCACCAATACATTGCATGATTTACTATGATAAGAGATATTATATATGTTGTGAATATATTCATATGGAGAATTCTTTTTTTTTTTTTTTGAATCAGTAAATCTGTATGTTGTATTCATGAATCAGTTGAGTTACAAACTTTATCAACTTCTACCAATTTTCTAATCTCTTGAGGATAGTCCTCCATCCACACTATCTCTTCATTTACATGTGAAGCACTTTTAGCAAGGCTATGTGCAACACTATTACAAGCTCTATTCACATGCAAGACTACCCAATGCATTATGTTCTTCAAAACAGTCTCCAATCCATCTATCAGTTGGCCATTCCACTCCCATGAAGCTGCATTATTATTCACGGCTTGAACCACAGATAAAACATCTCCCTCCAGTTGCACCATACTGAAATTTAATTCTTCACAAAGCTTCATTGCCCTCCAAAGTGCATATATTTCGGCCACATCAGGCTCAACAACATTTTGTTTTGGACAACATAGTGAGGCCAGTACTTCTCCACAGTTGTCCCTAATTACAACCCCAATCCCACATCTATATTCATTTATCTTCCATGATGCATCCCAATTAACTTTAACAGTCTCCCCCACAGGTGATTTCCATCTAATAGCTCTACTAGTTTGAAATCCATATCTCTGACCAGTGCCCTTTCCAATATGAGCTTGCTGAAAGTCAAGCAAGCACTCAACAACTTGATTAAAAACAACAAAAGGATCCTCAAAACTATTTTCAAAAACCACCCCATTCCTTCTTAGCCACACTCTTCTCCAAACCACAACCATTATTTCCAGTGGATCTTGAGCCAGCTTTGTACTCCATTCTGACTAGAGATCAAACATATATCATTTACAACTAGGCCATTTCTGCACTAGACTTCTCTCACAACGCATGGCAAACAGACTCATCAATCCTCTTACAGACTGGGCATAAAGCCCCTTTTAGAACTTTCCTTCTCATTAAGTTCCTCTTTGTTGGTAGACAATTAGTAATAGCCTTCCACACAAACACTTTTGCAACCCCTAGAATGTTTAGATTCCATAGCTTTCTCCAAGCCTCCTCAGCTTCTTCTGATGCCTCCCCATTCACCCTTCTTCTCCTCTTCATCTCAGCATGATAAACACTTTTAACACTATACAAACCACTCTTCGAATGAGCCCATATCTGTTTATCAAGGAGTCCTGAAAAGCTAACAGGTAGCCTACATACTATAGCAGCTTCATCTTCATTAAAAACTTGCTTCACTAACTCCTCATTCCATCCTCCATCAATTGCAAACAGCTCCTCTACTTTTGCCTCAGCATGTAACAGATTCACAGAAGATTGTATCTTGAAAGTTACAGCCTTAGGAATCCACCTATCTCAAATTTTTATAGTCTTCCCATCCCCCACCCTCCACACCAAACCATCTTTCAATAATCCCATTGAATCCTACAAGCTCCTCCATATGGCAAAAGGTTTGAAACCCAAAAAAGCATGAAGCATCTCAGATCTTCTAAAATATTTATCCTTTAGTATCATTGCAGCCATAGATTGAGGGTTCATCACCACCCTCCAACACTGCTTAGCCAAAAGAGCTTTGTTAAAAGCTTCCAACTCTCTAAAACCCAAACCTCCCTCAGCTTTAGACAGTCCCATTTTACCCAACTCCTCCACTGAATTCTATTGTCCTTCTGCTTAAAGCCCCACCAGAACTTGGCCATATGTGATGCAATCTCCTGACATAACTTCTTTGGCAATTTGAAAACACTCATATAATACGTTGGAATACCTTGAATAACTGCCTTTAAAAGCACATCTTTTCCTGAAGGAGACAAAAACTGGTTTTTCCAATTACTAAATTTCTGCCAAACCCGATCCTTAATGCTGCTAAATGATTAGAATTTTGACCTGCCAACCATGATTGGCAAACCAAGATACTTCTCACAATTATTTTGAACTCTAGCTCCACAATCCTTGATGATGTCTACCCTTACCTCAACACCAACTATAGGACTAAACAAAATAGTTGTTTTGTGCTTATTCAAACACTGCCCCGATGCCTTCTCATACACCTCCAAAACTCCACTGATTTTCTTCCATTCCTTCCATGAAGCTTTCCCAAATATTAAGCAATCATCTGCAAATAATAGATGAGTCAAATTTCATCCCCCCTCGAGCCACAACAACTCCCTTTACTTCACCTCTTTCTTTGGCTTGCTCAAGCAAAGCACTTAGCCCCTCAACATAGATCAGGAACAGATAAGAAGATAATGAGTCTCCTTGTCTTAATCCTCTTGTTGGATTTATAAAATCAATTGGTGTACCATTTACAAGAACAACATATGAGACTGAAGAAATGCACTTCATAATCAGTCCAGTCTACCTTTCTCAAAACCCCATCTTCTTCATCACAGCCTCCAAAAGCCCCCATTCCACCCTATCATAGGCCTTTGAAATATCTAGTTTAACTGCCATACTTCCAACTCTCCCTTTTTGCCTGCATTTCATCGAGTGAAACATCTCATAAGCAGCTATGACATTGTCTGAAATCAACCTCCCAAGAATAAATGCACTCTAGCATTTTGAAATAATATCATCCAACACCTTCTTAAGCCTATTTGCAGAGTCTTTGCAATGATTTTATAGACAACATTGCAAAGACTAATAGGCCTGAATTCATTCACACTGCTAGGCTCATTTACTTTAGCAATCAGAGCTATAAAAGTTTTATTGATAGCATTAAGCAAACTGCCACCATTCAGGAAACCCAACACAGCACTACAAACATCATCTCCTACCACATGCCAAAAAGACTAAATGAAACATGCCCCATAACCATCAGGTCCTGGGGCCTTCAATGCTCCCATCATTCTCAAAGCCTCCACAACCTCTTCCTTTTGAAAATCTTTCTCCAGAAAATCATTCATATATTCTGTTACCTTCGGTTCCACAGACCCAATACACTCCTGAATAGCTTCAACACAAGGATTAGAACTAGCATAAATCTTAGTAAAATGATCTTTGAAAGCAGTAGCAATACCTTCCTCATTTTCCTTCAATACACCCTAACCATCTTTAATAGCCACAATCTTATTCCTTTTTTTTCCTCTGATTTGCACACTCATGGACGAATCTAGTATTTTTATCATCCAAATTGTACCAGTTCTTCTTTGCATGCTACTCCTATTTAACATCTTCATGTTCCAGTAGACATCCCAACCTCTCTTGTAGTGCTTTCAATTCCTCCATGTTGTGCTGACTTAACTTTTCTTGAATATTCTTGATTTTCTCATAAATCTATACAATCTCCCTTCCTCTCTCCTTATCTCTCCCTTTAAAACATGTAGTTAGTGAACCACTGCAAATCTTGAGTCTAGAATGAATTTTCTGAAAAGGTTATGCTCTTGACTGTCCCATCTCCCAACCTCTTTTGATCACCTCCTCACATTTTTCCTGTTTTATCCAACAAGCCTTAAACCTGAATGGGAATTGTCTTTTCATCCTTCTTTGCTCACCCTTAGCCATAGAAAGTAATTTGGGTAAGTGGTCTGAACACCTACCAATCAAGGCCTCAACCCTCATTTCCTTAAACATAGACCTCCATTTATCATTCACCACATACCTATCAAGCCTCTCTTTTGTGAATGACTGATCACTATGCTTGTTTGCCCTTCCCACAACAGCCAATATCCCCTAAACCACAATCCTCCAACACCTTTCTAAACATGTTAATTTGACTCTTAGCCCTCCTCTTACCACCCATCTTCTCCTCTTGCCACAAACTTTCATTAAAATCTCCCCCTACACACCAGACTAAATCATTTAATGGCTTCAACTTCCTCAACAATTCCCAAGATAGATATCTCTTTCCTGCCTCAGGATGCCTATAAAATCCTGTAAAAGTCCACTCTCTATCCCTTCTATCCCCTTTTACAAGCACACTAATATGCCAACTCGAGTAATTAATCACTTCAACTCCTCTCTTCTCTTTCCAGATTAGGCCTCTTCTCCTTAACCAACAGGCTAAGGTCCTGAACTGTCTGATGGTTGCCAAGCCCTCGGCAATTCCAACATAAAAGATTCATAATGCTAGGTGGTGGTGCTCAGCAGCCACCACCCCTAGCCTGTCATCAAAGCATACCAACATGTCACTGCCTCTCATCCTCTTCTCTTCCATCATCACTTCACCACCTTCCTCCCCAGGTTCAAAGCTTCTTTTTAAAGCAGTAATTGAACTAGCAATCTTACCTGGTTCAGGCCTAGCCCGAGCCCTTCTCTTCCACCTTGAAGATCTTTTACTCTCTTGTATCTATACCTCAATATTAGAACTCTTCCTTTCCATCTGCGACTTACTTTCAACCTCAACATTATGGATCTCCTTCCCTTCTGCATAAGTATCTGACCTCTCCTCATTCACCACATACAACATCACTTGAGGTTAAACTTTCAATCCTTCATTCGACTCCTCCCCTTTTTTCCCTATCACATCCTCTATCCCTCCCCCTTCTGACTCTACTCCCTTCTCTATTTTATTAGATCCTAATCTTTGCTCATTATGATCACTCCCTCTCTGATCTTTGCTTCTAGTATAACCTTTCCTCATTTGAGGTAAAGCTCTAAACCAAACACCATACTGATCAGTGTTCCCATCACTCTCCTTACAACCCTCCTTATCATGAACAATCCTCCCACAATTGAAACACAGTCTAGGCAACTTCTCAAACTAGAATGGCACCCAACTAGTCTTCCCATCCACAACAATAGTTCTTCCTCAGGCTAGAGGCCTTCTAAGATCGCACTCCACCCTCACCCTTAAGCACCTTCCCCAAACCAAGCCATCTTCATGTACATCTACCTCCATCATCTCCCCCATTGATCTCCCGATTAACTCTCCCATTTCCTTGTTCATGTAACTTAGAGGTAAATTCAACATCAGTATCCAGAGATATGCATGATCAAAATCAATCTTATTAGGCTGCATTTCCCCATCAAAATCCTTTAGAACAAACAGATGGTTGTCAAACAACCATGGACAACCACTAAAAACTCTCATCTTATCTCTGCAATTTACAAATGTAATGACAAAACAATTGCTCCCAATGTCATGAAATTCCAGTGGTTTTCCTACCTTCCACACCTTCTCCATCATCAATTTGACTACCTCCCTTCCAATCTTGCGATTCGATAACACCTTCCCAACCAAACTCCTTTCGCCCTTTACTTTCGTCAACCCTATCGTATTCTTCTGAACTTCAATCGGAATCTCCTCTTCTTCATTCAACTTCAACCTCCTCCATATCCTCCATCACATTACTCTGCTCACAATTGCAAGCAAAGAAAGAAATCCTTCCTTCCTCCAAAGAGGAAGATGACTAACGGTTTCACCTCATTCGCTTTCCAGAAATGGAAAGCAATTGAGAGAAAAGTTTTTATTTTATATGGAGAACTCTAAATATGTGCAAAGGTTCTTATTTCTCATGATTTGTAATATTCTAATGTTCTACATTTAGTTCCTACAAGCTAGGTTATAGTAACTTTATTTATTCAATCAAACATAGGCTCCAAAGTTGCTTTAAAATGAAGGGCACACACTTTGAAGCTGGTTGTAGCATCAAATACAAATTCATTAACACACTACAACATATAGCAGTTTTGTGGCGAACAAAATCGCCACAAAAATCTCTAAAAACGCTACAAAATGTTTTTCCCCTTAACGACACTTCTACGTCTCAAAAATATTTTCATAGAGATACAAGATAGCGTTGCAGAAAAAGGGTCTCCATTGCGGCGTGATATGTCGACCCAAAAAATGAGAGAAATCGACGCAAAAATGTGCTATATGGTATGGAAAACGCAGCATTGTTGTCTAGGTATTGGCGTAGTATGTACCCACAAATCGCTGCAATTGGAATCTCATTTCCCGTGCCATATTTGTCGTCACAAAAACACAATTTGGGGACACGAATAGTACCTTTACGTGATGCTCTAGTTTGTGGCAAAAAGTTGAGGAATTGTCGCAAAAAATAATTTATTTGCATCGAAATGTAATGTGTTGCAAATATATATCCCACAGCTTATTTCCGTCGCTAAGTATGTCGTAGCAAATGGACTTTTGTCAATGCAAATAGAATTTTTTTTTAGCGCTCTATCTTGTTGCACAGGGTAATTTATTCGTAGCGCAGAAATGCCGTGCGTCACAAATACTCTAGACTCATGCTTTTCCAGTGCCATGTATATCGTTGCAAATGGTATTTATTGCCGAGAAATTGTATTTTTTGGCACTCTAGTTGGTTGCAAAACCATCAAATTTAATATTTCATGAACTCAAATCTTTTGGCACTATAGCTTAAATAAACTCTAATATTTCATGAAACTGATTATGATCATTAATTTTTCTTTTTACAAACCATGAAATTTATCATAAAGATTTCAATAATTGGGAAATTACACTATTTAACAAATCATTAACTGATTACAATGGCTATCAAGCTAACTAAAAGCTAGTTTTAATGAGTTTTGTTACTCATCATTCCCACACACCACACATCACACTTTTTTTTTTATTCTTCTTAAATTAATTGAATTCTTATACTCATCATCCATAAATCACACATTTGGTAAGAGAAAAACATAAAAAAAAAAAAAAAAAGTGTGGTATATGGGGATAATGAATAGAATTTTTCAATCATTATACATATATGCATAGCACTTACAATTGTAAAATGTATACAAATCTCCTTTAAACTAAAAATATATTAGTATCATTTTGAAGCCAACCATCAATATATGCATAGAAAGCTGTTAAAAAGTGTATTTTTTCATACAAGTGAGCGAAGTACCAATCAGTCCATACATAGAATGTATCAAAACAACATAAATCAAGTAACTTTTTAGCGTTCTTCACTCAAGCATCATGGTTTGGACGAGGGGTGAAAAACTGACCTATCGGTTCAGTTTTGAGCAAAAATTGAAACCGACTGATAGGGTCTATTCGGTGGGACAAATCGGCCGAAACTGACTCTGTAAGGGGGTAAAACCGGCCGGTTTGGTTACCGACCGGTTCATGGCCTGTTTATCCGTTTGGGCCACACTTTTTGGGCCAGTTTGAGCCATTATTTTTGGGCCATTTTAAGACCCAATTTAACCTCTTTTTGGGCTCAATTTATTATTCAAGATCATCTACATTTTGGATTTTTTTTGTAAAATTTTTAAAATTAATTTTATATATTCAATTTCTTTTTAATTTTAATGTCATGTATATACTATTAGTAACTAATAAGTACTACATATATACTACTTATACTTTATAGTCTTATTATCTTATATACTAATTACTAGATAAATAAAAACTCTACTAGATGTTTAATACACATTACAAATAAAACCAAATTATCTTAAGCAAGTAAGCAACAAATAACAATTGTTCTTGAATAAAATTTCACAAATTTTCATTCTTCAAGATTCCAAATATATTCTCAATGCAGTCTTTGACTCTTCAATAATCAATAGTTGTGATGAACGATGCTTCTAACTCTATATAGAAAAACATCAAATAATCAATATTAATAAATTAGGATAATGAAAAAAAATTAAATTAAATTATAAAAGTAAATGAATATGGAAATTGAATGAGAGAAACACATTACCAGATTTTACTACAAAGCTCTCAACATTATTCATAGAGTCTCGAATATCAATTGGCGTTGACAGATGTCGCAACCAATTCTAAGTACAAATAAGTGCCTCAACAGTTCCGGAACCAAGGAACTCCGAAAAGGATCAAGTACACGACCTATCATACTAAATGCTAACTCTGATGCAACCGTGGAAACAGACATGGCTAACACGTCTCATATAATCCTCGCAAGTATATGATAGTTAGGCTCATTCACTTTCCACCAATTCAACAAGTCAAAAGATTGGCTGAATGCCTCACAACCATCTGATAAATATCGGTCTATCTCTGTTTTGGTAGCTGTAGATCTAGAGACAGTCGATTCTAGCAACCACTCATAAAAAAGTTGTGACTCATGATTGTCTTTAGCATCATTTGGAAGTGCAGATGCCGGCAGGAGAACATGTTATCTGCTAGTCGAGGTAGAACCTAACGTAGCATTATACTCTGCATACATGTCTGATAATAAATGTCTCACCCTCGACAACAAATTTTCAACTCAATTCTCATCATAATTTTTTTTCAGGTGGAAAGTAAGAAGCCCCAACTTACTACGTGGATCAAGGACAACTACAATCAACAGCAACAAACTCATCTTATCCAATGAACCCCAATACTTATCAAATTCCATTCTCATGCTTATGGCCATGCTCATCAAACAAGTATTTTCACTCTCACTCAGCCTATCCAACTTTTTTTGGAGCATACAAATCTCCAAAAAACTTGTGTTTGTCGTGACATGTAAAGACACAAAAAATTGACAAGTGTCATCATAAAACATCTTCAAAAAATTCACAAAACCCCACATTGACTCCCACTCGTTTGCTCTAGGAGGCCTAATATTTCCATCCTTAAAGGAAGAGAGAAAATTGTAGTCCTCACTCTCCATCTGCCTAAAAGCCTTCTCAAATTTCTCAGCAGCCTCCAACATCATGTAAGTTGAATTCCATTGGGTTTGCACATCAAGGCACAACATTTTTTTAAAATTAATTTTCTCATTTTCTGCACATCTCTTAAACTTGTCTAATCTTGCAGGAGAGAAGCGCACATATCTAACCGTATTTCTAACCATTGTAATGGCATCATCACACTCCTTAAGATCCTCATTTACAACAAGGTTCAGAATATGAGCACAACATCTCATGTGCATTTACTTTCCCTCCAATATATTCTCCGTCAAAAAATGCCTCAAATATGCAATTGCAGTATCATTTGAGCTAGCATTATCAACAGTAACAGTAAATATCTTATCAATGCCCCAATGTAGGAGGCACGATTCAACATATTTTCCAATAGTATCCCCTCGATGATTAGAGATTAAACAAAAATTAATGATTTTCTTTTACAATGTCCATCATTATCAATGAAATGGGCAGTTAGGCACATATAATTAAGATTTTGTATCGATGTTCACGTATCGATAGTTAATGAAATCCTCATTCCCCCATCTTTAAACAACTTTTTAAGTTTGGCCTTTTCAGATGCAAATAGTTTCATACAATTTCTTGCAACCGTCACTCGACATGTTACCTTAAATCTAGGTTCAAGCGACCAAACCATCTTCTTAAATCCTTACCCTTCAACAATTCTAAATGGTAATTCATCGAGGATTACCATCTCCACAAGCGCCAATCTCACAGCCTCCTCACTATATTTATAGGTTACAAGATTTCTTAAAGAACTATCACTCTCTCCAAACCCCTCCGAGGATGCCTCACCTGCCAATGTTGTTTGATATTTATCCAAAGGCTCACGTTTATGTGAATTTTCGGGGCAAGATAGTAGATGGTTTTGCATGGTTGAAGTTTCGCTCCTCTCCGACTGTCAAGCATATATCTTGCCACAATAATTACACTTGGCCTTAGGATAATCTACGAAACAACTCTCAACTTTTGTAAAATAGTCTCAAACAATTGACAGATCATTCTCCTTCCGTTTCTTAGGAAGTGGACAATTACTACTATTAGGGGCACTTGAGGCTGGGGGTTTTGGTATTTGGGAGTTTGAATCAAGATTAATTGGACTTGATGAAGAATCCATCTAACATGTAAAAAAAAAAAAGAACAAAAAAATCAACACAATTGTCAATTAGCTAGTAGCTAGTTTGCAACGTGTCAAACATCACAAATCTAAGATTCTAATCTACATTTTAGATTGCTCATAAACCTTATAAATTATTTTAAGAATCAAAATAAATTTATAACAAAACTATCAATCAACACAAGTTAATAATTTGAAACTTTTATTAATTAGATTTGTATCCCCTCTGTTGAGTGACTGAGTCTTATAAATTAAAAACCTAATTATACAAATTATCAAAATTTATCAAAATCAGAAAACCCGTGACTGAGTCTTATGAACATTTATCAAATTATAAATTAAAAACCTAATTTTACAAAATCACTCGTGCAAATTCTCATCAACATGGCATTCAATGTTCATCACCGATTCACCATCCCAAACCAGAAAACCCTATCCCTAACCCTAGACCCAAATACCACAACGACACAACCTCTTATCAAAAAATAAATTCCAACAAAATTAGACTCATCAATCGACATTCATAACTAAAATTAAAACAAAATCTCAGAATCAGAGTATTCAAATTTCAAAATCATACCTAAAAAAAGCATGGAGGCTTGGAGCAGTGGAGGCTGCGTCGTTTGCCTGAGGAATGTGGAGCGATGGAGGCTACGCCGCTACCACTACTATTGGAAAGCTGCGAAAGGCTGAAGCTGGTGAGCTTAGAAGCTGGACGGCGTGGATGCTGGATGGCTGGAGTGTTTGCAAAATGTGAAGCAGTGCTGAGGGTGAGGGCTCGAATGAGAAGAGAAGAAGAGGGAGGGGAAATGAAAATAAGCCCTAGTAGAAACTCCCTTTATTTTTTTTTTCTAAACTAAAGAAGTAGAACGACGCCATTTTACTTATTTAAGTAAAACAACGTCGTTTAATAATGGTATATATAGTAAAAAAAAAAGGCTGCTAACGTCGGCCGGTTTATCGATTTTTGGCTGATTCAAACCGGGACCAAACTGGTCGATGCCGATTTTGTTAATTTACCACCGACAACTGACCAGTTCTCTGCTAGTTTCGGCCGTTCTGAACTCCAGGGGCCGGCCTGAGTTCGTCTCGATCAGTTGGCCAGTTTTTTGTACAGCCCTAGTTTGGACATATAATAGAAGGCAAACATTAATATGTCCTATGTACACTATATATGTGGTAGACAACATTTGAGTCCTTTCTATGATTGAATCATGGTGAGAATTGGCCCCAGAACCTTGGATCCCATCTCTTTAGCAACCACCCATTAGCTTTCTTGTGATTTTGATACATTTTTCTGCATTCATTCATTCTTACAATTAAATAAACCGAATAATATTAAATGGAAATGAAAGACCAATAATCCAAGATGAAAAAAGTTGTTTAACTAATATCCTTTATACAACAGCAGTAGAATCACCTCATCAGATTGTTAAATAAACAACCAATGACTCATTTAACGACATGTATATGTTAAAACAAACAAAATACCTTGTTAACACACATTTTGAGAATGTTGTCTCATTTTTAACAAGTTGTAGTCACTACCAAATAGATATGTGAACTTAGAGTTTACCAGGCTACATGCATGTTTGGAAATATTTGATCAGAATGATGAAAATTTGTTTGGGATTAGGTTTTGGGAAAATAGAGAAAAACTTGAATAAAAACCTTTTTTAAAAAGAGCACTAAATTGGAGTTTGTGAAAGTGGATAGATAAAGTTAAAAAGTTCCTTGAATATAATATTTTAATATTATTTTTGTATTAAAGTTTGTAAAAGTTGTATTAATTTTTATATTTTAGTAATGATTAGACAAAAAGTTTAAATTTTTAAATAGGTTTTTTTGATTTGTTTGAGTGATGTTTGGGAATGAAATTACAAGAAATTTTATAAATTTTAAAAAGTTTTGTGATTTGCCAAAGATACCCTAAAGTTATTGACCGATTTGTCATGCCACTACTAGTAGACAATCCCAACCCTCGGACAATTTCATTTCAGTTTTTCCCTCTTCCAACACATTTCATTTCGGCTTTTCCCTCTTCCAACACATGAAATTTTAGACTATATAAAATTGAAGTATCTGGGTACCATCTTGACCAATTGGAAAGAAGATCGGTGACATCTCTTCCTTATATGACCATACTCTGTTGTCTTAAGCAACGAGTTAGCTAGGAAACGAATCTTGGACATAAAATTTGCCAAAACATAAATTCTTATTCAAAGAGTTCACGCACAAAAGAATTAATTGTTTGTACTAAGAAGTATTCCATGTGTGTATACTACCACTACAACATAAATGAGTTTTTGGGATAAAATTGTTTTTTAAAAAAATGTCAATTTTGTTCTACAAAACTTTTTACGATGAAACAATTTCGTTCTAAGGTAGTCCAAAACAGCTTGTGTTGACAAACATATGAAGATTATTTATTATATTTCACTTGTGAACCTATCATCTAATACCACATCACAGGAAGATGAGAGGATGATGACAATTGGGATGATGAATGGATTTTTTTTCCAAAAAACATTATTTGAATAGATACATGTTTTTGTCACTTAATATCATTTATATGAATAGACTTCCCCTTCGAAGGCAAATTATATGTTTGAACAAGCTCATTATTAATTGTTGTACAAGAAACTTTGATTTGAATTGTTTAGTGTTCAAACGGAATATTGTTCCTTCGAATGATATTCCTACACCTTTCAAATGAAAAATTAACATTTGAATGCACGTAACAGTATTGCGTGTAAACATATTTATTGTTTGTTCAAGCGAGTAACTCATTACTTTCATTTTAATGATGGTTTTTCCATTCGAATGTTTTTATGGTAAAGGCGTTCAAACATTTATTCTTTCATTGATTGAAGCTGGGGGATTGTGTTCGAATGTTCTATCTTCCATTTGAATGTGAGGACTGTGCCGAATTAAGGGAAGAGATCCTCTCCCGATGACAAAGGTTGGTGAAGAAGAGCCAACTGGGCAGGCAACGTGTGGCCAAATCGAGAGTAAGGTGAGCAGCACGTTGTAGAAAGCCTGACTAATACGGTCTAGTTGTAACACCTTGAAAGAAATTGAATGGAAGGAATTTCTTTGGACTCTAGGTTTTCCATGAAAACCTAAGAGAATTTCATAGATCGAACAATTAGTTAGATTTTGGTTCGTTAGCATAGTTGAATTATAATCCATTGAGGGAATAAATTACTTTTTTAATTTTTTTAGGCACTTAAAATCATAATTAGACTAAACGGATTGCACCATTAGATCCGTATGAATTTTTAAGATTTTATAGTGCAATAAAAAAATTTTGAGATTTTTAAGTGCCAGATAGGCCAATCGGAGTGTCATGTGGCACCTAGTGTGCCACGTCACTAACTAACTATCGCATCGCTATGTAGGATGTCCAAATCAGCCTAGAATCATTAGAAAATATAATTAGACACATGACACCATGACCACCCTTCATTTGGAACTCACTTTACACATGTGATTTGAAGTTGTAAGGAGGTTAAGTGAGAATCAAACAAGCTACATTATCTCTTACAAGACCATGACTCTCTTACACCCACCACACTCTTGCAACCACCCATTTACTTTCTTGGTCAGCTCTCAAAAGAGGGTTTGAGACCCAAACCCCATGAGAAAACTAAAACCCCAAATGCCAAAACTAGACCACTCGGTTTTGACCCTTTTGTTCCCTCTTGACTTAAGCTAGTTCTACAAGCAACCATCACACTCCAAGTACTTCTCTTACACCCTCATCTATTCTCTTACACCATGGTTCCTTCCATTGACCCAACTCCAACTGAGTTGGAGTTTGAAACACCAACTAAACCCCAAATGGGTGTAATCAGGTGTTAAGAGTTTTTGCCTCAACCGAATGGCCTCCATCACTTGGCTCCTCCTAGAGGTGGCAATATGTGACATGACCTGTAAATCTAACATGATCACGACATGAAATTAGCGGGTTTGGGTTTGACGTTAACGGATTTGGGTCAAAACAGGTTGACCTGTTAAGACACGATTTATAAACGGGTCAATAACGGATCAATAACGGGCCAACCTGCTTAACATGAAATCAACCCATTTTGACCCGTTTATAATTTATTTCAAAATTAAAATTTATTATTAAGTTGTAATATTGGTATTTCTCAGTATGCTTTTGTTTTTATTATTTTTATTATTGAGATTGTAATTTTAGACTTATGCTCATATTTTTTATTGTATAGTTTGTAATATTAGTTTTATTATATGTTAAAATTTGAAAAATATTGATATATATTTTTCAAGATATTGTGATTATTAATAAATATAGATTTTAAATTTTATGTAAAATTATGTGAATTAGGTCAAATAAGTTATGCGGTTTAGTTCAACTCATTTACATGAAACAAACGGGTTTAAACGAGTCGTGTCGTGTTAATATATTTCTAATTAATTATTAAACGGATCAAAATGGGTGACACGATACAACCCGTTGTCTAAATGAGTTGGGTTAGGGTTTAGAACTTTGACAAGTTTAGCTTAACGGGCTGGGCTCGAGTTAACCTATATAGTCAAATATTTATGACTTGACACGACACAAACACAACCTGAAAACATGATTTTCCATGCCTAGCTCCTCCCACAAACAAGTGACCCTTGATTGACCACTCCTATGACCAAATTTTTACCCTCATGTTAGCCCAAATAGTGTACTTAAGCTCAAGCTACATCACTCATTTCAACCACCACACACAATCAGCTAACACTTAGCCCAATTTGACCAAGGTTTTGTCCAAGCTTGCAAGCAAGCTCTCCCATCAAGCATGACCTGTCATAACCACCTCACGTCAGCCTTTTCTCTTATCCTATAGTCTCTCATGCCTTCTCTCCCCTTACACACAAGGCATTCATACTTTAGCATTTTGGAGAGCAACCTAAGTGAGGAAATTGAGGGAGAATGTACTAGGTTTCTCTTGAATACTCAAAGCTTGTAAGCATAATTTCTAACTTCATCTCTTCTATTTTATGATACTTCAAATCTTTATCTTTTTAGTGGTGTGTTAGTTTATTTTTTCACAAAGTTTTGATGGTTGAAAATTGATGGCATGGAAGTGATGTGCTCGGTTAGCATGTCTTGTATGCCTTGGGAGTTTTATATTGAGGGGTTGTTGATCTTAGGTATTTCAATTCTTTAATGTTGGTATTTTGTTGGAAATGAAAATCTTTTGGTTGACTGATAGCACAAGAGCTTTTCTTAGAAAATTTTACATACTCCATTAGGGTGATGAAAGCTAAAATCTTTAAGCCTGAAATCCTTTGTTTAAATTTATTCTTTGAACTCTAGAATCTTGGATCAATGATTGGATCCTATGAACTCTTGCTAATGAAAATTGAATCTATGATGTAAGTGGAATTTTGAGCCTTGTAATTAGGGTTTAGGTTGAGTTTTAATGAACATGCAAGGATATATGGTTTGATGCAAGTTTTGAGAATCTTGGCATGTTGCTTGCTTGATTGTTGAAATATATTATGATATGTTGTAAAATGATGCTAAGACCTAACTAGGACATGTATATGAAGTGTGCAAATATTCTAGCTTATGAAACATGCATGCTACCTAAGGACCTAGTCAATATAGCCTAAAACAAAGCATGAAACAATCGGTTCAAGGTATAGGGTACAAAAACCGATCTCTACCTTATGTTATCTTGACTTTTTATTGCTTAATGTTATATATTATCAACTAGGAATGAGTGCTTGATATGATAGAAGAAAGGCTTAGTGATCTATTAAGGTTCTTGAGGTCATTTGCAAGAAAAATACTAGAGAAGCCATACTATGGTTTCGGGTTGCATGATTTGTGGTGCTTTGAGTTGTTTGCTCCATGTGACAAGTATATGATTTGATGATTGTTAAATGGTGTCTTAATGTGTTACTAAATTAGGATTTTAATGTTGGTCATATGTCAAATTTGGATCATAGCATAAATAGTATGCAATTGTAGGGTTCTCATATTAGATGTCTGTTTTTGTTAATTAAAAGTTCATAGATGGACTTAGAATGGAAAATACCTAAGTATGTAAAACTTGGCAAAGTTTGGAGCACATTTGTAAATTTTGAAAGTTTAGGGAATTATTTGCAAATTCCCAAGAGTTAAGGGGGACCATGTTTTATTTAAATTTTTGTTATATTTGCAATAATTATGTCATGTGCCTATGATATATTTTGTCATACAAATGAATATCTGCCACATAGTATGAACATATGTCATGAAATCATTTGTCATACGCATGAATATCTATCACGCAGCACGAACACATGTCATGAAGCATCATGAAGTTATTTGTCATGCACATGAATATCTGTCATGTAGCACGAACATATGTCATGAAGCATCATGAAGTCATTTGTCATATGCATGAATATCTGTCACATAGCACAAACATTTGTCATGAAGCATCATGAAGACATTTGTCATAAGCATGAATATCTATTACATAGTTTGAACATATGTCATGAAGCATGCAAGTCTGTCACATTTTTGTAGTCAAGCATAAAATGTTAAGTTTTATCACAACCTCAAATGCAAGGATAGGACTTATTCACTCTGGAGTGAATAAAATGGAGTGGAATCCTCTGGGTTGACAAATAATGGGATCAAAAGGTGTCCAGAGTATTGTTGAAAGCACCTAACACTGGTGAGTGAGAAATAAAATGCTATGGTGAAGGCGTTACGATCTGCCGTAATCTAAAGGGTACTCATGGTGAAGGCATTACGAGTTGCTTGAGTACTCCTTCCCTCTAAAGACGTACACACAATTGGTGTATGAACCTATAATGTGATGCGATACTAGCAAGAGCACATAGTTTATGGGGGAACCATGGGGTGTCCATTCTCTATAAATACAAGATTAAGGGCTCATTTAGATGTTGAGATGAGATAGGAAATCTCAACGTCCAAACATTACTCAAACACAAATATTTATTAATTTCAAATCTTTAACTTTGTTATCTAGTCATTACAACTTTTTCAAACTTTCAAACAAAACACAACAAAATAATTCAACTTTTTCAAATCCTAAAATAAAAATTATATTAGAAAATTACATTCTAACTATATTTTAA
The DNA here is from genome assembly GCA_022457165.1 of Juglans mandshurica. Taxonomy (NCBI): domain Eukaryota; kingdom Viridiplantae; phylum Streptophyta; class Magnoliopsida; order Fagales; family Juglandaceae; genus Juglans; species Juglans mandshurica. The sequence goes on from CM039632.1 coordinate 22,512,746, forward strand.
CTATATAATATTTTTATTCAATTTTTTCTCTCTCATTTCTCAAAAGCCCATAAAACATCTCAACTCAAACCATTTCATTACTATTCTCAAATTTTTCATTACATCTAATCTCATTTCAATATCCAAATGAGGTCTAAGAATGAGTAAAATTTGTTTATGAAGGCAAGCATGTTATGAAGCATGAATAACTTTGTAAGATATGGATAAAAATAAATGAGTATGTTCATGAAAGCAAGCATGTTATGATCTATGAAAACTCTGATGTCGACAAAAGTTATGTTTTCCAAAAACAAGTTCATGTTTGTCATGCATACATGACATATTTATTATCATGCATGCTTGGTATACAATTGGTAGTTTAGACGTATAACTTGTTGAGATTTGTAAAAATCTCACAGTGGTAGCCCCAACTACCATTCCCACTCAGAATGGTAGAAGTTGTGTTAGAATTTGATAGAGCACAGAACTCCAAACTGGACGAGTTTGAATTTCATGACGGGCAACTGGCCTGAGACAAGTGAAGACAATTTCACAGTGGAAGCCTACTTTAAGTTAATCAATTTTTATATGGAAATTGTCATGATTTTTTTAAAAGATATTCAGGGGATTTTGGAGGGGAGAGTGAGCCCCAATGGATGTTGGTAGTTGAAGAAATTCTCAAATTGTTTTGTTTTGATTGACCTTTCAATGGCAATTATTTTGGAATTAACAGTTGATATCCAAGAAGTCTTGGGGGGCATAGGATAAGGTTTATGATCATGTAACCTAAAGCAAAGTGCTTCTCTTTTGAGAATTTAAAGGGACAATGTTTTGTGACTCTACTTTTGATATAAGAATGGTTTAATTTGATATTTTGGATGAATGATGATTTTGGTGAAGTATGAAAGAAATGAAAAGTTGTTTTGGGACAGTTATTTTCGTACAATGTACGTTGATAAAAAAAAAATATATCCATTGTGTTTATTGCATATTATTAGAAGCATGCTAGGTACATTGCATCATATATGTCATGAACGTGGTATGTATCCTTGTATTGCATGTCCCAATGCTTCAAATTCTGTCAAATTCCAAGCAAAGTTTGGGGCGTCACACCAGTATCGTGTGATAAAGGACTTTTCACCCTGTACAGACATGTAAATATTATGCTGACTGTACAAAGACGAGAACAAGGAGCTGAAGAGATTGGTAGTTTTGGAAAAGGATGGCTCGCATGACAAGGGTGAGCAACGATCAAGGACAAGACTAATTCAAACATGAGAGCTCTTCGAGACAACATAGAGTCTCAAAGGCGGCAAATGTTGTATACAAAGGCCCACTAGAGTGGGCCTACGAAACAATGTGTATCGTACTACATAAGAGATGTCACATATGCAGTGAGCCTACGAAAAAAGGATTACTAACCTATAGTCAATACCGTCTTATCTGAGAGGTGTGGTCTAGTGCTACATAGGAGATCCTTATTAGAGGATGGATTGTGGGATTTGACTGAAGGCAAACTGCTAAGGACATGCACGCCTTGTTTCCGCTCATCTCTACCATCCTACAAGGCCAGAGGGCAAATGGATGGACAAAATCAAGATTCTCCTATTCAGGCATGTCTAAAGTCAGACAGACGTCAGATATACAATTGACAGTCCCACAATTGAAAAGATATTGAATAAAAGCCAAAATCTTACTTTATACTTGTTAAATATTTACTCCTATATTCGGTCTAAGTCTTCAAGAAAGCAAGTGACTTCAAATGGTGCAACAGAAGGAGAAGCGCCAGCATTACCATAATAATATAAGTATTGTTCAGATAGATTAGCTCCTACAACCATACTGGAAATGCGGAGTAAGTGTTTTAAGTATGTTGTAAGATTAGGCTTTAAATATTTCTGTAACTCGCTTCTTTCTACATGAAAATAAAATATCTTCTTTATCATGTTTAATGTTTATCTTTACGCTGTGAATTTAAGATAATGAGTTTAAACAATGCAACTATTGATGTTATGGTTTTTGAATGTTTAGTCTTACCGTGTATTGATCATCATGGATGGGTGAAGGAGTCCCTACACCATTCCTACGATACGTTGCCATGAGTTTCATTTTATAGAGTGATTTCCAGTGATGATCGTGGTGAAATATCTTTGTATTGGCCTCACTTGATAACACAGGTAAAGAGATTCTCCGGGTTGATCATGCGTCGTGTCTTCGAGTTGGTTGACTGGATAGAGAGATTTTCCTGGTTGATTATGTGTGTTGTTTTTGAGTTTGTAGACTGGGTTGAGTGATTCTCCGACTCGGTTGGTTTGGATTTTGTGAATGAGCTCATGCATTGGCCGGATAGAGTGAGTCTCGGAGTCAAACAATGGAGTAACTTCCCACAAGGATTTATATAATAAGTTATTGTGGAATTCATGAGATTTTATAAGAGGTTGATTCCTCAACTTGGTAATGAAATTCATATATATACGCTTTGCTAAGGGGGTGATTCACCACCATGCTTATGTATATGAGATTTGCTCAAAGGGTGATTCCTCACCATGACCTACAAATACATGTGTTTCTGCCCGGATGGTGATTCATTGCCTTACATAAATATATGTGGACGCTATTTATTTACATGAATATTCATTACCATTGTCTCTTATTAATAGTATTGTAATGAGTTTTAACCTTCTAGGATTTCTTAGAAGTCTTCTTGTTGTGGTCCCACCTACGAGTTTGTTTACTGGAGCCATAGATCTTGATACAGATGTAGCCCAGGCTGAGTTTCTTAAGGAAGAGGGACTGACCCTACCTGAGTTGTAGATATGGAGGCATATCTCCGATTGTATGGTTGAGATGTATATTTTTGGTTAGGCAACGAAGCATGTTCGGTTTGTTGTATTTTGATACAAGTGATGAACTTCTGACGGTATATAATATTATTTGGGAAGAAGTAATCATGACACATAGATATTATTATTAATGGTTGAATTTTCTTTTGGTTCAAGCCTCTGGTACAACTAGTATTAGTCTCTTACTAATCCCTTATTCCATTTTTATTTATTTAACTTACTGCATACTCAAGCCATAAGTATGCGCCTAGACCCAACAAAACATCGACGGTGTTGCTGACCGGTTGACATCCCTAGCACCACAGATCCTCGCCAAGCTCTTTACCGAAAAACATGTGCTAGAGCATCAACATGAGACAAAAGAGATGGCTAGAAACTATAAGCAATTATAGGTACAAAATCATGTACCATCCTAGTCGCTGATGCGCTGTCAGAAGTCTAGATCAAAGGACTTAGGAGGTTCTACAGAAGTGGATTCACATCTTGAGGGAATGAGGTAGCTGTTGGTAGGGGAGTCGAAATAGAATGAAATCCCCGCCTCAATGCAAGAGTTAAGGGTGAAAGACTACTATGAACTAAAGGATCAATAAAGGATGGACCCGAAGTTATTAGAGATTCGGCGAAGGGTCTGAAGAGGGAAAGGGCCTTGTCATTTCAATTTGGACAATAATGGAACCTTGTCATACAAAGGACAAAGAGTGGTTCATATGAACTTAGAAATTAAGGAAAGAATACTTGTAGAAGTCCACTCATCACCAAATTCGATACATCTAGGAAGTAAGAAGACCAGAATCTTAAGAAGAATTTATGGTGGGAAGGGATGAAATGTGGCATTCATCCAAAATTGTTCTACTTGTAGATGAGTAAAGGCTTAAGCATCAAAGACCTGTCGAAAAGTTGCAACCCTTACCCATTCCAAAATGGAAGTGGGAGGACATAGCTATGCACTTTGTGGTAGGATTACCCTGATTCCCTAGCAATAAAAATGTGATTTGAGCAATAATAGATAGACTGACCAAAAGCACCTATTTTATACCATTTACTATCACAGATGCTTTGGGTAAGTTAACTCGATTGTACGTGAAGGAAATAGTTAGGCTTCATGGGTGCCTAAGACCATAGTGTCAGATTTTAAAGAGTCTGCAAGTGGCGATGGGTACTAAGCTGAGATTCAGTAATGCGTATCATCCACAGACCAATGGACAATTGGATAGGACATGCTAAGGGCATGCGTGTTGGACTTTTAAGGCTCATGGAAAAACAACATCCCACTTATTGAATTTGCCTACAGCAACAGTTATCAAGCAGCTATTAAGATGACTCCCATATGAGGCCTTGTACGGAAGGAAGTGTAGATCACCTGTGTGCTAGGATGAAGTTAAAGAGGTTAGGCTAATTGGGCCAGAGATAATCGAGGATATGAGAGAGCAAGTCAAGCTCATAAGAGAAAGAATGGTGGCGACTCAAAGTAGGCAGAAGAGCTATACCGATGTAAGAAAAAGAGTTGAATTTTGATGAAGGTGATTGGGTGTATCTCAAAGTATCACCCATGAAAGGGGTAAAAATGTCTGGACTAAGAGAAAAGCTAAGCTCAAGGTACATTGGACTCGATCAAATATTGAAGAGGATAGGCCTAGTAGCGTTCAAAGTTGTGTTACCATAGGAATATGAAGGGGTCCATAACGTTTTCCATGTTTCCTTGTTAAGGAAAAGTTTTGGAAACCAACAACCCCACGTAGTTAGTCCAAACCTGGTTTCACTACAACCAAATCGCACTTATGTGCAAAGACCAATATGACTCGTAACATCCCTGCCCAAGCTAGGTTCTTGAGGTTAAGAGTTAATTTTTGTTTTGACCTAAGTGGACTTAAACCCAATAGATTATGAATACTAGAACCATGTGAGTGAAGTGGACCTTATCTTTTGTTAGTGGGATAGGCGCCTAAGCCCAAGAGAAGGCCAAGATATAGTGAATTTTGGCCATAAAGGGTTTAGGGTTTGAGAAAAACCACTAGGGTTTTTGTGTGTAAGTGGGAGGCGCCACTTGGAGCCAAGCAAGAAAGGCACCTTCTAGTTCCCAAGGCTACAGTAATTAGGCATCTAGGAAATGGGAGTTTCAATTTATGCCAAGGATTTGCCACTTAACATGCAATAAAGCTTTGAGAAGAAGCCATATTGAGGAAGGGAAAAAGGCCATTTTTAGCTAGAGTGAAGGGTGCCAGAGACTTTGAGTTTCAAGAAGGATCTAATGATGGAAGAAGAAGAAGAATAGATGAAATCCGGCCAATGAGTAGGAGACCCCACATATCTTCCATACAACGAAGTTTAAGGGTTCTAGAAAGATCTCATGATGCAAGAAGACCATTAGGGTTTTGGTTTTTGGAGGGCACACGCCACCCACACTACCATTTGGGAGCCACGCACTTCACCTTCTCTAGGTTCATTGTATCTGGACCAGAAATGGATGAAGGGAAGCTTAGAGTTCGTCCACCTCAAGGGAGGTGCCACTCGTCCTCCATGCAAATGAGTCCCTTAAGTTCTCAAGAAAAACAAATGATGAGAGGGAAGATGAAGAGGATTTCGGCTAGGGCATGAAGAAGAGAGAATGGAGGGGCTTTAACACATGGCGCCCATGCAATGATGTTTCTTACATTTTCAAGGAAGTAATGATGAGGGAGTAAGAGACAAGTTTCGGTAATGGTAAAGCATGTCACTTAGTGCCACATTCATGTGAAACTCTTAGGTCTCCCAAGAGGATAATCATGAATAAAACATTAAGGGATTTCTGCTAGTGCCACTTGGCACACATGCAAAGTGTTCTTAGGTTTCCTAGGAGAGCAATTATGAAGAAGAATTCGGATTTCCTAGGACCAATGTCACTTGTCAAAGGGATTCTTTTCAAGAACACTTTTTAGATTTTTGTTCCCCACATCCTAGTCTAGTGTTCCGCCCATATCACCAATAATATTATGGGCTTTTGGTTAGTATAATTATTAAGGTTAGATCTCACTAATTCTCACAAAAAAGTTAGATAAGATTTGATAAATGGAAGGCAAGATGGGCAAAATCCACCCTTTATGGTTCCATTTATTGTTGCCCACCATCACCCAATAGTACTCAAGCATTTAAAGCTTAGTGGTGGTTGATAGAGCATTTATGAAGGGTCATTAATGGAGTTAGTGGGAAATTGCACAACATTCATGAAGTGGCATTAATGGAGCTCGTGGGAAATTGCATTTTTTTATACTAAAATTAGCCCATACTCTCCTTTTTCTACTTCAGCTTTATTGCTCCATTAATGTCACTTCATGAAGTGGCATTATGCAAGTGGCACCTAGCTACTGCATGTGTGACAAGTGGTGCATGGCAGAACTTAGCTGATGCATGTTGGACAAGTGGCGCCTAATTGTAGTTTTTCATGACTCTTCATAAATGATGTGCAATTTCCCACGAACTTTATTAATGACTCTCCATAAATGCTATGCAATTTCCTACGAGCTCTATTAATGACTCTCCATAAATTCTATGCAATTTCCTATGAGCTCTATTAAAGCATCTTCATAAATGCTATACAATTTCCCACAAGCTCCATTAAGCTTGACAAAAGGTGGATTTTTATGACTTTAATGGTGTATTCAGATCCTTATATAAGCTTGGAACAAAGTTGTTGTTTGGATGAAAGGTTCTTGCATGAGATTCAAGGTATTAGGGTTTATAATGACATCTAGAGTCAATGTAGGTCATGGTTAGTATCTTAGTAATTCAATATTATTGATTTGAGATTGATCTCCTAAATGTTGGGTTTCTATGGATAGTATGATGCTTAAGGACTCAGATTAGGCTTGTGAATAATTTGCTTGGTTCAGATATATGAGGAAATCAAGGTGTAGAAATGTCATATGCTCAAGAGTATCAAAGTGCATGTCTCGTGTTAGCCAGAATATATTATTTTCTCTCTGAAGGTAATTTGGTTTATTTGTACTTGATATCCTAGAAGTGATCTTGATCATGACTATGTTTTGAAAAGTTAGTTACTTTGATGTATTCTAAGGTACCTTGGATCAAGTCCAGATTTCGAGATTTGCGGTTCAATCATACGTTGGAGGATGATTTCTCTTAAATTTTGACATAGGTTGCGTGAATCAAGAGGATGAACGTATTTTTGGAGTTTTGTTCTAGAGGTAAATCAAGTACTTAATTTCGGGTAAGGTGATTCCAAGTGTGAAATTAGATCAATGTGAATTTAGTGGATGATTGGAATCAAAGGTTTCTGATTTAGTACTTCCTTTGATTTAATGTATGAGAAATCACATCTTAAGGTTGGAAATGGGTTTAGCATTGATACTGCATGAAGTTTGTTAAGCTTGGAGAAATTTCTGGTCAGACGACAATATTGAAGATTTAGAACGTAATGTGCAATATTCAAGAGTTGAGAGGTTAAAGTGAAACTCTCGCTAGGTTTTATAAATTTAGAGTTTTGTAATCTTTTATGTTTCAATCGAGGATTTCTCTAACATTAGTACGTTTTTATTTCAACCCATGAATATTTTACTCTTTGTAAGAAAGGAAAAGTTTGTTAAGTTAGTCTCTAACTTACTTTTGGATAATATATTTATGTTTACATGTAAAATCTGCATTTTGATTGTTCAAATTGAATTATGGAACTGCTACTTGTCACATGCTATGATTAAGATCTTATATGTGCATGCAATGCTCAAATGTTGCTTGTTAAATAATTGGCTCAAATGACACGTTTGGAGTTTTGAGAATGGTATATACTTTGTTGAGCTTTTATTTGTTATATACAAGTATATGTTTCGGCATGTTCTAATTCTTTCAAGCTATACACGTGATGTACTCTTGTATATGACATAAATACATGACATTGTTACATGAAAGTTACATGGCCACATGTTTTAGGGTTGTGCATTAAAAGAAAAATGATTTTTGCCATGATCCCAAATGCTAGGAGGGGGGAATATCCTAATGGAACTCCTCTGTCCACTCTGGAGTACCTAAAGTGGAATGGTAACCCCTGCGTTGATGAAATACAGTCAACAGATTTCAAATGCATCTTTTTTAAAGGATTCCAGAACAAAGTAGCACTTAACGCTAATGGGTGTAACACATTGCAAATAAGGTGAAGGCTAATTGTGAATTGACGTATCATATTGTAAAAGCGGTGAAGGCGAATTGTGAACTGCCATGTCATATAGACTGATGTATTCACGCCCAGTCAAGAGGGCTGATAATGTGATACAGTAACTAGCAAGGAGCCTATGATACCTAGGGGAGCCATGAGGTATCCACCCACGGGCCACATTGTTATATTAAAAAGATTAAAAGAAATTAATAATAAATGGCACTTTGTTATATGGTTACATTGTTACTTTAATACATGGTTAAAAGATCAATGTTTTCGAAAAGAAAGAATATAGATGGAACAAAAAGTGTGTTCTCGGTTAAAGTGCATGTTTATGCATTCATACTCATGGTTTACCTTATGTAAACCAAATTAGGGGTGAGTACCGACTTAGTCGTAGTTAGATTACCCTAAATCTGACTCCGACTCTGACTTGTATAAGTTTCGTTCCGACTTCAACTCCGACTTGTTGAATGGAGTCGGATTTGGGCTTTCAAGTTTTGGGTTTTTTTTAGCTTCATATTTGGTCAATTTTAAAAAAGCTTTTTTGTGAACTTTCAAATTTCAATTTTTCCAAAAAATGAAAAGTTACAACTGAATCATTCATTACTAATTTACTTCTATACTAATATCTAACTTATTCTTATGGGAGGAGTTACAAGCCAATTGGATGCTTATCTCATTTTTAAACCTGTCAAATGATGAGATGCCACCTAGGAGGTGTAGGAAACTCCATTATAGACTTGCATGATAAAAAAAATTTCACAACATCTTCTCCTCTTTCTCGACCTCCCTCCCCCACACCCTGTCGTATGCTCTTTCCCCCCACCCCAGTCGCGTGCTTTCTCTCTCTTTCTAAAATACACACACTCACTTTCTCTCTCTCTCAAGTCGACGTTGCTGCTGCAGCTACTATTGTTGTGCTTGGGTTGACTGGTTGGGGGCCTTAATATTGGAAGCCATGAAAGAAGCCCTTTAAAACTTATTTTTTTTATCTTCTCCTACTTCAAGAGTTCCTGATCAAAATCTTGTAAAGGTTAAACCGTCACCTACTTTTTCCTCCTAGTATCAGACTTCCTCTCTTATAGCATCCAGAAAGAGTAGTTTTGAAAAGAGCAAATAAATTGAGAGAAAGGAGGAGAGAGTACTCAGAGTAGTCGGTTTTGGTTAGTGGAGGGAACTTGGTAAGAAGATGCAAGAAGAGACAGAGAGAGAAAAAATAAACAAGAAAGAAGAAGAAAATAAGAAAATGAATTGAATACAAACAAATAAGAAATAAATGCTTTTTAATTTCAGCTCTCTCTTCTCTCTATTCTGCATCTCTCATAAGAAGTAGACAATTTTCTAAAAACCAGAAATTTTCAAATAAAACGGCTTATAGCGTTCAACTCTCTTATCTTTATCTCTCTAGTTTTTTTATTGCAATTCTACAAGCAATATTTCGCTAATTGCTACTGGTTTGAATTTTTCTCATAGTTTTATGCTAACAAGAAGCATCAGATCAATTCCTATCAAAATGTTTCACATCTTATTGTAGGGGCATTGGGGAGAGAAAGGAATGGAGAATGGGAGAGGAAATGGCTTCTAGGGAGAGGATAGGAAATTAGTGCTGGGGAAAGGGAGAAATGAGAGGAAATGGCTACTGGGGAGAGGAAATCAGTACTGGAAGAGGAGAAAAGAGAGGGGATATTGCGCGATGGAGGGGAGAGAAATGATTTTTTATTTTTTTTTAATCATGCATGCGGCGTAGAATTGAGTTTCTTACACCTCCTACGTGGTAGTGCATCATTGGCGAGTGTAAAAAATTGAGAAGCACCCGTTCGACCTTGAGCTTTTTCCTATTTTTATACTTGATTTATAATATAGTGTTTAGTTACGTGTTATTATACGTTAGTATTACATATTATTATAATTTAGTAAATTAATATATGTATTATTAACTTATTATATTAAACTTATTTAAATACTAGTATTTAATTTATTTATATACTTAATTATGTATGCTAGTAATACTATGATGTTTATATATACTAAACTATCATTAATCTATTTATATTATAGTTTAAGTATATTATTTTATAATAAATAGCTTATACTAATATATTATTGAATTTAACTATATAAGTTCTAAGTATATAACTATATAATTATACTTGTATATATGATAAATAATAGATAAATATATGTTTTTATAACATATATATATATATATATATATATATATATAATATTGGAGTTGAATATGGGGTCGGAGTTGGAATTTGATCGGATCAAAGTTAGTCCAGTGACACCTCCGACTTCAACTCTGACTGAAAAATTAAAAATAAGTCGGATTCTGACTCCGTTTTGTCAGAATTGGATTTGGAGTTGGATTTTTAGATTTTTGTTCAGCCCTAAATCAAATTATGCCACGTAGATAGTGTGTGGTGTAAAGATTTTCAAATAAGACTACTCTATCAACATTTCAATTAGAAGTCATCACTTACATTATTGAGATAAATTATCATAATTGACATGTTATAGTCTTATCACATAAAACACCCAATTTTATCACCGACTATGAGTATATGAACTTATGATTTGCAAGTTAAAAAGACTAATGATTTATATATTCTGTATATTAATATACATAAATCATATACAATATAACTTATGGACTAAATAAATACAATGTCCAATGTTAATGGAATTTTCAGGAAAATAAATACTTTATTACATAACATATTATAAGAAAATGTCATACAAATTTTTTAAAAATAATTAGATATTAATGTTACAAACTTAAAAAGAAAAATAAAATAAGAGATACAATCCTAGAATATGTAAGGTTTATGCACTCTCTCTCTCTATATATATATATATAAAGTGAAAAAAAATATGTGATCTATATGAAAAAATTAACTTTTTCTTAATAAATCCCAATTTTTTTAAAAATACGTTTGGGTATTTTAGCTATGCCCCAAGCCTGCTAATTAGCTAACATAGAGATACCCTAGTCCGTGGTCATATACAACATGAGATGAACAAAAACCTAGAGCTTTGATTAAAAATGATCTTGACTCATTCCCAGTAAGGAATTGTTAAAACATTTGACCCTTCACCCATTTCAAAAAAGGATTAATTATATACCTAACTAATTAAGTGTTTTAATTAAGTGAAATAAATTAATAATGTTAATAGTATGTGTATTATCAATAATTAATAGTTAATGCCCTTAATATCTTATATAATTTAAGAATAAATAATTTGATTAGAAGAAAATTACATAATTAATTATAATTAGTTAGAAGAAAATCACATAATTTCTTGTTTTCAATTTATATAACTACTTTAAAAATTATAAATATCATATTAAATTTATTATTTAAAATTTTATATAGTGAATTGGGTCGGTCTAATCCAATTGGTTTTTTTTTTGGTCCAGACCAATATTAGAACACGCTGATATTGCATACTCCTTTTATTTTATTTTTTAAAATTATCATCTTATATTTTTTTAAAATAAAATTTCATTTATGTTGTTGAGAAATATAAATTCTAAATAGACAAATTCTATACAATTCTTTGTAAAAAAATAAATCCCACTGAAAACATTTTGAACACTTTCTTGTAATAAAATTTAATTTTTTATAAAAGAATTGTACATGATTTATTTATTTAGAACTCGTATAAATTATTATAGGTATAAGTAAAATGTCATGAGTTAGGCAGTCGGCACTAAGTTCTGGGGTCAAATCCCGCAATAGGAAGCATTCAGTATTATTGGTGACTCATTGGCTCATGGACCATTGATGCTCTCGTGGAACTGGGGTCAAGTTGACTTGTAGGGAGCACTTGCACTTCTTGCCATCTAGACCCCTCTTCGTTTGTCTCCCTAGCATGTTGGGTGCTTCTATAGTCACATCCGGATAAAAAAGTCATCTCCTGTCGCCCCCTCTAACCCTCTTTTATCGAGAAAAAAAATTGTCATTTATGTTGTTTGACACGTTATAATTTGATTAATTTGATAAAACTTACAATTCTATTCCCTTACAATTCTATTCTCATCATCAGACTTAGGAAATGTTTGGATTCAAAATTCACCTCAACTAATCTCAACTCATTTCATCTCATCATTACAAATTTTTCAAATTTTCACATAAAATATAATAAACAATTCAATTTTTTCAAATTCTAAAATAACTTTCTCAAATTTTCACACTAAATATAATAAATAATTCAACTTTTACTCTACTATTCATAAACCATCTCAACCCATATATGAATTCAAACCTCTCATTATTATATTCTTCACATAAACAAATGTGGCATTGGCCCACAAAAGATAAACAGAAGACCACCGCGAGAGTCCTCTGAAATTCAATAAAATATTTCCGAAGCCCCCGATCTCTGTCCCGCTGGTCCTCTGCCCCCGCGTCGTCTCCCTGAATATCCGCCCACCACCACCACCACCACCACCACTCGTTAGCGCCATCTCCGGTGGGTCTCTCTCCCTCCCTCTCTCCTCCGCCTCTCTTCCCGATTATCTCTCTCTCCACAAGTTTTGGGCAAAAATTTTAATGTTTACTGTTACAGCTGCCTCCACCGTCGTCTGGACACCAGCACCGCCGCACACAGCCGCCTGAGACGCTCCTCCCGTTCCTACAGGTAAGCCCCACAATCGTTTCTCTCTCTCCCTTGTACTCTTGACGAGCCCTAACATCTCTTGTGCAAAAATCCCTAGATTGATCCGCCCCACCCACTGGCGACGCCTTCTACCGCCACTCGACCTGCGACGCCGCAAGAAACACGTGACGGAATATAGGTACTCTCGTGCCTCTCTATAGCTCTGTGATTGATATGCCCACCGAGGAGGCTGTTGTGATTGACTCCCGGATGCCCATTTTTTGTGTCCCTGAGCTGGATTTTTCTCTTGTTTTGGTCAATCTCGGTTGTGATTCATTTGGCTGTGATGGGTGGTTCTACTCATTTGTGCCCCTTGTGTTCGTTTGTGTGGATTTTCCCTTATTGGCGGCAGAACCTTTTTGGAAATTTCTTCCTTCTGCAACTGCATCCTTTAGTTCATTGTTTGTTAATGATAAACGTAAACATTTTAATCAATGTGACCAGAAATCTGCTCCATGGTGCATGCAAGACCCACATAAAGAACCAAGAATTAGCATCTCGTAACTAGGACAACTATTATATATAAATCTCACCTCGGATTAAAACTTAGTGTTCAATCTTGCTTGGAACCCTTTTCCACACACGTGAAAAACAGGAAAAGAAAAAAAAATAATTGTGGTGCCAGTTTGTGTTACATAAATCTGATTATTGTTTTGTACTTATTTGGACCAAGGAAAATAAAAGTGGGATTTGCTTGCTCTTTTTTTTTTTTTTTTTTTTGTGATTCAAAACTAATAAAACAATGTGATGTTCCAATTTTTGAAACAATGTGTTGTTCCAATTCATTTTGTTTGTCAGTTATGGAGGAATATGGGATGAACTATGAATTATTAATGTTTTATGTTCATTTGATGATTATTTTTTTTGTTTTCAAGATGATAGAAAATGAGTTATTATTAAGTATAAATTTACTTATTACCTATAAAAAGTATAGATTTACGTATTAAAAAAATATTTTTAGTATAAACTTATATATATATATATATATATATAGATTATGCATATATTGAGTAATCCCGGAACGATACATCGGTACACACTGTTACCAAATATTCCGTTCTAGTATCTAAACCAAAACGGCCATTGGAATTGAACTCAAAAGTTTGCTTTTCACTTGAAAACTTCAGGTTACACATGAAAAATTTTCGGCAAGTTCTCCAGTGACCCAGTCTTCCACTTACAGCCACCACGATTCCGGCTTCCACTTACAGCCACACATGGCCCAGTCATAGCTACGTCTTCCACAATTCCGACCCAACGTGCACTACGCTTCCACCCACCCAGCAGTCTCACACTCTTCTCTAGTCTTACCATCATCTACGGTAAGCTTAGCAGTCTCCCTAATTGTTGTGATGGATTTTTATGCTACCCTTTTGTTTATGTATATTATGTATCAATTTGATGATAATCAGGAAAAGTGTTGATTTTATTAAATCATGCTTCTAAAATTTCTGTTTCTAAGTTAAGTTATGGCTTAGTCTCACTTATCATATATTCTCAAGTGAAAGATGACAGTGAAAAATAAGGAAAGTTTGTTGTTGCAAATGGTAATTAGCTGTACTCAATATCTGTGGTTTTCTTATATCACATTGTTATAATTTCTACCAAAGATTACCATGATGGAAAATAGTTTAATGTAAATCCTCTTCAGTATCTTCTTCTAGGGATTTCATTATGTAATATCAATGTGTTGTAGCCAAATGTCCTATTCTCTGCTTTGGATGGTGAACATCCATCCCCATATATAGAGGAATTCAGGTATGCGTTGTAATTCTCATGGGTATAATTGTTTTTCAATATGAATCTATGTTCTATCAGGTTTCCTTCAAAGCCAGATATTTCAAAAGATTTGATAGAACATTTGTGTGTTCGGTTGTGCAAATGCAGCCCTTCATAGGTCATTTGTCTTAAGATAATTTTTTTTTTGATAAGTAATAATATTATATATATATATATATCAATAGGAGTAACCAAGTACACTGGACGTATACAAGAAAAACACCTAGCCCATACAAGAAAGCCCAAAATGATCCAAAAGCCCATGAAAACCTACCCAAAATACACCAAACCTGAATTGGAAAACTATCATTACACCTCCCTGACCCCATCCCCTAGATTCCATGAAACTAATCCTTAACCAGAAAATCACAAAGCCCTCCCTTTAGCCTTCCCTTGACTTGAGTTACCTCCCTTAGCATCTTAGTTGATTGCCCATGAAAGATTCTTTAACTCCCTACTTTTCTTAAACTTAGATTTGGTTTCAAGCGCGTGGCTCGCCTCGATTGTAGTGAGTAGTGTTTTAAATTGGTCTTCATATTCTCCCTGTTCTCCATATGAAAGTCCCAGGGTTTGTAGAAACCCGTTATCTTTATTCAGAATCTAATCCGAAGTTGAACTTGCTATATCGTTAATCGGAGGAAGAGAAACTAGGAGAATGACATTATCCCCAGCCACAATACCTGACTACACTCCCGACTCTAAACCTTCCCCCACACGAGGCACCAACGACAATTCTAAACCTTCCCCCACATGAGGCACCAATGACAAATCGATAATTTCTTTTTCGCCAAATGGTTGCTTGACATCTATATGGTTGTTGTCCCCTCCATCTGTTACCATTACAGATTTCCCCCTCCAACATTGTGTGTATTTGCTCCACCCCTCGACAATCCTTGCCGTGCCACTTTGTCTAACCCTACTGCTTCCTCAAGAGGGGAAGCACTACCTTCTATTGCCCCTTTTGCATCTTCTGAAAGAGGCTCGATTGTTTCTTCCAAAATACTCTAGACCTTGGAGGGACCCCTGTCTTCAACTACAAATGAACCCTAGACAAAAGGACTAACTTCATCTGCAACTGGTGCTTGAGACCCTACAGCTCCCTCAGAAGGCATAGTGACACTGGCATGAACAAAGATGCCAGCGTCCAACGACCCTATCGTTGACACACCCTTTGCCTGCACACTTTCGGCACACTTGCTAGCACACTTGTACCTACGACTAGGTCCAGCCCCGTAGCCACTTTAATCATTAGATCTCTTACATAATCCATAACTCCCTTCAATTGAGATTTGACATCCCACAAGACTTCCTCAAACTCTCCCAATGTCACCTGAGGTCTTTTGTCTCCTACAAGTGCATTGCCCTTTCGTTCTACCATTGAGCTGATCTCAGCTTGACTACCTGCCAGTGACCTCAACGCCGCTGCATACGAAGCACCTTTGGTTGAGGAAGGCCTTCCCACTGTTTTTCCATCAACAAACTCCCCACTTCTAGTAGTGGCTTTGGATTCAGTGACACTTGGAATGGACTGCAGAAAGCCTTTCCATCCAATGCCATTTGTGCCCTGCGGAATTACCAACAAACCTTTCCTCCTTCCATTTCGGAATTCTGAGAGCTGCAGAAAACTGCCCCTTGCATTAACATGATGTTGAATGCTAAAAACTCCATTACCCATCCTTAGCTCTCTGAAGAAACCTTCATGGCATTTAAGTTATAAACAATCCTCAATCCCCTTAGCCACCCATGAAGTTGTCGTGCCCCCTAGATACATGAACTTAGCTATCCTTTTGCTACGTTCAGAAATACGAAAGATATTTCCTCCCTCTTTCGTAAAAACGAAAGTTTTTTATTCAACTTTCAACCACTTCTCACCTTCCAATTGAGACGAAACCGCATCTAGCTTCGTCGTCATTGTCAAAACCCACTGCAAATATGTTCCCACTGCTCCATACTGTTCCCGCTTCATCCTCTAAAAATGCAGATCTAAAGAAGGCCATGAGTTAATGGATTTCTTGCAAAAAATCCCTGAGTTAACGGAGAAAACTACCAGTCGTCGAAGGATGACCGACGTTGGAGGCCCACAAAGTGGTTGCCGGAGTCCGTCGAAACCGTCTATAGCGGTGGCTAGTGGAAAGGCTCAAATCACAGTTTGCCGGAGGAGGTAACGGAAGAGTAGCAGAAAAATCCTAGTCGCCGGAGAAGAACCGACGTCGGAGACCCCACAACGGAGTCGTCTGGGTCAGTCTATCAGATTTGTGATGGATTCAAAGTGCATGGCGACCGATGTTGGCAAAGAACACAGAGTTCGCCGGCGAGGAAACCGACGCCGACGGCCATCAGCGAGGACGCAGTGGCCCGTTGGCCTCGTCTATGACTGCGGTGTCCCTCTTCAATCGATGGTGGGTGGGGGGGGGGGGTGGTGGCAGGAGAGGAGGGTTAGGGTTTCTCTCAACTCACTATTCACACACGGGTTAGGGCTTCGTACGGAGAGGAAATTGATCACTGTTCACACCCTATTAGTAATTACATCACATAATGGAAGCATGCACTTGAAATCTTTACATTCACCCTCTTTCATGGTATTGGGATGGATAAGTTGGGTACCAAATGAAAAGGGCTTTACCTCATCCTGATACTTTTTTATATATGTAAAAGAAATTTTATTAATAGGATTGAAAAATAGGCATAGCCCAAGTACACAAAGCGTATACAAGAGAAAACACCTAATCAAGATCTAGAAATAGATTCATGAAACCTGAGTCCGCTGAAGTCTATAGCAATTCCCAAACTAGTAAAGTATTGAAGGAAAAAAGTTGTCTCAAGATAAATCTTGTTAACTGAATTTCAAACTGGGGCTAATCTGTTTGTGACAATCAAATATGATGTAAACAAGCATGTAGGCTCACAAGTCATAATGTTTGGTTTTGCTCCATACTTATACAAAGTAATTGCTATATACTTATTAAATTTGAAGAATTAATATTCTATGTTTATATAATGCTTAATTATTTTTTTAGTTGATAGATGATGACTTATGCTTTATGAAGTATGAAATACATATATATATATGTATACGAATATATATATAGACACACATATATATATATATGGTGATAATTCTGAAACTGTAAACTGGTACACATGGGTACCCAAATATTCCATTCCATTGCATAAATCAGAATGACCACCATAATGGAAATCAAAACCTTACATAGTACTAATTCATCATTTCAGTTCACATGCTAAAGAATGTTGAAATAGTAAAGAAAATTTCTAATGGTCACTGTCTAGATGTTTATTTCAAGAAAATAAATAAATTACAAACTTGTATTGATTTTACAAGTTGGTTTTGAATTTTTTCAGGTATTATATTGATTGCATAAACAAGGCCCGACACAAAAATGCGGGGATATGATAGAAGAGATGTAAGCAGACTTGGATTTTTGTTTAATTCATTATTATGTTCTAACTCTTCTGCTATGATGACATTTTCACACTGGTTATGATGATATAGGAATTGCATGGAGAACTTGAAGATTATGATGAGTATGAGGAGGAAGGGGAAGAGCTAGAGGAAGATCCTAGAGAAGGGGAGGAGGAGGGATATGAAGAAGAAGATCCGAAGCCTACCAGAGAGGAATTAGAGTATCTAGAGTTGAGGCAAAAATTGAAAGAGCAAATCAGAAAGCAGATGAAAAAGGATAATGGTTCTTCAAAAAATGGTTCTTCAAAAAATGGTTCGAATGAGACGAAGAAGAAACTTCCATACGATAAGTAAGTGATGTGCTTATTTCTCCTAACATGGCATAGCATCATTTTCTACTAGTTTAACATGGAAGTACTGATGAGGACATCTCCTATTAATGTTTTATCTATTTTATTAATGTCTTATCTATTTTGTTTAGGGTTTGTATTTCCTTTCTATTTAAGTACATCTTCTATTATTGTTATTTTATTAATGTGTTATTTGTTTTATTTAGGGTTGTATTGCCCTACTATTTAAGGACTTGTAAGGAACATTGGAACAGTAGGTTTTGAATTAAGAGTGCCACAATCGCCTCCTTCCAACCCCTCTCTTTGCTTTCTTCTTCTTCCTTTCTTCTCTTCTGGTTTCTTTTTCTTCTCTATTTCCTATTACTCTGCTTCTATCTCTTGTTTTGATCACTTCTATTCTACATCATATTTGGTATCAAGAGCCAGTTCTATTGTTTTCTCAAACATTAGATCAAACCCACATTGTTCATCATTTCTGCAAATCCAGATACCCTCCTGCAAACGCTCTCTCTCTCTATCTAAATTTCAGGCCGCGATTGACAGAGACCACTGGAATCAACGGCGCCCCTCGCCGCCAAAGCAAACCGTGATCTATTTGCCTCTCGTCTTCCCCGAGATCGTCCCCCAGGCTCCTCCGCCGCATGGAGTCCCGTTGCACCTCAGACCTTTGAGACACGCCGCACCTCCTGAGCGGACCATCCCGATAAAACAGACCACACCCTATCTCGGTCCCTCTGTCCATCTCATCATCTCGGTCCCGCACGGCTCACACCCATTTCGGGTCTCAAAAAAAATCCCCTCCGACCACCTCGCATTATCTCACTGCCGCTCTTCACCGTCACATTCACAGTCTCCTTCAGTGAATCGGCTCTCTCTGATTCTCCCTCTTGTTCTCTGTGAGTTGCCGCCGTCGTTGCCTCTCCCAACCCCGAGCACACTGCCGATAAGCCTCTCGGCCTCTCCTTTACCTCCGTCTCATCCCTCGGCCTTTCCATCTGTGTTGCGCGGCCGATATAGCTCTTGCTCTTTGCCGTGCCTCCCCCCAAAACACCCAGTGCCGAAATACCCAGAGACAACAGGTGCGGAAAAAAAAAAATAGTAGCAGAAGAAGCTTCAAGAAAAGCGCAGACCTTGTGTAGATTGTTTTCAACCAAGCGTCCAGAAAGAAAGCTAACTTTTCAACCAACCTTGCCTAGATCCTTGAGTTTTTACTCAATGGATCTGACTTATCAAAAAAAAGTTTTTACTCGATGGATTAGGAATATGGATCTTTTTTTACCTGGTATAGAGTCCCTAAGTATCGGAGAGTTCAATTTGCTAGTCTGAAATTAACCGGCACTGCCCAACTCTTTTGGGAAAGTGTAGAGGATCTCCTTGAGAGGCGTCATGCGCCTCCTGTTGGAAGTTGGGAAGAAATGAAACGTCGTCTTCAAGAGAAGTACTTGCTCTAATCTTACAGGGGTAATTTGCTGGACCAATGGAATGCCCTTACATAGGGCAATCGGCCAGTGACTGAGTATGTCACTCAATTTGATGAATTCCGAATGAGATGTCATATTGTTGAGGATGAGGCCATGACTTTGAGTAGGTTTAGACAAGGCCTAAAAGATGATCTTAGGGGTGAGCTTGTCCTTCGGGGTGTCGCTACTTTTGACCATGCTTACTCTTTAGTCCGAGACTATGAGTCGGTTATGAGGACTCCGTATGGAAGGCGTGGTGACAACCGCCCTCTCATCACCCCAGCGCCCACTCTTTCCCCTAAGTCTCTCTTAGGGCCTCCACCATCTAATGTTTCCCCCCATATGGGAAAATAAGGGTAAAGGTCCTGAAATTCCCAGGACTTCCTCCTGCTTGCAGTGCTTCAAATGTAAGAGTTTTGGCCACATTTCTTCCAATTGTCCTAGTCGAACCTTAGTCATTGAGGAACATTAGGGTATAGTTGATGAACCGTTAGAAGATCAAGTCTATAAGCCTAAGCTTGGGGAGTTTGATGATTTAGGTGATGATGAGGATACCTTCTTAGGTTATATCCAAACCCTTCCTGTGGATCTAGGTTCTGTGCCCCTTGCTCCCGACACACCCCGATGAAGTGTGTACGTTGTACCCTTACCCAACCCAAAGGTGCTGATGATTGGTGTCGTCATGCCATTTTTCATATTTATATCAAAATCAATGATAAGGGTTGTAAAATCATTGTGGATAGTGGGAGTTGCATTAACGCTGTTTCTGTGGCTACTGTGTCTCGTCTTGGGTTGCAACCAGTGCCTCACCCTCAGCCGTATAGTGTGTCTTGGGTTTATACTTCTTCCATAGCTGTGAAAGAGTGTTGTCTAGTGCCTATCCAGTTCCTAGAATATAAGGATCGTATATGGTGTGATGTCATTCCTATGTATGTCGGTCATGTCATTCTTGGTAGGCCTTGGTTATTCGACTTAGATGTAACCATCCATGGTCGATCCAATTCATGTTCTTTTGTGTTTAATGGAAAGAAGATGCATCTTAACCCTTTACCCCCAAAACCTGTTGGCTCACAACAAAGAAAATTGTGGAACGAAAAGGGCTAAATATCATTAACTCTACGGAGTTTGAGCGTGCACTCGTGGGTGCTTCTGTTGTGTTTGTTGTGGTTGTTATGGAGGTTCCATTGGAGTCTCCTATAGTGGCCCCTGATGAGGCCCAGTCATTTTTTCAGGAGTTTTGGGATGTCTTCCCTGAGGACCTCCCTGACCACTTACCCCCTCTACGAGATATTCAACATGCCATAGATCTTGTCCCAGGAGTGTCCCTTCCAAACTTGCCTCATTATAGGATGAATCCCACTGAGCATGCTGAGCTCCAAAGGCAAGTGGGTGAACTTCTTCACAAAGGCTTTATCCGTGAGAGTTTAAGTCCTTGTGCAGTTCCTGCCCTTTTTGACTCATAAGAAAAATGGTTCTTGGAGGATGTACATTGATAGTCGTGCCATTAATAGGATCACAGTGAAATATCGATTTTCCATCCTTAGGCTTGATGATATGTTGGATATGATGGTTGGTGCCAGAATATTTTCTAAGATTGATTTAAAGAGTGGGTATCACCAAATTTGGATTTGCCAGGGTGATGAGTGGAAAACTGCCTTCAAGACGAATGATGGCCTTTATGAGGTGTTGGTTATGCCTTTTGGACTAACCAATGCCCCGAGTACTTTTATGAGAGTGATGATACAAGCTCTTCGGCCTTTCATGGGTAAGTTCCTCGTCGTCTACTTTGATGACAGTCTCGTTTATAGTAAGACTAAGGAACAACATCTAGATCATCTCACACAGGTTTGTTCCACCCTTCGTGAAACAAATCTTTATGCTAATGTGAAGAAATGCTCTTTCTTCATCGATGGATTTGTCTTCATAGGATTCTTTGTGTCTTCTACTGGAGTATCTGCTGACCCCTCAAAGATTCAGGCCATTGTTGGTTGGCCTGAGCCCAGGACTATACATGACGTTAGGAGTTTTCATGGTCTGGCTACCTTTTATCGTCGTTTCATTAAGGGTTTTAGCACAATCATGGCTCCTATCATGGAGTGCATGAAGAGAGGAGAATTTCAGTGGACATCGGAAGCGGCTAAGGCTTTTAAGTTAGTCAAGAAGCGAATGACGGAAGCTCTTGTCATATGACTTCCTGACTTCTCCAAAGTTTTTTAGGTCAAGTGTGATGCCTCAAGGGTAGGAATAGGTGGAGTCATTAGCCAGGAACACCACCATGTTGCTTATTTCAGTGAGAAGTTAAATGATGCCAAACAACGGTACTCTACCTATGATACGGAATTGTACGCGGTTGTGCAAGCTTTGCGCTATTGGCTCCATTATTTGTTGCCCCAGGAGTTTGTTCTTTATTCGGACCATGAGGCCCTACGCTACCTTAACTCCCATAAAAGATTGAATTCTAGGCATGGCCGTTGGGTTGAATATTTGCAGGCTTATTCTTTTACTTTGAAGCATAGGAAGGGTGTTGAGAACCAAGCAGCTAATGCCTTGAGCCGCCGCATCTCCCTTTTGTCTATCATGAATGTCAAGGTCATAGGTTTTGAAAGACTTAAGGAAGAGTATTGAGTCTTGTCCTGATTTTAGGGATATTTTTCTCGCTTCGCAAAGCGGGTAGTCGGATACCACTTATGGTTTCCGTCTGGAGGTTGGTTATCTTTTTAAAACCAATAAGTTGTGCATCCCTCGAACTTCAGTTAGAGACTTTATCGTGATAAGACCATAGAAGAGATTGAGCATCAATTCTATTGGCCCAACTTGAAGAAAGATGTGGTTAAGATAGTTAGCACCTATAACACTTGTCAATTGGCCAAACAAAAATGACAGGATACTGGTCTTTACACACCCCTTCCTGTCCCTAGTTGTCCTTGGCAAGACGTCAGTATAGATTTTGTGTTGGGACTTCCATGCACTCCAAAGAAGTATGATTCTATTTTTGTTGTAGTGGACCGTTTTCAAAAATGGCTCACTTTATCCCTTGTAGCAAAACTTCAGATGCGTCTAAGGTCGCTAGGTTGTACTTTAATGAGATTTGCAAGCTGTATGGTCTTCCTAAGACTATTGTTTCAGATAGGGATGTTCGTATCACTAGTCATTTTTGGAGAACCCTATGGCATATGGTTGGCACTAAATTGAAATTCTCCACTGCTTACCACCCTCAGACAGATGGTCAAACTGAAGTTGTTAACTGCAGTCTTGATAACTTATTAAGATGTCTGGTCTAGAAAAATCTTAGGAATTGAGATTTGATCCTCCTTACAGCTCAGATTGCATATAACAGTTCTGTGTATCGGTCTATTGGTATGAGTCCCTTTGAAGTTGTTCATGGCTACAAGCCTAGGAAGCCTTTAGACCTTATTCCCATGTCTCCACATGCTAATGTGTCTGTGTCAGCTGAGGCATTTGTTCAACATCTTCATGACTTGCATATTGAGATAAATAAACAACTTAAGGCCAGTAAAATTGATAGGCACGTAGTGCTGGTCCAAATGCATATATCATTGATTTAGTTACCACTCTACTTTCAATGTTGATGACTTAGTTGCTTACAAAGGCCATTTCAATCCCTCCAGTGATCATTTTCTACCTCCATCTGTGGACCCTGACCTTGAACCTTTTGTCACTCTTAATCCAATACCATCTATCACAGCACACAAAGATAAAATTGATACTATTCTAGATGAACTGATTGTGTTGACCAATGATGGAGAGGTTCAACGTTTCCTTGTTCGTTGGGTCAATCGACCAGATTCCGACTGTACATGGATTTCTAGACACACTCCAACAGCTTGATCCAGATTTATTTGAGTTTTATCGAAACCAACAAGATCTTCCTTTGCCCGGGTCACCAGCCACCTGTTCCGGAGAAGTTGGTAGGGACACCAGACTCAGGCCTCCACTCACATGTGTTTATGGCCGTCAGAAGAAGCGTGCTCAACCACTTAGCTTATGGTTGGGTGATTGATTGTAGCCTTAGTGTGACTTGTCAACTCGACAGAGTCGAGCTTTTTTCACCCCGAGAGAGTTGATGAGGACATCTCCTATTAATGTTTTATCTATTTTATTAATGTCTTATCTATTTTGTTTAGGGTTTGTATTACCCTACTATTTAAGGACATCTTCTATTATTGTTATTTTATTAATGTGTTATTTGTTTTATTTAGGGTTGTATTGCCCTACTATTTAAGGACTTGTAAGGAACATTGGAACAATAGGTTTTGAATTAAGAGTTGAGCGCCACAGCCGCCTCCTTCCTACCCCTCTCTTTGCTTTCTTCTTCTTCCTTTCTTCTCTTCTGGTTTCCTTTTCTTCTCTATTTCCTATTACTCTGCTTCTATCTCTTGTTCTCACTTCTATCCTACATCAATTACGCATATGATGTTTCTTGGTTTTTTAAGTAAGTGATGTTGTGATACCCTATGTGATAAGTGAGGGTAGGTGATGTATGGAATCCCACATTGCTTGGGAATGAGAAGTTATTACTGTTTATAATGTTTCAATGGGGCTCCAATTGTATCATTGACTAGCCCTGTTGGAGTATAGGCAATGTGACTTGGGCCTTTCATTGAGGAGTTACAAATGGTATTAGAGCCAGTCCCAACCGGAAATCTGGAACTTGAGTCTTGCCACCTACGACGGATAGGCCTGATGAGGACGTCGGGAATTTAAGGTGGGGAGGTTATGATACCCCATATGATAAGTGAGGGTAGGTGGTGTATGAGATCCCACATTGCTTGGAAAGGAGAAGTTCTTGCTCTTTATAATATTTCAATAGGGCTCCACTTGTTTCATTGACTAGTCCTTTTAGGGTGTGTTTGGAAACTAAACTCACCATCATAACAACTTTTTCAAATCCCAACACAAAATATAATAAACAATTCAACTTTTTTAAATCCCAAAATAATAATAACAATAAACAATAATATTCTAACAATATTTTATCATCTCAACTCAACTCAACTCAACTCAGTTCAACATCCAAATACACCCTTAGAGTATAGGCCTTGTGACTTGGGCCTTCCATTGGGGCGTTACAAATGTGCTTATTTCTACTAACATGACATAAGATCATTTTCTACTAGTTTAACATGGACTTTTCTCTTCTTTCTGATGTTTCTTGGTTTTTCGGGGCTTGCATTTTCTTTTGTTGTTTCGGGATTTTCAATATTAACCGAGTCCTTTCAATTAATATTGTGCCACAATGACTTTGATCATGTGGATCTCTGCAGAGATTTTGCTTTTGCATTCATTATAGTATTCTTTACCAATGAACTAATACACTTTGTAGCTGTTTTCAAGCTCATCAGGCATTGTCATTTGAAAAACCATGGAATCAATCTTGTATTTTTCAGGTGTAGTTGCAAGTGTGTTGATTGACTGCTTTTTGTGAATTCCAAATTAAATAGTGGCAAGATTGATGGCACCTGAACTTGTAAAGTGACATTTAGTTGCTCATCAAAAGCAGTTAGGATAAAGAAATAAAGATTTATTGTATTACTTGATTTAATTAAATATAAACTAGCCTAAATTAGTTGGCCTATCAATATTTTGACTCAAAGAAAAAAAGGAGTAACATTTGCCATTTTTTCCAGATTGATTATATATGATTCAATTATGAGGATCTTACTTCTATGCTAGAGGTTGCCCTAATTTTTGAAGCTGTCACCACAGCTACTACTAAGCATATTAAGGCCGTATTAGGAAGTTCCTCCCACCAAAATTCCTGGATGATCTTCCTAGGACATGCTGAAAATCGCATATTATTCTCTCAATCCATAGCTGGCCCCTCCAGCTTTGATTTGCTTTGAAATTTCCAGATTTCCCCCATAACATCAAGGCTGCCACTTGTGCGCAAGAAACCCTAGTATATTTCTAATAAAATTCGAAATAAGGGTCTGCCATGATTATACCAGCAGCCCCTATGCTCATGTATCACCCTTAGGTCCAGAAACCCTAAATCCCTTTTCTTCCCAAGTAATTAGGTGTTTTCTTTTGTATACTTCCTATGTACTTGGGCAACACCTATTCTTATATTTCAATAAAAGTTTATTTTACCCATAAAAAAAAATCTTTTCTACCCAAGTGAAACCCTAGCTGCCACCCCTTTACACTAATCCTAGTAGCCTCTCAGGCCTATTAACCAACAAGGCAGCAATAGAGAAACCACCTGGCCCTTACTCTTTCACCCAGCAGCCAAGAAACACTCCGTGCACCTTTATTCTAAAAGTCGGCAAGAGAAAGAGACTATAGCCACTCTCCTCTGTTGTGCTGCCACTCTCTTCCCTGTCTACACAAGGATTCCTGTGGCAAACCAGTCACTGCCACCCTAGCTAAGATGCAGCCCCAAGCACCCTCTCTTCTTCCTCTTGAACATTGGCTTGATTCACTAAGGCATAATATTTTAGGCTGCTCAAGGCTTGCACAAATACAACCAAATTTTATCAACTTTGCTGCTGTGACAGCAACTCCCAAGTGAGTTCTCTACTCTCTGTGTTTGCTTCGAAGCATGTGCTGTCATTCAGTAGTTGCTGCCATCCTACAGCCCTCTTCCTTGAGTTCTCTCTACCAAATCCACTAGAAGAAATCTCCTAAACTCACTTATCAAAAAAAAAAAAACAATCTCCTAAACTCTGCTGCAATATTGTTGAGGATTTATCTTCAATACATCAAAACTTCCGTGTCAGCATTAAATATCCCCTATGTTATATTATGGCAGTTTGCTGGTACTCACATCTTAGTGAACTTGCAGGGCAAAGCTGCTGTTGAAGCAGCCAAGGATTTCCTTCAACTCAACCTTGGTTAGGAAAATGTGAGAAACCACCCAACTTCTAGAAGCACTAAGAATCAAGGTTGCTGCCAGCAACCTAGACAGCACCTAGA
Source organism: Juglans mandshurica (assembly GCA_022457165.1). Lineage (NCBI taxonomy): Eukaryota > Viridiplantae > Streptophyta > Magnoliopsida > Fagales > Juglandaceae > Juglans > Juglans mandshurica. The sequence goes on from CM039632.1 coordinate 22,539,325, forward strand.
ACCCTACCCCTACCTAGAATTGCATGTAAAATGAGTTAGAAACATGCGTAACAGATTCCTATAAATGCTACTTTGACATCATAGGCAGGGTGCACACAATTCACATGCTGACAGGAGCCTGGCAGCAGCACAACAACGCCATACAGCTAGTAAACTCATGGATTTCGTGTTTGTCATGTCTAGAGTTGAGGGACACACTCAAGGCACCCACTCACAGCATGTAAAATGTTTTAAGTATGGTTTTGTAACTCAAAACCAGATTTCTTTCTAAAAGGTGGAAATATTTGCATATATAATATAAGCATGAACATTCATTCGTTAAGCCATGATTTCTTGCATATTTGAATCATCAGTTTGATTTATTCACTGTTGTATGACACACTGCAGCTAGTGTCTAGGAAGGAAAATGTTTCTAAACCATGTGCATACCAAAATCGTGACATGCTTAGATATTTGAAAATTTATCAGAACTCTTTCCAAGAACAACCCCAAATGGCTCTAGAAGTAAGTTTGAGTATGTTAGCATTTGTTTTACCAAAAGCTCATGAATCACTAATAATTGTCAGCTACCCCAAGTGGGCCAAACAGCTTCTGTTTGGTGGTTTTCATGCATTCTAACTTACCAAAAATCACGCAAGCTTGTCTTAACATATATATCACAGTATATGGTGAAACTTAAGAATATAGGTTCATACCTCATTCAATTAGTAAGAGTTTGAGTAGAGATTGACTTGGAATATGTGTGATTTAATAGGTGCTTGAGTGAAGTGCTTATTTGATTCTCAAGCGTGTTGACATGTGCTCATGTTTGTTAGTAATGTCTTCTACTGTAATGCATACAGTATTTGTTTGTACTTATAAAAAAAAAAAAAACCGTATTTGTTTTGTATATACTTTAATGAAACATTGAAATGGATATATATATATATATATATATATGTGTACATGGGCTATGCTTATTTCATTCATATATATAATATTGATCTTTTACTTATCAAAAAAATAGATATATATATAATACTATTACTTATAAAAAAAAATGAAACATTGAAATGAAAATATCCTATCGTGGTTTGGCGAGCTTTGTTGCATAAACATGGACAAATGATTTGACATGAGCATGACATGGGCCCATTGACTTGGAGAATTTTAAAGAATTAGGACCATCAAACTTGACATACATGCTTGTGTGTGGGAGTGCATGACATGGGCCAATCAAATGATATGACTTTAATGTCTAATGTTTTATTCTGCCTATGGTTTTTTTTTTTTTTTTTTAATATTCCATGTGGAAAATAGCAATGAAGTTTTCAGTGATATAGATTCCTAACCATCTTATTTTGCTTATTTATGCAGTTACGGATCCTTCTTTGGCAATTCTCAACCAGTAATTGCCCAAAGAGTAATACAAGAAAGCAAGTCATTGTTAGAAACCAACCATTTGGCATCCAGACTTTCGAACTCCCTCCATGGCGTATGTACTTTAAACCTCAGATGTGGGATATATTATTGGAGTATCTGCAGCAAATCTGATCTCTGTCTCAAGCTGTCGTATATATATTGATAGAGGGTTTTGAATCACCATTGATGGGAAATTGCCTTTGGACATTTGAGAAGTTAGTTGTTTAGCTTTATACCTCAAAATTTGAGACCCTTATTCGGGATGTTTGTTGGTTGTATGCCATAAATGGTATCAAACTTTCTTTGCATTGTTATATGTGTTTGGAATGACTTTTGCCAATGACACCTAGTATTTTGAAAGATGATGAGGGAAAAATTTTCCACTTGAGGATTGCAACAGGCATTGAACTACATTCCCATTACTTCTATATTCACAAAATTTGGTGCTTTTAAATATTTAGTTTTGGATAGAAATGCAAGCATATAATTGGCATTATTTCTTTCTGGTTTTTGTTATTTCTACCCTCTTTAATTGCCAATTTAATTTAATTTTCCATTTTTTTTTCTATTAAATTGTCTTCTCCTTTGGCCGTATAGTCCCTTTCCTCTGACAACATTTCGTATTTAATTTGCATAAATAAATGGTTTTTGAATGTAATGACTTTCTGATGTTCTACTTTGCCTTGTGAGAGAAACAATTTCTCCGTTTTCTTTTTCTAGAATCGATTGTTAATTTTATGATTCTGTTAATATTCTTGAAGTAGGCTTGCATGGTCCTGATGTGTGTGGGAAATATGTGCTGAATGCAAGTGGTCTTAAGTTTTTGTTTTGCTGTCAACTTGCAGAACAAAAAGGACACTTCAACGTCTAAAGGGCCAAAACTTGAATCGCGTCACCAGCTACCAAAAGTCAAAAATGAGGTATGCATAGAGCAGTCTGTTTTGTGTTGGTCTTTGAACATTTACAAGTGTATGCGAGTCCTTTTCACCCATTCATTAAGTTTTCTATTTATGCAGTTAAAGACTAAAGTCGAAAAACTCAAGAATACAAGAGATTATTCATTCCTATTATCCGACGATGCAGAGCTTCCTGCTTCTTCTAAAGAGCCTCCGCCTAGAAATGTCTCCTTTCCAAATCATGGTCATGGTGGTTAGTGCTTTACTTCCTCTTGCTCTATTGTACTTATATCAAACTATTTCATTGAGAAACTTATGAAGGGTTTTTGCTGATGTTGAAGAGGCGCGAGCAGCTCATGTGCCAATGAAGAAGAGTAAAGAACCTTCGGGCAGCAGTGGCAGACATGAAGAAAGGAAAACTGTTTCTATGAACGGTCAGTTCTATTCTAAAGCAGGGTCCAAGTTGAATTCTGCTCCTAAGACAGCAGATTCTAGAAAACAACTTGGTAGCAACTTTGGGAATGGGCCAGGCCGGCCTGTGGGGCCAAAAGGTTTGCCTTTGAAGAACCCTGTTGCTACCACGGACAAGAAGGTTGCCATGGAGAAGAAGGTTTCTGCACCAGCTGCAAAAAATTCTTTGCCTGGCGCTGGCGTGCAGAGATCATCTTCACAAGTGCACTCATCTGCTCCAAAGCAGCCCCTAGAACAAAAAAGGAGACAACAAGAGTCTAATAAATCTAAAATGGTGCCAAAACAGCCATTGACATCGTCAAAACCAAAGGTTTGTGCCCACCCTTTGCACATGCACACTTGTACAACTCTATGTTGCCCTTTCAGTTCTTTTTGCGAAATTTTACATGGCAGTAATTTGCGAAGATTCACAATATCTACTCCCTTTCATGAAATTTCAACAGATAAACAAGCCACAAAAGCAAATTTCATCATATCAGACTTCCAGGGACCATCGACCCTTGAAAAAGCCAAGGCCTGTGAGTCGGCATTCTGATGATGATGAGGATGGTGTAAAAGCCATCAGTATGATCAGACAAATGTTCAGGTATAGAGTTTTCTTTCACTATCTATTTAATACTCTGTGATTGGGCAGGATGTTGGAAGAAGTCTGTTTGATTTAAAAAATTCTGGAGCAGGAAACTCAATCTTCTGTCTATTTTTTCCCTTTGATCTCCTACATTATATGCCAAGGTTCTTATGGAAAAGACAATTGTTTTGTTTAAGCGGTATTGAAAGTTTAAATGGCATTCATTTTTCTCTTATCAGAGTTGTAAAACGTTAAACAGAACTGCCAATTTATGTGTGGAAAAAAATGGGGCGTTGATTATTATTTTGTGGACATTGGGTTAGACCTAAAGTCAACCTAGGCTTAACAGAACAGCCAATTGTGGCAGCTACTTTAGAACTGTTATGTTGAATTAAATAGGAAAAAAATGAAGACAAATAGCTGCATGCCTGACATCTGACGAGTGAAGTGGTGAAATCTTTATTAGGTACAATCCCAACAGATACGATGATGATGGTGATGATAGTGATATGGAGGCAAACTATGCCGATATAATGAGGGAGGAGAATAGAAGGTTTGCATTGTTTCACTTTTGCTTGATTAAGACACTGTTCAGATCTTTTCTCCTATTTGATGAAATCATGTTCACTTTCATTCCTCCCATTCATTTCTTTTCTTTTCTTTATTTTTTAAATTTATTCCCTTTTTTCTCTATTACAGTGCAAAAATTGCAAGGAAGGAGGATGAAGAGCAACTTAGATTGATAGAGGAAGAAGAAGAAAGGGAGCGGCTGGCACGGTTGAGAAAGTTAAAAAAGCGTAAGCTGGGCCAGGATTGACCAAAGGAACGTCTTTGACGACATTTGTCTACTTAATTAAGTTCCTATTCAATTTGTATCACCATTTTGTTATAATATGAGCTCTTTTTGTTGATATAAATACATATATATATTTAATTTTATGCCAAAGTTGCTTAATAATAGTTACCCATAATTTTGGCAACATGTTTTACTATAGTTGTCATGATAATGAAATGATTGTTAATTTTGTAGTTACCTTGGTGTTTGTACTTTATCTGAACGGGCTACAATAATAGAATGGAACTTCCTCTTGGTAGGACGGATTATTCACTATTAATTTGATGCAAATTGAAAGATCTCAGTTATTTCCGTTCTCCTCGTACCCTTCCTTATTCCCATGCCCAAACATCTCTCCTTTGTCTGTTTTTCAGTTGGAGAGCAGGGAGTTCATCCTCTTTCCTTATCTATTTACTCTGTCCGGGGAGTTATTTTCAATTTCTTTTTAGTTATTTTTGTTGTTCCTTTTCCTCCAAGGCTGAAAAAGACTAATCTGTTGGATTTTGTCCAATCTTGTACAAGACGACTCAAGTCGTCGAAAATGATGGGCACGCGTCTCATGTGCCGTCGAAATCGATGCGTGGGACCCACCCACCTCCCTTTGCCATAGCCTAATCTACCACGTGCCAGACAAGAAAAATTTAAACCCTCAAGATCTTTTAGATTTGTCTCCTATCTACATTCCTCAACATATTTCAAAAAACATTACTACATATTTTCTTACAGCGAACATAACTTGCATAACCATTTACACAAAGTGCTCCATCAACTCATATGGTATCTTTAGAGAACCGAACAAGGTTGCATCACAGATTCCCATTTGTGATTGCGTCTTAATAGAAATCATATGATATTTGAACTAACCATTATCATGAGCCTTATAGCCACCCACCAGCATTAGGTGTCCGACGACTTCGCTTCGGGAATCTTTAAAAAGAACCCATTCAAAACCCGTTGATCATTCTTCGTCAACCCAAAGAATTTCACTCTATTCTTAATCACTCTAAAGTGGACATGAGAGTTCTACTAGGACAGTCCCCCATCTTCGTATTGGGTTGTGACAAAAATATTTTCATACTATGCTCATGACAAAAACATACTTCATGATATGTGTTTGATTTCGTAACATGTAACAAATTTCATGCAAGAATGACATATTTTCATGTATCATGCCAAATATCACTTTTCTATGCTTTAAGAAAAAGATACACATATCATGTCATGATTGTGATCATGGAAGTGACAAAATGCTTATGACATATTATATGACATTTCATGATAAAAGATAACATTTATGATATGAATGTGACGTTTATACAAAACCATATGAACATTATCCAAGAGTAAGTTAGTGGCCAACTTACAAACTCATTGAGTTCTAAAATCGTCGTGATTGAAATTAATATTCTAAGATTCGGAATCATGAAAATTCCAGAATCTAATATGCTAAGAATAATAATTGCAAACTTGACCTAAAACATTTACAATTTGTATTCGGTCTCAAGTCTTACAAAACTTCAAAAACCTCATGTATATCTTGTTCTATATCCATTTCTAACCTTAGAATTACGTGAATCAAATATCAACCATCAGAAACTCATCAAACCCGAGACATGTAATACACCAAATTTCACTTTGTGTGATTTAAGCCTATGATCTTAATGAGTTCTGTTGATCCGAAAGTTAACACTTATAAAAACTTATTAACATGCTAGCATCTTATATTCATGTCATATATAATCATATCATCATCATAAAACGTGACCAACACCATCATAGAACCACATATCACAAACCGAGACTTAGCATGATGTTTCTAGCTTTTCCTTTGCATATGAATACTAAGAACTCCAACACATCACTTATCCTACTTTCTAACATACTAAGTTCTTATGTCTAGATAGTAAATAGGCATGACTAAGTGAATAACTCAAGTTATGATGGGATGAACCTTAATCATGTTGAAACCCTATATATGATAATCATGCTTAATGCTCAAACTAAGATATTAAACTAGATCCTTAATATGACATGCCGTTTTTTTTTTAAATATACACTCTTGATCATCATAATCAGACTTTAACAAAGTGGCTAATACCATAATAACACATTTCATTACCATATATCAAGATTAACATAGTTTATAACTAGAATCCTCAAGATTGTACCGGCATCATGCTTGCAAGAATATATCACATAAGACTCGACTTAAATCTCAACTTTCATGATTTAAATCGTAGCTTAACATGATTATCTAACTTCAAATAGCATGAGTATGAAAGATATACTCACCCAACTGAAGCTTTGATGCTCACATAAACCAACTCTCCAAGGGTACTTAGACTGTTCACTCTCTTCTCAAGGATATGTGGATATTTAGCTCACAAGAACATGTGTTACACTTGGTGATGTGTGGGGTGAAGAGAGGAAGGGAGGGTGAAGTTATTCGGCTCGGTTTGCGGAAGTAGAAGAAGACAAGCTTGGAGATGGCCTCGGTGAAATGGGGTGGTTGCATTATTACAAGTAGGTGTGCAGCTGTGTGTGTATGCTTCATTCTTTCCATATGGACAATGACCAAGTGAGTGGAAAACAGTGTAGGAATTACAGATTCAAATGTGAAGTCAGAAGGGTTTCAGTTTCCCAAACAAAATCGGATGCAAGCTGGCTGGTTTTCGCTTCAAACCAGTCCAACCTTCCTTGGTTTTGCCTCTTGCTTGTGCTATGTTCTAAGTGCTCTTGTAGGTGTTGCCATGATGACTTCCCAATATGAAAATTGACGACTGAATGTGATATGAACCTGTGTGAATGGAATCCTTTGAACCCACAATCAATTTGAAAAACTCATCCAAGAAAGCCAAAATCAAGTCAATGGATGAAGAGAATCTAGACCCGATAAGAACTCGTTTCAAGAACCTAGATTTTATTAAAATCTAGACCCGTTGAAGAACCTGTCTCAAGAACCCAGATTACAAGGAGTGATATGAACCCGTGGGAATGGAATCCCTTGAACCCACAATCAATTTGAGAACTCACCCAAGAAAGCTAAAATCAAGTCAATGGATGGAGAACCTAGACCCGTTGAGAACTCATTTCAAGAACCTAGATTATATTAAAATCTAGACTCGTTGAAGAACCTTTCTCAAGAACCCAAATTATAAGGAGGAACACCACAAAGGTTGTGATTTACCTTTTATAAGTTCAAAAATTCAATTAAGAACAAGAAGAGTAAACTCAACTCACAATGAATAAATTCATCAAATTTCATATATTTCTTAAAATAAAGCTACAAAGAGTATTTAAACCAAAATCTAATTAAAACCCTAATCAAAATAAAGCCCTTTCTTTAAAAAATACCCCTGGATGAATAGTGTCGCAGCTATAGTAACTCGCTACAGTACCTCTTTAAACCCTAGTTCCTAAAAAGTAACTTTCCAAATAAGCCATTGGCCAAAATACAAGGCCTTCCCAAAAACCCTAGTTCATAAGAAATAAGACATATGTAGGCCAAGCATCCTCAAGCTCGATTATTCTAGACTAATTCCTATAACTAATAAAATAAATCATTTAAATGAAATAAACAAATCCAAGGCCTTCAATCACATAAACATAATAATAGTCCCTAATTTATGTTGCACTCTTCCATAGCTTGTATCATGTGGATGATCATTGGGTCTCATTCTCTCAAACCCATCTTGAATATTCGGCTCTTGCTAGACTCGTCCCAAGTTGATTGCACCAATCCTTGCATTGCTTCCTTGCACTTCCTAGCTCTTGATCTTGTGATTGCCCCATTTGAAACCTGCAAATGATCTTTAAGACTTTGTCCACCTTGGTGCCCATCATTCACCCTCTCCTCAAAAGGATTCGACCTCGAATCTCCACCTGCATCAAAGGGAAAAAGATAAAAAAATATTGAAAGTAGCAGAAATATGAAACTTACCTGGAAGATCCACTTGATATAAATTTTCATTAATTTTTTCAAGAATTTGGAAAAGTTCATCCAAGTTACTCCTATCATCAACAAGCAAAAGCATCAAAGCTAAAGGAGTAAGTGGATTAAAATCATAAATAACTTCAAAAGAAGAATAAGAAATTGTAGTATGCAAGGTCCTATTATATGGAAACTCTAATAAGAGCAAATGATACTCCTGCAAATATGCATACAACAAGTCAATGACGGCAAATGATACTCACACAAACATTCATGAAACACATTTAAAGTCTTTCTCGCACGAAAATGACCACTACGATTATATGCAAACTCAATGAATGGCAAGCAATACTCCCACCTATGGTCACGCAACACGTTTAAAATCTTTTTTACACCATAATGACCCAACAAACCACATCCATGCATTAGCATCTCATGCATAAGACTAGTGGGCTTACAAAGTTTATTCTCTCTAAACAAATACCAATCTAGTTTATAACGCTTATCAAACGATGCATTCTCACACGCTCCATACACACTAGCAAAGTCATCATCATTAGCATTCAATTCCGTATCATATTCAAATCTCAACAACTTTGCATCTAAAATGAAGACAAGGACATACCTTCTTACTAAAACATCAACCACAAAATTTTCATTACCATGTGTGTATTTGAATACAGGAGGAAAGGTATCAATGAATTCCTCCCACTTGGCATGCTTTCTATTCAACTTACCATGTCCCTTCAAGTACTTCAAGGACTAAAGGTCGGGTAGGAATTGTCGTACCCGGCACAAATCAATGTAATGTTCTATCTCTCTAATAGGTGGCAATCCACTAAACACACTCCTAGGAATCATGACCTCATATCCCTGCAACAAAAAAACAACAACATTAGGCAAATAGTAGTTAAATTCGTTAATATAAAAGATTGCCTTAACATAAAAGCTCACTTTTGTCTTTCTGTTTCTCTCTGCAATTTCTCTTTCTTTTTTCTCTCGTGGCTCCATTCTTTTTTCTTGACTCTCAGCCACTTCTCTATTTTCTTTTTCACTCTAATTTTTTCTTTCACTCTCCTCTTTTTTTGAACTCTCGGCCTCACAATTGTTTTTCAACTCATTCTCTCTTTTCTTGAGATTTCAGCATCACCCTCATCTTTTTTCTCTCATTTTTCTCTCTCTCTCTCTCTAATTTTCGGCCTTACTATTTCTTTTTTTCTCAATCTCACATTCACTTTTACTTTTTAGCTCAATCTCACTTTCACTCTTACTTTTTACCTCAATCTCTTTTTCACTTTTTCTTTTTTGATCACTCTCTCACTTTCACTCTTTCTTTTTTAATCACTCTCATTTTCACTCTTTCTTTTTGAGCAACCTCACTTTTCAGTTTCAGTTGGTCTCCATGGACCTGTGTCGGAGTTAAAGGAGCAAGTTTGATTATTTTTCCATCCTTTTCAAACCGTACATGTTCCTTAACCCATCATAGATCACCTTCCTATCATACTGCCACGACTTCCCCAACAAAATATGGTCAACATGCATAGGCACTACATCACAAAGCATTATATCCTGGTATTTCTCAATTGAAAAAGAAACTAACACTTGCTTATTTTCCCTAACCTCCCCACAATCACTCAACCACTGGAACTTGTATGGTCTAGGGTGTGTCAAGGTAAGTAAATTCAATTTCTCAACTAAAGTAATCCTAGCCAAATTAATACAACTCCTCACATCAATGATCATACTACATACCTTATTGTTGATGTGGCATCTAGTATGAAAAATGTTCTCTATCCGCTACTCTGTATCATCCATCCTAATTTGTGTATTGAGAGCACGTCTGGCAATAAGAGAGTCACCATACTCTTCATTCTTACACTTATGTTCAATACTAGGCTCACGCCTTCTCCTATCTCTCATGCCCTGTACATTTCTTATTACTGCTTCTTGATGATCTCCTATCCCTCACTTCACCCAACACCAAGTTCAACTGCTCAAGCTGTTGTTGCATCGCTTGCAATACAAAGGATGAGTTATCTGCCATCCCCTTTGGTGATGAGTCACTCCTATGAGATATTATAATGTGCTGCACAAAAGAATATTAGTGAAAAACCTCACACTCTCTTGCCTTTTACCTCAAGAGTTTTCCCGTTCAATTTCTTTAATAACTAGTTAAACTAAATCAAGATAATACAACCTTGTTTTATTCCAACCAGTAATATAGATCCAAGAAACAAGAACGAGAAACAAGGAAGGAATAAAATGACACGAGACTCAAGGAATTTATACGAGGGAAAGAGTAATTATAAAACAAGATACCAACTAGAAAGATGTATTCAGCCCCTTTAATGATAAAGCTCAATCAACAATTGTATTTCTTCCTCTTCGTTGTAACTATGTAGCAACCTTTGAATATGCTACCTTTTTTTTTTTTTTTTTTTTGAATTTTCTTTTCTTTTCATTTCATTTCCTTTCCTTTCTTTTTTTTTTTCTTTTCTCTTCTTTTCTCTATTTCAATCACAAACAACAATATTCAATTGTGAAAATCAAGCAATTGAATTCAAGCACACAAGAATTGACAATGAAGTAGAAGAGAAACAATGAAACGGCACTCCAAGCAATTGACAAACTTAGAGATGCAAGAAACCCTATAACCCTAAGAATTTTGGCAGCCTACTTTTTGTTTTTGTTATTTTATTTTTATTTTTTTTGCAACCCTAGAACAATGAAGTCCTAGAATTAAATTTAAAGATGCAAGAATTAAAAGATAGAATCAGACCTGATTGGAAACCTGCTTTGATACCAAATGATATGATCCCGTGGGAATGGAATCCCTCGAACCCACAATCAATTTGAAAAACTCATCCAAGAAAGTCAAAATCAAGTCAATGGATGGAGAGAATCTAGATCCGATGAGAACTCGATTCAAGAATTTAGATTTTATTAAAATCTAGACCTGTCGAATAACCTGTCTCAATTACCCAATTTACAAGGAAGGATATGAGCCCGTGGGAATGGAATCCCTTGAACCCACAATCAATTTGAAAACTCACACAAGAAAGCCAAAATTAAGTCAATGGATGGAGAACCTAGACCCGCTGAGAACTCATTTCAAGAATCTAGATTATATTAAAATCTAGACCCGTTGAAGAACCTGTCTCAAGAACCCAAATTACAAGAAGGAAGGCCACAAAGGTTGTGATTTACCTTTGATAAGTTCAATCAAGAACAAGAGAAGTAAACTCAACTCACAATGAATAAATTCATCAAATTTCATAAACTTCTTAAAATGAAACTACAAATAGTATTTAAACAAAAACCTAATTAAAACCCAAGCCAAAATAAAGCCCTTTCTTCCAAAAATACCCCTGGATGAATAGTATCACGGCTATAGTACCTCTTTAAACCTTAGTTCATAAAAAGTAACTTTCCAAATAAGCATTTGGCCAAAATACAAGGCCTTCCCAAAAACCCTAGTTCATAAGAAATAAGACATGTGGGCCAATCATCCTCAACCCCAATTATTCTAAATTAATTCCTATAAGTAATAAAATAAATCATTTAAATGAAATAAACAAATCCAAGGCCTTCAATCACATAAACATAATAATAGGCCCTAATTTATATTGCACTCTTCCATAGCTTGTATTACATGGATGATCACTGGGTCTCCTTCTCTTAGGCCCATCTTGAATATTCGACTCTTGCTAGACTCGTCCCAAGTGGATTGCACCAATCATTGCATTGCTTTCTTGCACTTTCTAGCTCTTGATCTTGTGATTGCCCCATCTGAAACTTGCAAAAAATCTTTAAGACTTGGTCCACCTTGGTGCCCATCAGAATGGAGGACACATGCTGATGGTTGGCAGGGAAAAGAAGAGAGAGTTTGAATGGGGTACTTCAGCCAAGAAGAGCACATGACCACCATCACCTTCTTCAATCAAACTAGACAAGTGCAAGGTGTGATCTTGGGCTGACATGAGAGTGGCTTGTGAAGTTTTTCCAAACCTAAAGGATAGCTCAAGAGGTGTGGGATAGGGGCTGAATTGATGTAGAAAAAGATGGAAAAGTATTGGCATACTTGGCTGCTCATGTCCCCATTCCTATATACACATGTTTGAAACTTGAATTACCATGGATGAGCCGCACCTAGTCCTAACGTTAGGTCTAAATTCTATTGATCTGAATTGATGAGAGAGTGTCTTGTTTTTGCAGAAAAATGTGGGAAAAGGATAGCTTGAAGTGGCCAAATGCCCAAGTCCTAATCTTGTTGTGTTGGCTTGGAGACAAAAGTGATGCTTAATGTTATAACATAATGAGATGCTTATGAAAATGTGATCTAATCTCATGATGAGGCTGAAACTTTGCAAAAAATAAAACTCTAGGGGCACATTGTATGAAGAACTCGACAACTCCATGTTCTAGTGTGATGTGTTGGTTAGATTAGCCAATATTGGATAAGAATCTAAAGAAAGCTTGGTCTCTAAGTTTGGAAAATCTTGGGCCCTAAGTTTCCTTCAAGTTATTAATGTGGGCCTCAGACTTGGACTTCCCTTTGGGCTTCATGTGCCAATATGTTGGGCCTCTCTTTGGGCCTCACATGCTTTCTAAGTTGGGCCTTACCTTGAGCCTTTCCTTAACAAGTTTGGACCTTCAAGTTCTACTTAGCTTTGGCCTTCCCTTGTCTATCTAGCTTCCAAGAATTGGTAAGAACTGGTTACCATGTCCATTGAGGTGGCAAGTCCTCCTCATGCCACATGCCATCCTTCCATTGGCCACTTGGCATCACATTTTCACAAAAAATTTATTGCTTTATGAATGTCCAAAACTTCCTATTAGAGCAATAGTGAAAGTTTTTTGATCAAATTATGATCCAAAAGGCCTCAATTAAATCAAACAAGGTTGGTGCTCTTTAAGGATTATAATCCTCATGACCATTGTCATATAATCCAAGATTTTGTCGCAAGAATCCCCTAGCTCTTGTATTTCTAGTGGGGTATCACATCTTGCTAATTTCGCCAAAAGACAATCCATCTATTCTCGCCTCTATCTTACTATTTTTCCTAAATCTAGTATTTGGGATACATTTATATCCAAAAAGTAAAGTAGAAAACTTGAAACGTTAGCGCTCGATGATCACCAACACTTCTTAAGTTCATCGGCGACCTCTTTCTGTTACAATTCATGAGCTCCACCTTTTCAACTTTTGCCCCTAGTGCGAGAACAACATGTATTCCTTTGAAGTAAAGAGAAGTTTTGCAAGGACGTATAACGTGATGGAGTTTGTATTTCTTATCTGGCTTTATAATTGAAGAGTTGAAAAAGCGGATTAGTCAAACAAATAACCACTTTGCCTTTTGGAGAAATTGTATCCTATACTCTAATTTTGGACTTTTTACTTGTTTATTTCAAATTGTGTGTTGATGTGGTGGATGGGATTGATGAATGGAGTTAGAGGATGAGATTGTGAACTGTGTGCTGTGGAGATTTGTGTGACTTATATGGTTTGTTACTGAGTATCTAGGGGTTAAATCCAAAATCCTAAATTAACTTAAGATTTCAGATTGAACACCTAAATTATTTTGGGGTTTCGAAATGAAACCCTAAATTAAATTAGGGTTTCAAAATTGAAACCCCAAAACATGGTTTCATTTAGGGATTTAATATATTGAAACCCTAACATAATTTAGGGTTTCAGATTAAAACCCTAAATTAGTTTAGGGTTTCAAAATGAAACATTTAACAGTTTGGGGTTTCAATTTCACAACCCCTAAATTAATTTTGCAATATGTTTTGGGGAGTTTCAATATTGAATCAGGTTTTTGTCAGTCAACAGGTATGGATAGTGAGATGAACCCAACCACTAGCCTTAGTGCTAGTTGTCCTGACCCTACTGATCTCTTACTACTACTCATACCCCTGACCCTACACCCATGAGCCAACCAAGTAAGAAACCAGTTTCAATTGTGTGGTCTCACTTCACCAAAATACAAGATGGTGGACCCAATAACCTCTAAGCTAAATGTAACCATTCTGGTAAAGTGTATGGATGTCACAATAGGAGATATGGTACATCTCAATTTGAGGTCCACTTAGAAGAACAATGCAAAAAGAGTCCAATTAGAAGTTTTTTATAAGAAAATAGTCAATCTAGACTTGAGATTGGACTTTAAAAAAATGACAGATGGGAGTAGTGGGGAGAGGGGGGGGACATTGAAGGGGATATACTAATTATGATCCAAAGGAGTGTAGGAGTTACCTAGCTCGTATGGTGATAGAAGACAAGCTACCATTTCAATTTGTGGAGGATGAAAGGTTTCAAACATACTCTAACTACTTGGAACCTAGTTTTGACATTCATTCTCGCCACATGGTGGCGAAGGATATTATGAAACTTTACGGTGTACATAGATAACTGTTGAGAAAACCAATTGAAGAGTTTGCCTCACGACTGATACATGGACATCAGTCCAAAATTTTAATTTTATGTCTTTGATGACACATTTTGTAGATTCTAATTGCCAATTAAACAAAAAAATTCTCAGGTTCTTTCAAATTTCTAACATTGGGAAGACCTTGGAGGTTGCGATAGATGGGTGGGGGTTGGAGCAGCTTATCACAGTAACAGTTGACAATGCCTCTTCTAACGATATCGCTATATCTTAAGAATAAGCTTAGAGAGAGACAATCATGGGCAGTGATTGTTTACATGTGAGATGTGTTGTACATATTCTAAATCTTATTGTAACTGACGGTTTGAAAGATGTGCAAGATTCAGTTGCAAGGGTTAGAATTGTAGTGAGGTCGTGAGATCCTCATTGATACGACTTGATAAATTCAAGGTTGCTGTAAGAGCAGTAGGTATTGAATGCAAAAAGGGGTTGTGTATTGAAGATGGAACTCAACCTTCTTGATGTTGAGATAACCTAGGAGTTTAAAAAGGCCTTTAAGTTATTGGGTAAGAAGGACATACAATATGTCAACCATTTTAGTGATTGGGGGGGGGGGGGGGGGGGGATTGGGCAAGCCTAATAATGATGATTGGGTGGTTGTTGGGATTTTTGTATGATTTCTTAGGTTTTTCTATGAGGTCACAACCACATTTTCCGATTCTTTGTACATTACATCTAATGAGTCTTGTTAGCAAGTACGTCAAGTGAAAGAACAATTTAATCAAATGTGCACAAGAGAAATGACAATGAGCATGCGGGCTACGTATGACAAGTATTGGGGGGATTTGAGTAAGTTAAATATTTTCCTATATGTGGCTATTGTTCTTGACTCCCAATATAAAATTGATGGCATCGTGTATGGATTGATATTGGTGAACAGAAAGGCATGGGCGGATCATATTGTGGTAAGGACTAGGGAAACTCTTAAAAGATTGTTTGATGAGCTCACCGCACTCAGAAATGGTAACATTCCAACACCTACATCTACCAAATCGCCTCCTCCCAAAGTCGGGATGGGGAAAAAGCATAGGTTAGGGTGGGGTGAAAGGCTGAGGCAAGATGTCGAGTTTTATCAACTTTCAAACACACAATCAGAGTTGGATAGATACTTGGCAGTAGAGATGCACCCATTTACATAGGGTTTGATATCTTTTCTTGGTGGAAGGTCAATGTCGTCAAGCATCCCATCCTTAGAGACATAGCCTACAGTATTTTGGCTATTCCTATTACTATCGTAGCCTCAGAGTCGAGCTTTAGCACCGAGAGGCGCATATTGTATCCATTCCGGAGTATATTGTCTCCAACCATTGTGGATGCATTAATTTGTACTCAAAATTGAATCAAATGGAAGCCAATTTATATTTCAGATGTGGTAGATTATGTGGAGACTAAGGAGGAGACGGGTGGTGATCAGCTTGCATTCAGTAATCTCTCTTACCTTTGATATTGCTATTATATTGCTTTTGCTTATAATATATTGTGTTATTACTTATATTCAAATTTAATTGTTGTACGGACAATTTTGACAAATGCCTCTACATCTACATCAGCCGCAATATGACTTCGTAGTTCGATCCACTATTACCATTAGTTTGTGTAATGATTCTTTTATTTATTCGTAGTATGTATATAATGTTTAATTGTTTGTAATTCTAAATGGTTTTCTTTAAGCTTTTATAGTCTCATTGTCAAATGTCCAATCCCAATGACCTTATCTTGATGTCAATCTCATGTTAGTTTGTAATTTTAATTTTTTAACTTTTTCACATATCTATATAATGTTTGTATTTATGATATTTTTTTCTTATCTTTTTTAGGTCTTATAGTCTCACACCCTCACTTGACCAAATTCCAACCCTAATCTCAAATTCTTAATGATCTAATCTGAAATTCTTGATAGTCTCACTTGGTTTGTACTTGTAGTTTTATATTTTTAACATTTTTTTAACATATGTATATATCATTATATTGTTTGTAATTCTAATTTATTTTCCTATTAGTGTTTTAAGTTTTATAATCTTGGTTTCACTTGCCCACCACTCCAAAATTCCGTTCTCATGACTCAAAGTCATTTTGCTAGTCTACTAGATACAATTTGTAATATTGTAATATTATTCATTTCAATTATTTGACAATTTGTTATATTTTTAGATTAATTTATAATAGTTTAGATTAAGTTATATTATTGTAATAGCTTAGAATGCTTAGATTTTTATATTTTATGCTTTAACATCCTTTATTTAGGTTAGGTTTGGATTGAGAAACACTTTCAATCCATCTCACTTTATTTCATCTCATCATTACAACTTTCACAAATTTTCACATAAAATACAATAAACAATTTAACTTTTTCAAATCCTAAAACAATAATAATATTAAAAAAATAATATTATAATAATATTATATTTTATTTTTGACTTTCATCCCTCTCAACTCACTATTCAAACCTCACTTTAATTTGATATTATATATAAATTTTAAAATCCTTTTAGACTTTTTTTTTAAAAAAAAAAATTGGGCCCAAAATGTTTCAGGCATTGGGCCATTTTTGAGCCCATAAACAGGTTTTGGGCCCTTTGGGCCACATAGGGGGCAGACGAACCAGGGTTCTAAATCCATCCCCTGTCACCTAGACGAAGTCTTGCCCTGAGGTGAGGGGCCCGATCCCGGGGGGAAACCCCACCCCCCGATAGGGTGGGGGCTGTAACACCAAAAAAAAAAAAAAAAAAAAGAGGCCTACAACGGTAACTCCCCACTTTTCTCTCCCTCTCTCCCCATTTTTTTTCTCTCTCTCGTAACTCCTCCCACACCCCTCTCCACACACACAACACACACCTCTCTCTCTCAGTCTCTCTCTTCTCCACCCATATTTCACAGACACATGGATTCTCTCTCAGTTTTCTCTTCTCCAACCTCTTATCAAAATCTCTCAAATTGAAACCTTGTACTAGGAATCTCTCTCTTCATTTTTTTTTAAATCAGTTAAAACTAATCGATGGCAGAAAGCTCCGTACGTGATTTCTATGTCACCCAATATTGTTATGTCCAAAAGGTTGAAGTGATTAGACAGCAGATTCACCACGTGTTGGGCAAGGGAGGAAATCAAGGTAAATGATTATCTCACTCATTTTTTAGAAATATTCTTTATGTAGATAGTATTAGAAAGAATATTCTAGACTGAAAAGTATTAGATTAGTTATTTTGAGAAAAAGCTATAACTGAGACTTCAGTAGTTGTAATAATTGTTATATGGAGCAGTGAGCATTGTGCAAGGGAACCTATAATAGTAAAGGCTTGTCCAGAATTATTAAGTAGTGAACTCTTGAATTCTTAATTATTGTAGGTCACGTTAAAACATATGTATGGTTTGTAGGATTTCATAGTAATTAAGTTATGGAAATACTATTAAATTTAGAAGGGTTGTAATTTCTTTTTGGGCTTTGATATAGGCTTCGAGTGATTATTTTGTACATCAAAAGTGTCAATTTTTGGTGAGCAAATGAGGTAAGTAACTTCTTAATGGGGTTTTACAAAATCTGAAAAATCTTGTTAATTTAAGATTGTGTAAGTTAGATTCAAAATATCTATTTATGTACATTTGTTTTGTGTTATTTTGGATATACCTATGGGAAATTGTACAAATTTTGTGAATCATATTTTTTTTTTATATAAGTAAAAATATTATATATATCAATAAGAGTAGCCGAGTACCTAGCCCATACTAGAGAGCTCCTAATGACCCAAAAAGCCTGTGAAAAACTATTCAAAATACATCAAGCCCGAGTTGGAATAAAACACACCTCCCCAACCCCAACCCATTGATTCTCGTAGACTAATACTCCACTCGACACCCTCTTTGAGAACATCTTCATAATGCCTTCCCTTTAGTCTTCCCTCGACTTGAGCTATTGCCCTTAGTGTCGTAGTTGATTCCCCAAGAAAGACGCTTCAACTCCCCACTTTTCTTAAAGCTTGATTTGGTATCACGCGAGTGACTCGCCTCAATCGCAGTGAGTAGTGATTTAAATTAGTATTCACATCCTCCATGTGAGAGTCCCACGATATGCTGGATCTCATTAACCTTATGCAAAACCCAATCTAATAATGATCCAGCTATATTGTTTAGTGGAGGAAGAGATACCAAGGGGACAACATCTTCCCCTAACATAGTTCCCAACAGAACACCAGGTCCCATTCACCCTCGCAAGGCACCAATGACAAATCCTTATACAAATCCCGTGCCTCCTCAACAACTCTATTGGTACTCTCCATTGGAGATTCTGGGTAGGCAGCAAGTCCCTTCACCTTTAGCAACCCTGTATGTGCAACTTCGATGGACCCTACATCTCATTCAAACCTCGGCGTTACACCATTATCTTTCAACTCCGACGTGGGAGTTCCTTCAGGGCTGACCAAGGTTGTAACACAGACTATCAGTCTTTCCTGTAACACCTGTGGTGAAGGGCATTCCATTAAGGATGTCTCAACCTCGATATCTGAAGTAGAACCCACTTCAAATAACCCGATTTTCCTTTTGACCTGCCACACTCTCCTGGATCTGGTTATAGGGACATGGCTGAATCCAATTTTTCGTTTTCCTTTATCTGAGCTTAAAGGATTTGGGTCTATCTTAGGCTTGTTTCTTATGACCATGTTGCCTCCAACTGAAGGCAAGTCTATTTTGAAGACAAGAAAGCGATCGCTGCCTTCAACTCGACAAGCTGGGTTTCCATCTCTTTTAATGTTTTGTGCATCTCAACAAGTTGGTTCTGGGCTTACATGATCAGTAGACCACTTACACAGTTCCCCTCACTCTGAGTCACTAAAGCTTGACCCGTCTTCAAAGCTACCGCATATGATTGCCTCGCCAAGTTGATGCTCTCATGATCGGATTGCACGACCAACAGAGCCAACGGTGAGTGGGTGATACTAGATTTACACTAGCGAAACTGAAGCAGCCAAAAAATACTGTCACCGGAGGTGTACCGATGTCGAAGGGCCCTTAATGGGTTCGCCGGAGCCCGTCAAACTTGTCTGTGGTGGTGGAGATGGCGGGAGCATAGGATCGATGGTCGATATTGCCTCTATAAAAACAACGGAACGGATTTTGCGAAAAAAACTAGGTCATCGGAGAGACTACCTACGCCGAACAGCCCTTGGTGAAGTCGCCGGGGCCCGCCAACCTTGTTTGTGCCAGCGGTGAGGTGTCACTCACCGATCTACGATGGGTGAGGGTGGCGGCATTTTCTCTCTCCTAGGTTTTTCTCTCGCCTTTTTTTTCCAACTCTATGACCTACTTACCGTAGTGGATACATTGTGTGAATCGTACTTGTTAGTTATATCTCAAATATCTCGATATAATTCTTTTGGGAGCCAAAGTAATATATTTTATCTATCTACCCATGACATTGATATATGTGTGTGTGGTATCCATGATGTTTGTGTGGCATATTGATATCTATGAGATATAAAATATTATGATATATGTATGGTATTTTAGATGTCCTCGTACTTCTATTGGTGATTTTTCCATTGTCATGTGGTATGGGTAATATATTTTGGCTCACTTATATTTTTGTGGTTCATGATATGGGTATAATAAAACTGTCATTTCCCCGACCCCCATTAACTACGTTACTTACTGAGCACGTGGTAGCTCACCCCTTCCATTTCTTACTCTTTCAGAGAATCCATCTACTCGAGATTTGTGAATGTGGAGTTATCTAATGTTGGGTGAGGATTTGCTATGTGAAGATTGATAGTCTAAATAGTTATGGACCTTATTTTTAGCTTACCTAAATATTGTTATGTTATTCAATAACTTGTACGTTGAATTTACGTTATGTATTTGGGTTCTAGTTGCTCTGACAATTATTTGGGAAGGATCATAATTGGAGTATTTTATTATAGTTGGGTTTTGTTGAGAATGTTGCATTAAAATTGTCTTGAAAATTATAAACAAGGGGTATATCCATATTTCTGTTGGGATTCAACTAGGGGTGATACCCGCCCCCTACGGGGCGGGGCCACCCCTCCCCTGCCCCCGCCCCCGCATATGCGGGGGTGGGATTTTTTCCCCCGGACCCCGCCCCCGCATGGGCGGGGGCGGGGTCCCCCGTCCGCTGCCCGGGGTGCGGGGGTGGACCCCCACCCGCCCGCACCCCCGCACATGGTATTGGGCCTCCGGTACATTTTTCTGGGCCCTAAATGGCCCAGAATTCGTTTTGGGCCACTTTGGGCCCATTATTTAGATTAAAAAAAATATAAATTTAAAAACAGAAAAGAAATAATTTTTTTTTTGATAAGTAGATATTAAGTTTTAACTAATAAATAATTAAGTAATATTCATCACTAAGGCAGTAAGACACTATGCTAAAATAAATAGTTTACAATTATACAAATTAAGAGAACTAATAAACTATTACACTATTACAAACTCTTCTAAAAAAAATATTACAAATTGTATAATTAACTATTGTAACAACATTACAATAATTGTAAATTAAGAAAATTGATTTTGTGGTGGAGCCGTAGTTGTGAGTTCACTGAGTTGTGTCAATGTGTCGAATGTCGATTGCTGTGAGACTGTCGATTGCTGTGAGACTGAAAATCAATAAGTTAAAAATAAAAGTTAATAAGTCAAAAAACCTGAAATATTAATAAGTTAAAAATAAAACAAATTAAAATTAAAAAGTTATAAAAATGAAACAAAGTTTTAAATGCAAAAAACAATTAGCTTATTAGGGGAGAAATTATGCAAACCATGGCAATGGTGAGTCCAATACAAAAGTCATACTGCATCGGAGGTAGCCGTAGACGCCGTCTCATGTATCACTATAAGTATTAAATTTGAAATGAAATTAATGAATACCAATTAAATAAAAATAAATAAATAAAAATAAGAAATTAGAATAAATACCAGATCCAGACTGATCATCACCCTCCTCCTCGACGTCGGCCTCCTCATACTCAAGAACATCCGGAACATGAATTGGAGTTCCCTTGATCCAATTTTGCGTGCAAATCAAAGCCTCTACAGTGGCAGGAGCTAATGAACTCCGAAATGAATCTAATACACGCCCTCCGGTGCTAAAGGCCGACTCTGAGGCTACTGTGCTAACAGGGATGGCCAAAAGTGTGCGGGCTATCTCTCCAAGG
This sequence comes from Juglans mandshurica, assembly GCA_022457165.1. NCBI lineage: Eukaryota > Viridiplantae > Streptophyta > Magnoliopsida > Fagales > Juglandaceae > Juglans > Juglans mandshurica. Next base: position 22,561,037 of record CM039632.1, read on the forward strand.
ATGGGATACTTCACAGCATTCACCTTCTACCAACTTAATATATCGAAATCTCGTGAAAATGGTAGAATCTCTATTGCTAAGTATCTGTCTATCTCTGACTGAGCCTCTACAGAAGTCCGGAGGAAGGGGGTCTGCTCATACCTCTCACCCCACTCCAATCTACGCCTTTTCCCAACCTCGACTTCAGGAAACTGTGAGCCTGAGGCTGAGGGGGTAGATGTAGGTGCCGCAATATTACCACCCCGCAGGGTGGAAAACTCATCAAATAATCTAGTAAGAGTTTCCCGAACCCTTGCTGCAATAAGCTCCGCCCATACTTGCCCGTACGCAAGGCCCAATCCAAATATCATGCCATCCAACTTATACCTCGGGTCAAAGACGACAGCTACATATAACAAAATATTAGCCCTAGTTAAATCTCCCCAATACTTGTCGTACTTTGACCTCATAATCAATGCCATCTCCCGCAGCCTAATGTGACCACCCGCGACCATGTCATCTAATTCTTCTTTTACCCTACATATTTGCTGGCATACAACATTGGATGTAGGGTACAAAGTTCCGGATAGCCTCGTGGTGACATCGTAAAAAAGTCTCAAAAACTCTACAAAAATAGTTACAATTTTCCAATCATCATCTACGGGTTTCCCCAATCCCCCATGATCATCAAAATATTTTACATATTGGATGTCTTCTTCACCCAATAATACAAATGCCAGCCTATATTCTTGGGCCGCCTCCAACATCAGAAATGTTGAGTTCCATCGTGTAGGCATATCAGTACAAAGGCCCTTCTTAGATGTTAGACCCGCAGATCTCGCAGCAACCTTGAATTTCTCCAACCTTGAAGGAGAAGGTCTCACCCATCTCACAGCAGTTCTAACCCGAGCAATCGAGTCATGAAGATCTCTCAAACCATCACTGACAATTAAATTCAGAATATGTGCCGCACATCTCACATGCAGACACTCACCACCCATAAGTGTCTTATTTGCCTCTCTAAGATAAGTTTTCAAATGTCCTAATGCAACATCATTAGACGAGGCATTATCGACTGTGACTGTAACAACTCGGCTCAAACCCCACTCTTTTATTGAAGCCTCCAAGGCCTTCCCAACTGTCTCACCCTTATGATCGGTGATTTTACAAAATTTTATAATTTTCTTTTGTAATGTCCAATGGCAATCAATAAAATGCACAGTCAAAGACATATAATTAAAATTTTGGATCGATGTCCAAGTGTCAGTGGTGAGACAAACAAATTGATCTGCCAATTGACCCCTCAACTTCTCATTTTCAATGTAAAAATGCTTTTTTACATCCTTTACCACCGTGTGGCGAGAGAGAATATTAAACCTTGGTTCCAAGTAGTGAGAATACGCTTGGAACCCTTTCCCGTCTACAATTTGAAAAGGTAGCTCGTCCATTATGACCATACGAGCAAGATGTCTTCTACACTCATCGGGATCATACTTAGTATACCCCCTCAAACTTGCACCCCCACTAGTCCCATCCGCCATTTTTTGAAGTCCAACTTCTAGCCTAGATTGGCTTTTATCTTGTAATGATCTTAATATTGGACTTTTTTTGCATTGCTCTTCTAAGTGCACCTTTAATTGTGAGGTGCCATGTTTCCTATAGTGGCATCCATAAATTTTCCCACAATGGTTACATTTGGCTTGGGGGTTACTTGAGTCACCACCCTCTAGTTTGGTGAAATGACTCCAAACTATTGAACCAGGTTTCTTGCTGGGTTTGGGGGCAGGGCAAGGTGTCGTAAAGCTAGGGATAGGAGTATGAGTAGGAGGGGTAGGTGTAGGGGTAGGGGTAGAGGTAGGGGTAAGGGTGCCCTCGACCTGAAAAGGAGAGCTCGCACTCGAATCCGCTGGCATATCCATGAACTAAAGCAAACAAGAAATCTGAAATAATAGAAAACATAACAACTATATAATGAACATAAAAGAAAAGTAGAATAAAAAAAAGTATCACTAATCACACTATCACTTGACATTCATATATATATGTAATTAAATATGGAAAATAATGGTTAAATACGAGATTCACATGAACAAAATATTTTTTAATAGTAGATCTTTTTTTTTTTTCAATACAAGTACGCCAAATTTGCACACTTAAGACCGTATCTAGCACTATTCTAATTTCTATATTAAAAGTCAAGTTGTTTCATGCTTCCTTTAACTAATTTGCAAGCAAGAAAAGAAAAAAAATTAATGAAGATCAAGCTATATTTTACATAATTATAAAAGGCTAAAGACATTTCAAACATAATTTTTTATAGGAAAATTCTTATTATAAGGGAAGGGTAAGAAAGGTCGACAAAGTTCCTATCATAATCCCATAATGATGCATTGAGAAAAAGTAGAGCCAAGTTAATGGTCCCAAATTTTTTCAATTAATCAGGTCAAACAAAACGACCATTGTTAAGGTGATTGATACATTGAATCAAAATGCTATAAATATTAAAAAAAAAACCTTATTTTGTGTACCACAAAGGTAAACCAAAGCAAAGGAGGAGCACTATGCATTGATCCTAAATTTTCTTTTATCATGAGAATATGAAACTTTTTCATTTAAAAAAAAAAAAACTAGTAGCATTGTGGGATAAAACATATAAGAAGAATTAGGTTTTGAAGAGTTATGAAGTGTCATCCATCATTCCTAGATGAGAACGGAATGAGAGTGATTGAAACAAGCAAGTAAGTAATTAAGAAAAGCGTGAGTGGTCGTGTGGCTATTGGAGTAGCAAAGGTGTGGCGACGCATAGATTTATATGCACGAAGAAATGGATTATGAAAAATTAAGACTAACGAACTAATAGTTGATGTTTCAGTTTTCGCTTATAGAAGTGATTAGGAAGAATTTTAAAGATGTTTCAAAAGATATAAAAGCTACTATAATTGAGAAAAAAATTATAATAGTGTTATTTTATTTGAGAAATTATTTTCCATATTTAATTACAAGAATAGGTGGGGAAGGCAAATTAGATAAGAATTAGAGTGATTAATTTAGGGTATTTCGAAACCCTAAATTAATTTAGGGGTTTCAATCTTTGAAACCCCTAAATTAATTTAGGGTTTCGGATTTGAGCCCTAAATTAATTTAGTGGATTCAATCTTTGAATCCACTAAATTAATTTAGGGTATTTCGAAACCCTAAATTAATTTAGGGGTTTCAATCTTTGAAACCCCTAAATTAATTTAGGGTTTCGGATTTGAGCCCTAAATTAATTTAGGGGTTTCAAAGATTGAATCCCCTAAATTAATTTAGGGTATTTCGAAACCCTAAAGTAATTTAGGGGTTTCAAAGATTGAAACCCCTAAATTAATTTAGGGTTTCGGATTTGAGCCCTAAATTAATTTAGGGGTTCCAATTCGAATCCAATCCGAAATAATTACAGAAATGAGAAAACAAACACAATTCACATGCATTTCACGGAAGAAATTCAAATTTCAAACCAAAACACATGCACAATCTAAGCTCCACAGTGCACAATTCACAAAAATCCCATCCTCCATCTCCGATAAACCCCATCCTTCCTCCAATCTCCATTAAAAATATAAATTACAAAAAAATAAAATAGGATAGGGTATTAGGGTTTGTTACCTTCGGCTTCGGTGATGGAGATGCAGAGAGAGGGATCGGATCGGTGACGGCGACGTGAAGGATATGCTGGGCGGTGGGTGCGGCGCCGGAAACTCAGAGAGAGAGAGAGATGAGCGGAGCTGGAGCGGCGCTGGAGGCAGTCCGAGAGAGAGAAGTGAGAGTCCGAGAGTGAGGGAGGGAGGGAGGGAGGGAATCGGGGGGGGGGGGGGGGGGGGAATGAAATAAACCCAAGCATGAAACGACGTCGTTTCATGCCTGGGTTTTAAAAAAAAAATATCTACGCATGAAACGACGCCGTTTCATGCGTAGGTTTATATATATATATATATATATATATATATATATGCGGGGCGGGGCGGGGCGGGGTATTTGCGGGGCGGGTGTCACCCCATCCCGCACCCGCCCCCGGTTAGAGTGCCAGATGCGGGGCAGGTGACCCCGGCCCCGCATCTGGTGGACGGGGTGGTCCGCCCCGCCGCACGGGTGCGGGGCGGAAGCGGGTCGGGGCAGCGGGGGCGGGGCCCCGCTGCCCACCCCTAGATTCAACTCGTTATAAATTTGGGGATTTTACAATTTTGGTATAAGAGCCAGGTAATGATTCTGTAGACAAATATGAGGGATTTTGATTAATGTTAGAGCATAGGTTATAAAATTGCAAAATCCTAGTACATGATTTTGAAATATAAGGCTTCAATATTTAGTTATAAGAATGGCTTAAAGAAAAACTCCACCTTGTAATATGTTATGAAAGAAAGAAATGTTTCATGTAATATATGTAGAGGAATGAAAGATTATGAATGAAAGCCTATGTATATTTTTTACATAATGAATTAATGTTTATGAGTATTAGACTTATTAATTTTTTCACGATGGACCCCACTCTTAAGAGTACTTAAAAGTGTATATCCATTGTCATTTGCAGATCACCATTAGCTATAATAACCCTCCAACAAACTCTAATCACCACACTACCAAACCACAACAATTTTTTACCTTCTCCCTATTTTGACAAGAGAGTCACACATGCCAACCTTACAAGCAATGTGTATTTCACAAGGGATCCTTTTCCATTTCCTTTTGAGTCTCCTCTATTAGGAGCCATGCCCAACATATGCTCCAAACCAAATAGTATTGAATGCAACTCTCAAATCAGTTATTATAGTCCACCTATATAACATGTTATCCAAACCATTCATTTCTTTATTCACATTTATATTACCTTAGTTATTTACAACTTAGGGCCCGTTTGGATACAGATGTGAGATCAAACCATCTCATTTCATCTCATCTAATTTTAACTAATAATCTTACTACTATTTACAAACCAACTTAACTCATCTCATCTCATCTCATTATCCAAACGAAACCTTCGCGATCACTATCGTCCTTTTTGTAGGTTTCCATGAGTATAAAATATTTCGCCGAAAGCACATCGAACTTTGGCAACATCTTAACCCTAAAATTGAAGAATTTATCGGCACTATCATTAAGCAACTTTTGCATAAAATTAAATATATGCATATATATAAACAAAATGGTGATACAAAATGAATAGGAACTTAATTAAGCAGACAAATGTCCTAAAAGATGTTCCTTTGGTCAATCCTGGCCCAGCTAACGCTTTTTTGATTTTCTCAACCGTGCCAGCCGCTCTCTTTCTTCTTCTTCCTCTATCAATCTAAGCTGCTCTTCATCCTCCTCCCTTGCAATTTTTGCACTGTAATAGAGAAAAAAGGAAATAAATTTAAAAAAAAAAAAAAAAAAGAAAAAAAAAAGAAATAGCTCGGGCAACAGGCAAAACATAGATTTTTTTTTTAATCCGGAGAAAGGAAGGAAAGGAATGAAAGTGAACATGATTTCATCAAATAGGAGAAAAGATCTGAACGGTGTCTTAATCAAGAAGAAGTGAAACAATACAAACCTTCTTTTCTCCTCCCTCATTATATCCGCAAAGTTTGCCTCCATATCACTATCATCACCATCATCCTTGTATCTGTTGGGATTGTATCTAATAAAGATTTCACCAGTTCACTCGTCAGATGTCAGGCATGCAGCTATTTGTCTTCATTTTTTCCCATTTAATTCAACATAAAGGCATTAAAGTAGCTGCCACAATTGGCTATTCTGTTTTAGCCTGGGTTGACATTAGGTCTACCCCAATGTCCACAAAATAACAATCAACGCCCCATTTTTTTCCACATAAATTGGCAGTTCAGTTTAACGTTTTACAACTCTGACAAGAGACAAAATGAATGCCACTTTCAATACCACACTTATACAAAACAATTGTCTTTTCCATAAGAACCTCAGCATATAATGTAGGAGAGCAAAGGAAAAAAATAGTCAGAAGATTGAGTTTCCTGCTGCAGAATTTTTTAAATCAAACTGACTTCTTCAAACATCCTGCCCAATGACAGAGTATTAAATAGATAGTAAATGAAAACTCTATACCTGAACATTTGTCTGATCATACTGATGGCTTTTACACCATCATCGTCATCATCAGAATACCGACTCACAGGCCTTGGCTTTTTCAAGGGTCGATGGTCCCTGGCAGTCGGATATGATGAAATTTGCTTTTGCGGCTTGTTTATCTGTCGACATTACATGAAAGGGAGTAGACATTGTGAATCGTTGCAAATTACTGCCATGTAAAATTTCGCAAAAATAACTGAAAGGGCAACATGGAGTTGTACAAGCGTGTGTGTGCGCAAAGAGTGGGCACAAACCTTTGGTTTTGACGATGTCAATGGCTGTTTTGGCACCATTTTAGATTTATTAGACTCTTGTTGTCCCTTTTTTTGTTCTAGGGGCTGCTTTGGAGCATATGAGTGCACTTGTGAAGATGATCTCTGCACTCCAGGCAAGGAATTTTTTGCAGCTGGTGCAGAAACTTTCTTCTCCATGGCAGCCTTCTTGTCCATGGTAGCAACAGGGTTCTTTAAAGGCAAGGCTTTTGGCCCCACAGGCCGGCCTGGCCCATTCCCAATGTTGCTACTGAGTTGTTTTCTAGAATCTGCTGTCTTACTAGCAGAAGTCAACTTGGACCCTGGTTTAGAATAGAACTGACCACTCATAGAAACAGTTTTCCTTTCTTCATGTCTGCCACTGTTGCCCGAAGCTTCTTTACTCTTCTTCGTTGGCACGTGAGATGCTCGTGCCTCTTCAACATCAAGCAGAAACCCTTCATAAGTTTTCTCAATGAAATAGTTTGATACAAGTACAATAGAGCAAGAGGTAGTGAAGCAGTAACACACCATGACCATGATTTGGAAAGGAGACATTTCTAGGTGGAGGCTCTTTAGAAGAAGCAGGAAGCTCTGCATCGTCGGATAATAGGAATGAATAATCTCTTGTATTCTTGAGTTTTTCGACTTTAGTCTTTAACTGCATAAATAGAAAACTTAATGAATGGGTGAAAAGGACTCGCATACACTTGTAAATGTTCAAAGACCAACACAAAACAGACTGCTCTATGCATACCTCATTTTTTACTTTCGGTGGCTGGTCATGCGATCCAAGTTTTGGCCCTTTAGACATTGAAGTGTCCTTTTTGTGCTGCAAGGACGGGGAAGGTAATCAAGATAAAAACCACACATAATATGAAGTTAACAACAATATACAAACTTCAGACTGCTTGCATTCAGCACAAACACATCTGGACCATGCAAGCCAAATTCTAGAATATTTCTTTTTATAAGTGAGCCAAATTCTAGAATATTAGAATACAGAATCATAAAATTAATAATTGTTTCTAGGACAAAGAACAAGGAAAAATTGTCTCTCTCACCAGGCAAAGAACATCGAGAAGTAATTACATTTGAAAACCATTTATTTCTGCAAACTAAATACGAACTGTTGTCGGAGGAAAGGGACTAAACGGCCAAAGGAGACAGTTTAATAGAAAAAGAAATGGAAATTAACTTAAATTGGCAATAAAAGAGGTAGAAATAATAAGAACCAGAAAGAATGCGTTTCTATCCAAAACCAAATATTTACAAGCACAAAATTTGTGAATATAGAAGTAATGGGACTAGAATTCAATGCATATTACAATCCTCCAGAGGAAAGTTTTTTCATAATCATCTTTCAAAATGCTAGATGTCATTGACAAAAGTCATTTCAATCAAATATAATAGTACAAAGAAAGTTTGATACCATTTCTGGCATAACAACCAACAAACATCTTAAATAAAAGGGTCTCAAACTTCTGAGTTATGCCACTAAACACCTAACTTCTCAAATGTCCAAAGGCAATTTCCCTGAACCTCATCTACAAGTCAACCTCACAGAATCAGTTTATACCAAGATTTATTTTATGTAAAATCATTTCATTCTCTTGAATGCACCAAACTTTCTAGTAAATCAACACATTATTAAAAATATTGCAAATAAATGACCAAAGGTACACTGCATAATCACTTTAGATGCATGCCCAAATGTGGTACCCTCAACGTTGATTCAAAACCCTCCATCAATATGTATACGACAGCTTGAGACAGATCAGATTTGCTGCATACATTCCAATAACATATCTCACATCTGAGGGTTACAGTACATACGCCATGGAGGGAGTTCGAAAGCCTGGATGCCAAATGGTCGGTTTCTAACAATGACTTGCTTTCTTGTATTACTCTTTGGGCAATTACTGGTTGAGAAGGGCCAAAGAAGGATCCAAAACTGCATAAATAAGCAAAATTAGATATTACATGGAATATTATACAAAACTGTAAACATAATAAAACATTAGACATTCAAAGCATATCATTTTATGGGCCCATGCCATGCTGACGTCATGTCGTTTGTCCATGTTCATGCAACAAAGCTCACCAAACTACCATAGATATTTGCATTTCAACATTCCATTCAAGGATATATACACAAATACTGTATCCATTACAGTAGAAGACGTTACTAACAAATATGAGCACATGTAAATGCACTTTGAGAATCAAATAAGCGCTTCACTCACGCACCTATTAAATTACAAACATATTCCATGTCAATCCATACTTAAAACAATTTGCATGCTGTAAGTGGTTGCAATGCATGTAAGTGAGTCGCTTAACTCTAGACACGACGAACACGAAATCCATGATTTTACTAGCTGTATGGCATTGTGATGCTGTCAGGCTCCTGACAGCATGTGTTGTGTGTAGCCTATGATGTCAAAGTAGCATGTATAGGAATCTGTTATGCATGTTTCTAAGCCCTTTTACAAGCAATACTAGGTACAAGTAGGGTTCTAGGTGCTGTCTAGGTTGCTGGCAGCAACCTTGATTCTTAGTATTTCAAGAAGTTGGGTGGTTCCTCACATTTTCCCAACCAAGGTTGAGTTGATACCGGGCCACCTCAATTATACCGCTCGTTTTGCCCCATTGACACGGCCATGCCACATGGTTCATTTAAAAAAAAAAAAACCAAAACACGAAATTGAGCGACAGCCATTTGAAACTCTAGACGACAGAGACTCCCCCCCTCATCCCTCACGCCTCCCTCCCTCCCTCACGTCCCTGAATCCCATTTCCGAAAATCAAAAGCAGGTCCCTCATCCCGTCCCCGAGCATTTGAAACTGATCCTATGATATAGTAAATAAATATCATGATTAATAAGATGGCCCTAGGGGTTGGCTCAAGAGGTAAAGGCCTTGGTCTTGGTGGTATGCTCCCTCCAAGGTCTAAGGTTCAAATCCTCCTGGGTGCAAACAATCTCTAAGGGCCATCGGACTAAGGGATTTTCTCCTTGAATTACCCGAGGTGCACTTGAGGGAAAATCCTTGCCGAGGGCCGCATGTGCACCCCAGGAATTAGTCAGGACGCTGTTCTTGAACACTCGATGCCAATAAAAACAAAAGATGGCCATAGAGATGCATGGTACCAATGCAGTTATGGGTGGATGTGCAAGCCACGGACCTAAGCGTGGTCCACCATAGTTATGATCAGATTAGCAGTTCCCCTTCTGGCCATAGGATGTGGAACCGATACACAACCTAGTACACGGGGTTAAGGTGTATTGGCCCGTCAAAATAAGTTGAAACAAGATAATGAAGATAATATTTCTAAGTCATGCATACCATAAGCATTAGTGTGAATAGTCAAGATTTTAATTCTCTCAGCATGAAATATTTTATGAAAAACCTTAAGTTTACTATGTTTACTTATGGTGTGTTTCTTTCTTTTCTTTTCTTTTTATAAGTAAACAAATTACATTGATCAAAGAATAGGCAAATAGGCAAAGCCATGTACCGAGTTCTAGAAGAGAATACAAAAAGTATCCCCTAGGCTAGGTATGCGCATTATAGAGAAGAAAATCATGTAGGTCCATGCCATTGAAATCATATGGTGGGTTTCTTATTGAGTATTTGAGTTGTTTTAGTTTTGTTTTATGTTTCTAACTACCCAGGTGGGGAAAACAACGAGGCGAGCAAACAGGCCAAGCTTAGATGAAGTAGTCTGATGATATTGGTTCCAGGCGTCTTAGTTTAATTTTACATTATGACAACTTTCTTAATTTAGTTTGTTTGAAAACGATTATGTTTAGTCAAGACATGGTTTGTTTAATAATTCTTTTTGTGTTTTATTAATTGTGCAATCTCTTGCGAATCAACCCAATTTTCTAGAAGAAGAAGAGAGGGTGCTCGTGGGACTGCATCTTACCTAGGATGGCAGTGACTGATTTGCCGTAGGAATCCTTGTGTAGACAGAGAAGAGAGTGGCGAGATATGGAGGAGAGGGGCTGTAGTTTCTTCTCTTGGTGACTTGTGAGAATAAAGGTGCATGGGGTGCTTCTTGGCTGCTGGGTGATAAAGTAAGGGCCGGGTGGTTTCTCTATTGCTGCCTTGTTGGTTAATAGGCTTGAAATGCTGCTAGGGTTAGTATAAATGGATGATAGCTTGGGTTTTGGATAGGTATAATAAAATATAATTGAGACATAATAATAGATGTAGCCCAAGTACACAGTAAATATACCAAAGAAAACACCTAATTTTTTTTTTATATGCAAAAAGTTTCCCGCAAGTGCACATCGAGTAATTCAAGGGGAAAATCCTCCAACCCGATGGCCCCTAGAGATTGTTTGCACCCCAGGGGATTTGAACCTTAGACCTAGGGGGAGCATAACCCCAAGCCCAAGGCTTTTACCACTTGAGCCAACCCCTAGGGGTTAAAAAGAAAACACCTAATTACTTGGGTAGAAAAGAGATTTAGTGTTTCTGGACCTAAGGGTGATAAATGGGCACAAAGGCTGCTCATAATCATGGCAGCTGCTTATTTCGAAATTTATTTAAAATATACTAGGGTTTATTGGCAGCCTTGATGTCATGAGGGAAATCTGGAAATTTCAATGGGAGTCAAAGCTGGAGGGGCCAGCAGTTATGGATTGAGAGAAGAATATGGGATTTTCATCATGATTCTAGGAAGATTTTCCTTGAATATTGGTGGAAGGAATTTCCTAATACGGTCCATATGAGTTGGCAGCCATTAATGACCTTAATATACTTGCTGTCAGCTGTTGTGACAGCTTCAAAACTCAGGTCAACCTCTAGTATAAAAGGAAGATCTTCCTAATTGAATCCAAATATATCGGAAGCCTCTTCATGGTGAATTTCCTAATTATTACAGCTTGAATAGGTGATTTACATGCGATTTCCATAACTCTACATCATAAAACTTTACTTATTCAGTCCTAATGGTCGGCAGCTGCAAGACTTAGTGGTTTCTGGGGTTTTTGACATAATAAGCCAGCTGTGACAGATTAAGGAAGTTTCCAACTGTCTAGGGATCATGTTAGGCAAGGTTTCTCGTTGAAAACTTACCTCAAATGACACATTTCTACCAAAAACAAATCTGGAATCCAATCAACAATTAAAATTCACCCATATGAAAACAATAACAAAATAAGCAGAAAATTAATTAGGCCCGTGGGCCTACAATTCAAAAAATCACCCAGATTTCTGGGCTGGGTGTGACCATGCAAAATACTCTGTAAGCCTCACCCGAGAAGCATATATAGTCAATCTGAAAAAAAAAACACTTTTTTTTCTTAGTGTCAAATATTGAAAGCTTATAGGCCAACTAATTTAGGCTAGTTTGTATTTAATTAAATCAAGTAATACATAAATCTTTATTTCTTTATCCAGATTGCTTTTGAGGAGCAACTAAATGTCACATTACAAGTTCAGGTGCCATCAATCTTGCCACCAGTTAATTTGGAATGCATAAAAAGCAGCCAATCAACACACTCACAACTATACCTGAAAAACACAGATTGATTCCATGGTTTTTCAAATGACAATTCCTGATGAGCTTGAAAACCGCTTCAAAGTTTATTAGTTCATTGGTAAAGAATAAAGAATGCAAAAGCAAATGCTCTGCAGAGATCCACATAATCCATGCCAACTACCAAGAGGAATGGACAAAACAGGAGAAATACATCAAAGTCATTGTGGCATGATATTAATTGAAAGTACTCGGTTATTATTGAAAAGTCCAAAACAACAAGTGAAAATGCAAGCCCCCGAAAGCCAAGAAACATCAGAAAGAAGGGAAATTCCATGTTAAACTTGTAGAAAATGAAGTTATGTCATATTAAGAGAAATGGGCACATACTTACTTATCATATGGAAGTTTCTTATTCTTCTTCTCATTTGAACCATTTACATTTATAGAAGTATCATTATCCTTTTTCATCTGCTTTCTGATTTGCTCTTTCAATCTTTGCCTCAACCCTAGATACTCTAATTCCTCCCTGGTAGGCTTCGGATCTTCCTCTTCATATCCCTCCTGCCTCTCTCCAGGATCTTCCTCTAGCTCTGACCCTTCCTCATACTCATCATAATCTTCAACTTCTCCATGCAATTCCTATATCATCATAACCAGTGTGAAAATGTCACCACAATAGAAGAGTTCGAACATAATAATGAATTCAACAAAAATCCAAGTCTGCTTACATCTCTATCATATCCCCGCATTTTTGTCAGACCTTGTCTAGACAATCGATATAATACCTGAAAATAAAAATCAAAAATCAACAAGTAGTAAAATCAATACAACTTTGTAATTTATTTCTTTTCTTGAAATAAATATCTAGACAGTGACCATTAGAATTTTTCTTTAGTAGTTCAACATTATTTGGCATCTGAACTGAAATGATGAATTAGTACTGTGCAAGTTTCGATTTCCATTCCAGGGTCATTCCGGTTTAGGCAATAGAACGGAATATTTGGGTACCCGTGGTTTAAGAGCAAGCACATGCCCATCTTTGTTTTCCTTGGTCCAAATGAGTAACAAATAATAATCAGATATGTGCAACACAAATTGGCACCACCAATGTTTTATTTATTTTTTTTTTTTTTTCTGTTTTTCACCAGTGGAAAAGGGTTCCAAGAAAGAGTGAACACCAAGTTTTAATCAGAGGTGAGGTTTGTATATAATAATCTTCCTAGTTACTAGATGCTGTATACTTCTTTGCTGCACAAGACACATGCTCCAGGGTAATGAAGCTAGGTATATGGCATTAAGTGCTGAGGTGTGTTAGTACAATAGGAATAGTTTCAGAAATATCCTGACTAAAATGAAAGTGCATGGAATGATATCTGAAACCACGCTACACTTCCTTTACTCGCTATATATAAGTTTTAAATTGTTTAAATTCAGTTTCTGACTTTCATTCACTATAACATACCAGGAAAGAATTTGAAATGATATGTAATCTATATCTGAGTGAACTAAATTTTTTATTTTTTGATTGGCATCAGATGTCTGAGAACAGTGTCCCGTCTTATGTGAGTGAACTAAATTCTCATATCTAGAAACATGATATTTGAAGTCTTAAAAGATAAAAAAGTACATAAATGCCAGAAACAGTCGAGTTCATCAAAATTGATAGAGAGCAAGTTGCTTACCAGAGTTGGTTGAACTTTACTGAAACAGAGCCATAGCATTATCAGCCCAAAGACCAGAGAAGTTAAGAAGGACATGCTAACTCTTGGCTTTTATGTGGTTCTTGCATGCACTATGGAGCAGATCTTTGTTTAAGTTGATTAAAATGTTTGCGTTCATCGTTAATAAAAACTGAACTAAAGGATGAATTTTCAGAAGGAGGAAATTACCAAAAGGTTCTGCCACCAATAAGGGAAAATCCACACATACAAACACAACTAAGGGACACAAATGGGTAGAACAAGCCATCACAACCGATATTAACAAACAAGAGAAAAATTCAGCTCAGGGACACAAAAAATGGGCATCCGGGAATCAATCACACAGCCTCCTCGGTGGGCTTATCAACCACAGAGACATAGAGAGGCACGAGATTACCTATATTCCGGCACGTGTTTCTTGCGGCGTCACAGGTCGAGTGGCGGTGGAAGGCGTCGCAGGTGGGTAGGGCGGATCAATCTAGGGATTTTTCAACAAGTTGGGTTAGGGCACGTCATGAATACGAGGGAAAGAGGAGAATGGCTGTGGGACTTACCTGGAGTCTGGAGACGCGGGAGGGGTGTCTCGGGCGGCTGTACGTAGCGGCGCTGGAGTCCAGACGACGGTGGAGGCAGCTGTAACAGTAAACATTTATATTTTTCGCCCAAAACCAGAAGAGGGAGAGAGACAGAGACAGAGACAGAGTAGGGGGGTAGAGGCGGACGAGAGAGGGCAGGAAGAAGGCCCACCTGAGCTGACGCCGCCGAACAGTGCTGCTGGTCGTAGATGCGGGGAGACGACGCGGGGGACGACGAGGGGGAGAGAACGGGGGTTTCAGAATTTTTATTTTTTTGAGGTAGATGACTATCTCAGTGGTTTTCGGCTTTAAACGGACAAAAAGTGAGCACACCAAATTGTTTTCTTTTGTACGAGAATATTTAAGCAATATTAGCTACAATCATATATATCTTCTATATATATAAGTGGCTATTTAACAGAAGTTTAACGGAAATTCTTGTTTTAACGGAGCTACAGTAATTTCCGTTAAGTCTCCGTTTAATACTATCTCTCGATTAAACCATACTCTCTCGACAGAAACCGAAGCTTCTCTCGACAGAAACTGGACTCTCTCTCTCTAGAGACTCGCTCGTTCGAATCCAGCTGGGGGAAGGGGAGTTTCGGCTTCTTCTTCCTCTTCCTCTCCTCGCTCTCCCTGCCGTCCCTTCATCTTCGGTGGTTTTGTTGAGTTTTTTTGTTTTGTTTTTTTCCAGGTTTTTGGCCGAATAAATGGGGTAGCCGTTTCGATCCTCCGGTGACCATCGTCCGACACGCACACCACCGGGAGAAGCCTCATCCGCCGATCTTGTGGTCGACTGGATTCGGAGCCAATCGGAGCGGCTCGTTGCGCCGACGCGCGGTTTAAAGGAAACGCGTGGGGTTCCCAAACCACCGCGATTCATCTTCGTTTTTGTGTCAGTGCTGTGTGGGTATGGTTTTTGTTGATTCTATTTCTTTTCACTCTGTGGGATGTGAATTTGAAGGTTGTTTTTTTTTTTCCATTTTTTTGTTTGTTAGGTATTTGTTCTCCATTTTTTTTTTGATGTGAATCTGCTTGTTGGATATTTGTTCGTCGGTATGGACCATTTTTTGGAATCTGAAGGATGTTTTGATTTTATTTTTTTCTCGTTTCGTGTGGATTTTTTTATTTCATTTTTTTATTTCGGTTTTCCGTGTAATTTTCTACTACTTGTAATTTATACAATCCGATAAAAAAAAAGTAGAACCAGAGAAGTTTTAGAGTGTTTTAGAGCTTGTCCTTTTCATGTTTGTCTTTTTCCTCCTGTTCTGCTCGTTTCAAGGAGGTGAGATTGTGGTTTATGTGATTTGGTTTTTGAAAATGTTGTTTCTGTTTTGCCTCTATTAGATATAACTGAGTTGGTTGGTGGTGGTTATTTTTTTAGCTACTTGTGTCCTTTCTAACCAATTATAATAGACAATGTCTACAAAAATAAAGAAAAAGGAACTGGGTTTGGCTTTCTTCATGTAACAATTCTATTTTTTTTTTTTTTTTTTTTTTGTGTTTGGAGACCAGATATTTGACCTAGGGATGATCTTTTTTCATGATTTGATGTTGAGTAGAAGTTGATAATCCTTAAGTTTGGCAATGTAGCTTGGTCTATGTTTACCAGATATTTCAACACTCAACCAGCCATAATAGTTAATTGGACTCTAATTTTTCATTTTGGTTTAGTTATTTTTTTTCCCAGCAAAGTAAAATCTCCATTAATTATTTTTAAATATGTAGTAGCCTGCTTTTTGGCTGAAATTTCTGACAAACAGAAAATACTGTATAGCTCATATTTTCCTTGGAATTTTTATAATGTGTGTCCTTTTTCTTCATAGTCTATATTTGTCAGTAGTTAATATTCATTAGCTTTTATATGTGCTAAAGCTATATTGGCAGTAAAGCTATATCTGGTGCTGTTCTTGGAGTATTGTCTGCAGTGTTATATGGACGGAGAGGCCGTGTCTGGAGGAAGATAGCTCTCTCTAATATGCTTGGTTGTCATTGATTTTAGGGTGTATGATGTATGAATAATGCTCATCATATCAGTTAAACATCATAATCTTAAGAGCACGTAAGCTTTGGTTTTATTTCTGATTTCTCTTTTTTCTGTTTTCATCCCATGCTTAACATGAATGCAAGAGTTTTGCTTTTATAGGCACATCTAATGTTGGTGAGGTATTATAGTAGACTTGTACATGTGTTGGTCAATTAGAATTATTTAATAGGAAGAAATTATTTATTGGGATAACTTTTCCGTTAGTTTTTATCAATGAGAATGATAATTGGAAGAAAATAGATATCATTTCTATAAATATTATTATTTTCTACTTGTAAAAAAAAACACTGTTCTTTTCTACTTATCAAAAAAATAAATACTATTATTTTCTCTAAATACTCAGATGTTTCCTCATCATATTCTCCATTCTATATCTTTTTTACATCAA
This sequence comes from Juglans mandshurica, assembly GCA_022457165.1. NCBI lineage: Eukaryota > Viridiplantae > Streptophyta > Magnoliopsida > Fagales > Juglandaceae > Juglans > Juglans mandshurica. The sequence continues at coordinate 22,577,591 of CM039632.1, forward strand.
ACTTCTCTTAATCTTAAATTGTTTCTAACTATTTTTTTTCATACTTTTAGCATTTTTTTATGTCTATTTTCTTTATAGTTTCCCCATTTCTTTCAATATTGTCCTTTGTCATTGTGAAACTAGGCATATTTGCAACTTTATTTGCCACTTTGTTTAATTGTGAGCTTAACCTGGAATTACCATCAAAAGATGGCCCTGAAACTGAGGTTCTGACAGAGCAAGTGTTGGGTATGAAAGAAATGATAGTTCCCCTTTTCGCTGAATCTTATTAGCACTGAGAAGGGTGATTTCATGGCATGTGTCTCTCAAGGTGCTGATCTTCAGCTAAATGCATATTGTGCATTCTCTATTCACCCATTTATTTCAAATACATTTTCCCCTTTCATAATTGATGTGAGCTCCCTGATATCAACGACAATATTAGATTCTAACAATTTTCTGATTTCAGAATCAACTTAAAAGACGGCTCCATGTCATAACTATTGCTTCTGCAACATGCTTTTTGTTTCCTGTGGCCATGTGGGACATGATCATAGTAAGTCTCTACCTTTTTAAACATAGGTTTAATGATACATGTTCGTGAAAGAAAATAATCCCTTGTTAATGGTACATTTTCTGACTCACCCTCTCCCTCTTTGGGCTTTTTGTTGATACACTTAGGGATCACCTTCTGATAACGGTATGAAGTTTTCATTCTCTGCTTGGGCTTTTCTAAGCACCATTCTCTTTGGAGTTATGATGATATTCTATGTTGATAGTATTGCAGAAGAAAGTTACTTTACACGATAATCTCCTTCTTGTTGCTATCTCTCTCTCTCTCTCTCTCTCTCTCTCCCCCCCCACACACACAGACCACATGCATAACAATTGCATGCATGTATATAAAGAGTAATCTGATGCCCTTTGTGCGCATTTTGCTACAAGTGTTCTATTATAAATATTTTCAATTTCAAAAGATATCATGATTATAGGATATACCTAGGGGGCTGACAAAATGATGGGATAACTCATGTTTCTAGATTACACATGATTTTTTCTTCTCCGAGGCATTTAATGGTAGCAGGAGGATGCATCATTGTCATGTAGGATCATTTACCATATCTATTTCAACAGCAACGATATAAGATATTCAACATTTTGTCCATCACCCGTCAATAAAACACCAACATAAACTCTAAATATATATTTCCACCGAACTGTAGAATATTATGAATTTATAACTTAATGAAACATTGGTATGATATCACTAATGCACTTTTGGTGGGTAGGTCGTAGACCTGAGATTGCAATTTTTTTTCGGGTTGTTAATAATTTTTTTTTCATATGACATTTTTTCATTTTCATATCAAGATAGATTCTTTTTGCTCTTTATGAGTTTTTTGTGTGATGCTCTTCATATGTATAGGTCATGAAGATTGCACAGGACAGAACTAAAAAATCATTTGCAGTTTATACATGAAAGGGGAATTGCTTACCTAGATGTCAGACGTTATAATATTTATATAAAGAGTGATGTTTATAAATTTGGTATTTTGGATGTACAATTCTCACGATTAAGAGCTTGCCAATGGAATAGTGATTTTGTATATTGTTCAATTTATATAAAGAATGTCTTTAATTTGGTGTTGTTTAGAATGGATCTGAAGATCTTTCGTCTTGGTTTTTGTCATCAATTCAATGTTTTCAGCTTAATTTTCATAAATCTATTCTAAGTTTTAGTGCATGTTGTCGTGAAATAAATCATATTGTATTCTTCCATTTTGAAGATTTTAATTAATTTTAGCACTTTTTGAATGAATTGTTACTGTTATGGCTTTTGCAAAAATGTTTTCTACATAGCTATTATATTCTTACAATTGGGCGCTACGTGCAGGGGGCATACCGCATACGTGCCTTGCACGTAGCACCTTACTAGTATATATATATATTGTGTAAGTATTATATACTTATTTTTAAAAGAATAAAATTTAGTATTAAAAAAAAAAAATTTTTTATATGAATCTCGTATTTATGAACTTTCTTTTCTAAAAAATTATGTATCACTTGCACACTTTATGACTATAAATATCATTTATTAATTTTTTATTTAAAATATAATTGTATAAAAATTTATAAAAAAATATTACATATATATTTATTATTTTCCTTTATTATCGAAGTCGTGAATGAGCAAGGTTTAGATTAATTTTGGGGCTGCACAATACTTCAACATATGGGTATGTAGGGTGAAATTGAACTAGTATATATCGATTTTCAGATTTGAAAATTCGATACCGTATCAGTTACATTCTTAAATCGGTATTTCCGGTTTGATCTGTTCTAGCTCGGTTCGATCCAATTTATCCGATATATTATTTATATTGTACATATAAAATGTTATATATAGTATAGTATATAATAATATAGTAATAATATATAGTTATTTGTATAGGATTTTAAAATTTATTATTATTTTAATTAGTAATTTAGCATATAATATAAGATTATTTTATATATAATTTTTATATATATTATATATAAAAATTATATATAATATAAAAAGTTAAAATATATATAATTATATGAACCGGTCCGGTTCAGTGTTAGAAAAAAGAAAATCGAAACCGAATTGATTTCAACCAGTTTTGAAAAAAATAAAATCGGTACCAGACCGAACTCACCGGTTCGGTTTACCGGCTTTTTTTTCACCCCCTACTTTAGACTAGTTCTACAAAAGGTTCTTGGAAACGCATCTTTTAAGTAAGTTTTGATTAATTCATGACTCTTAACAAATTGTTTTCACGTAAGATTCTAATCTTAAGTTTGGAGTGAGCATATCACCGTCATAAACACTTTAATCACTTTGAGCCAATCTTGAGGGGTTTGGCTGGCTTTTGCAACAGGAAAATGTTAGGTTACCTCTTGGTTTTATTTCTTAATTTTGATCATGCGTGAATTTTAATTTTTTTATTAATAGTTAAGAAAATGACTATTAGTGAATTTGTATTTTTTTAAAAAAATATTTAAAAGAAAAATAAAAATAAGTACAATTACACTAGAGACACGCCCAATAATACATGTTGGGTAGCAGAGTAGCATGATCCTTTGCAATATAATATACAACATCTTATCTATGTTTTCTCTACATATTTTAAATAATTTTATTTTATACCTTTTCTATTCATTATAAATATTTTACATAACTACTAAAATGATCAGGCACAAAAGAAGAGAGAGACGCAACGAGTAAAATATTATACATGAATGAATAGTTCTCTATAAATATGGATAGAACTATAGCAAGAATATAAAATAGACTTTTACATGCAAAATTGCTGACCCGTTGTGTAGCGTCTCGTTTTTCGATAAAAGACCTAGCGAGAAGTTGTGGTGTTAAGGTGGCAATACCCCGAAACTTGATCGAGGATAAGTGTGCAATTTTCACAATGAAATGCATGTGTAAATAAATAAAAAAATATATCGCAACAGAATAAGTAGAAGTTTAGTTAGAGACTAGCTGTTATTTGTACCATAGGTCTAAACCGGAATTAGATTTATTCATTAAAAAAATATTCATATGTCAATGTCAGTTTCCAAATAATATTATGTAATATCATATGTTCATTTCCTACATCAGGTGCAACAAATCAAGCATGAAATAATGCAAACAACTATTAACAAAGACAGACCTTGTTACTATCACTCAGGCGGGGTCAGTCGTTCTTCCTCGAGAACCTATCCTAGGGCTACTTCTGCATAAAAGGTTATGGTTCCGATAAATGAAACCATAGGTAGGTTAAACAAATATGACAAGACTGCTAATGAAAGATTATGCACGAGAATATGTAATGCATAGTTTTATGTAAAAGATCTGGGAACGCATATGTTTGGAGAAACCACCCTTTGAGGAGTTACCTTATGTACAAATTTCAAGTATACATATCTATTATCAAGGTGAAGAATCACCTCTTTTCAAACACATAAAATTCATCATATCTCATCATATAAAATACCAAGTAGAGAAATCACTTCACTGTTCATGTACCACCCCAAATTTATAATGGGCTGAATCCCGTAAAAAATATGGACGTGTCTCTTGTTTTTAAAATTTCAATACAATTTTAAATGTAGCATTCTCAACAAAACCCAACTATAATAAAATGCTCCAATTATGATCCTTCCCAAATAATTATCAGAGCAACTAGAACCCACAACGTAAATCCAACATACAATTTATTAAATAACATAAAAATATTTAGATAAACTAAAAATAAAGTTCATAATTATCTAGATCATCAATCTTCACATGGTAAATCCTCCTATAAGGGGTGAGCCACCACGCGCTCAGTAAGTAACATAATTAATGGGGGATGGGAAAATGACAATTTTATCATATCCATATTCATCAATTACAAAAATATAAATAAGCCAAAATATATTACTCATACCACATGACAATGGAAAAATCACCAATAGATGTACATCTAAAATACCATACAGATATCACTATACTTTATACCACACAGATATCAATATGATACAGACATCATGAATACCACAAAGGCATTAATATACCACGCATCAACGTCATAGGTAGATATATAAAATGAAAAAAGTTGGATGTAAGGGAAACCGCAGGGAAATCGTGGCCCACGTGGCATAAGTAAAACGACACCGTTTCTATTTTCTCTCAAAATGATTCGTTCCTCAACATCTTCCTATTTTCCCAAAGACAACCACATAACTTCTTCTTCATCTCCAAGCACAGAGATCCCCAAGACAGAGAAGCCAAATTCCCTTTTCCCTTCGTCTTCCCCAAGCATAGATCTGAAGTCTTCCCCCACTCTCCTTTCGAAACTGAAATCTTCTCATTCCCACGAAGCCCCAATGTTCATGGGGACCTTTCTTTGCTCGGGAAATTTAGATGCCTCCAATGTTCATGCCTCCCGCACCCACAACGATGTTGACCAATTTTAAATCTATTTCTCTAGGTTTTTTCGCTCAAGACTCTATTTCTTGTTGGTCTTCCGCAAGACCGCATTGGAGATTAGCAAATGGGTTTTTGAGAACTCAATCACTGATTTCAATCAATCAACGAAATCGGGCTCTTGGGTTTGGAACAACTTCCTCTCTCACAGATCAATGGGTCTTCACACCAAGAGAGAGAGAGAGAGAGAGAGAGAGAGAGAATGGATGAAAGAAAGCCCCAATGTTCATGGGGACCCACGAGACCACATTTCTTTGCTTGGATGCCGTGGAGAGGTGTTAAGGACCTTTCTTTTTCACCTGTAAATGACCTTTCTTTTTAGCACATTTCATAATAATGGTCCATTTGTTGTTTAAGTGATGAGAACTTTACAGAGGAAGAATTTCATTTGTTAATGCTACGAGCAATGACATATAAAAATGTTAGTTGTCTTATTGTTTTACTGTAACAAGAGAACGAAGTGATTGCCATTATCATCTTCACTTTGATCTTCACTTCTTTACAGACGACCCTCTGCTTTTCTCCTACCAGACAACCACAAAGCTCTATATTCTTCATTTCGTCTTATTTTCACAAGCATCCTAGACATCCCCAGCTTTCGTCGTTTTCAGTTTTTTTTTTTTAATATATCAGTTGAGCTAATTCCCCCACAGTTCCCCGTCGCGGTTGTACGTAGAAGAGCTCATATAAAATATATTACTTGGCTCCCAAAAGAATTATGTCGGATGTTTGATATACAACCCGCAAGTACGGTTCACAAAATTTATACAATTCCCAATAAGTATATCCAAAATAACATTACAAAAATCTATGTAAATAGATATTTTGAATCTAACGTACACAATTTTAAATTAGCAAAAGTTCTTAAATTTTGTAAAAATTCATTAAGAAGTTACTTACCTTGTTTGCTCACAAAAAAATTGACACTTTTGACGTACCAAATAATCACTCGAAACCTACATCAAAACCCAAAAAGGAATTACAACCCTTCTAAATGAGTGCATTACTTGATTCCTATGAAATCCTACAAACTATACAGACGTTTTAGAAAGAAATAATGAAATATATGGATGGCCATGTAACACCCCGCTCCCCAATAAAAAAAATTTTAAAATTTTCGAGAAGCCAGTGTGCTACTAAACTTGAACATCAAATTTTTTTCTTCTTAACGAAGCACCATATGCGAAAGATTCTATAAATAAAAGAAACTTTGTTAAATACTTGATATCCAAAATAAAGTCTGCGGAAGTACTTATTTTAAAAAAACAAAATAAAGTATGCACTTATCAAAACCTTATAGCATAAAACTTATCATAGCATAATATGTCTAGGCCTTTGCCTCGCCTCCAGGGGTCAAGTCCTATCCTGCAGTTCTGTCCTGCAGTCTCATCCTCATAAATGTCATCACATGGGGTGGTTTAAAAAACATAAAAGCATACAAAAATGAGTCGAATACTCAATAAGCAACACATCATACCATAAACATAATAAACATATGGTTTCTTGAAAAATATGTTTACTCATAAATACATACGTAAATAACATGAACATGAACATGAACTTCTCTTTCACTTATCATAGGCCGATACCCATTGTTGACCCCCGTGAATTAGGGTTAGCGAATCTAAGGTACAATTCTACCCTTGGCCGCGGGTTGTGGAATCCATACATAAGAAATACATACTGGGTAAACTACCAGCATGTACGACCTGACAATGCAATATGCACATACCATAGGTACTGTCTTCATATCATAACATAGGTCGTATCATTCATACTTCATCATAATCATACTTGCATACTTGTCATATCATAGATTTCAAAAGAAATCGCATGCATACTTGTCATATCATATCATAAATTTCAAATGAAATCGCATTCTTTCATAACATGTCGTGATACATCACTCCTCATATAAAATCATGACTTTTCATAAATAATTTTATGCATAAGTCTTCACATAAAATCATGCATGGCTTTCCATAAATATTTTAATACATAACTCTCACATAAAATCATGTCTTTCTATAAATCTTTTGATGCATAACTCCTTTCATAAAATCATAAGTTTTCATAAATAATTTAATGCATAATTATTCACAAAAAATCATGGATTTTCATAATTTTATTATGACTTGGGTCCATAAAAATAGACTTCCAATGGAGGGTGTACATGCATAATATTTTTATAAAATACATGTCGTTTATCGTACATACGTGTAAGGGTATGATCATGCTACTTACCTTGTAGTGCTAATCCACTATTTCGGTACGTAATCGGTCGCCTATAAAAATAAACACGTAATTTGCATAAATTTCTAATTAAACATGTGATTTTATTTAAAATCTAAACTACTAAAATATCCTATATTTTCTAAATCTAAAATCTTTCAAACACTAAATTATTCTTAACTGTTAATCTTTAAAAAGTAGGGGTATTTTTGTAATTTAACTAACCCACCTAAAATTTATTCTACGAGTTGCATGCATTTGGGATTGGACTTACGTGAGAGGCAAAGGGCAGGGACTGACTGTGATCAATTGGTGGGGATGAGTAGCGACTGGAAGTGGGAGGGGTGTGGTGGTGCTTCACGGCAAGTTGGGCGATCACTATGCAACTGAGAGTGATGAGAGAGAGATGCAATGTGATGAGAGAGTGAGAGATTATAGGAAGGAAGAATAACGCCGAGAGGCTATGCGTGGAGAGGATCGACGTGAGCTTACCGGGAGGTGGTCATGGCGGACCTGTGTGCATGACCGGCGTCTTCTGGTTACAGCTGGCGGTGGCGTCGTGACCTCAACTATGGCAAGGTGCGGCTCTCAGTGGGGGAAACCAGTGCTCTGGTTTGGTGGTGCTAAAACAGAGGCTGGCGGTGGTTCTCAGACTGGTTCTCTTCCAAACCGAGGCTAGCGTGCGGTGGACTCAGGTTGTTTTCGAACGTGTGTTGTGGGTGACTTGGACGTGGGCTATGAGAGAGGAAGGGATCGTGGATCTTGTTTCCGAGGTGTTGCTTGGACTAGGGAAGGAGACATGGAGGAGTTTCTAGGTGGTTGCCGCGTGGGTGGTCTGCTGGACGGGCTGAGCATTCGGTGGGTGGTTTGTGTGTCTACCATAAGTTGTGACCGTGGGGGAAAGGTTTGGGTTGTTGGGTTCAACGATGGTGGTTCTTGGTGTACTGTCGTGTGTGTGCTATGTTGTGTCTTCATGGTTGAGCTATGGTGAAGGTGGGTTGTGAAAGCGAAGGGTGCTGTGCGTGAGTGATGATTTGCAGTGGGGAGAGGGTGGCTACGCGAGATGGAGGCTGGTAGCTTTTGGGGAGAAAACACATGGTAGTTGCAGTTCCTTCGTGGAGCTGGGCAATAACCTACCCTTCTGTGATGGTGGTGCAATCGTTGAACGTGGAGGAGTCGTGGCTGTAGAGGAGCAGTAGGTTAGGAAAGGGCTGCGACAGCTTGGGTCTTCTTCATGCATGGGGGAAAAATGTGTATTTATAGAGTTTGATTGGAAGAAAACCCTAAATGAGAACAAAAAGAGGGTAATCGTGCATGAGAGACATGCATGGCATGAAACATGGAATGTGCCTGACGTGGAAACTGGTTCATGGCTTCATGGGCTTGGGTTTTAAGTGTTGATTGGGATTTTTTCCGAGTTTTGGGTCCCCGATTCAACCTCTGAAATAATCTAACTTGTCCCACCAATTTTCCTTTGCCCAAAAACATTTCACCTAATCCAAAAATAAAAATATTTAATGATATTAACTAATATGGCAAGCCTAATAAAAATTCAATATCCGCCAAAATAAAATCTTAGGCTTGTAGTCTATTCCAAAAAACAATATAAAAAATACTCGAACACTCTATTGGACTTTTATAATAATTGGTCCATTAACCTAATTTAGGTCCAATAAAATTATCCATAATTTATCCCTAATAATATTGTATCAGGTCGTTACAAGCCAAGATTAATCATCCTGCCTTTGTGTATTGTATTTATAGTTTACAAAACAAACCGATACATCCAAGATCCTAAAATATAGGAGATAGTGATAAGGATACACATGTACACAAGATGAAACCAACTACAACTCTATCCTGATAAATACATGATCTAGAGCACACAATTTGTGCACTTAACTTGTAGACTCTTCAGTATTGGATGTTGTGTTGGACTCATTCTTTGGTCTCTTGGAAGTGATAGGTTGTTTAGAAGATTGACTTATCTAATTTGAGTATTGACCTATCTTAACACCCCCTTTCAAACTCATGGGAGGATTAGTGACCATGAGTTTGTCCCTGAGTTCTAGAAATCGAGCAGTAGTCAAACCCTTTGTAAAAATGTCTGCACATTGATCTACAGTTGCAATATAGTGAATAATAATGTCTTTGTTCAGCACTTTCTCTCTAATAAAATGATAATCTACTTCCACATGCTTTGTTCTAGAATGGAAAATAGGATGCAAGTGCAATAGCTCCCATATTATCACACCATATTGTGGAGATGTTACTAGTGGGCATTGAAGTTCTTTGAATAATATGTGTATCCAATATAATTCAACAGTACAAATGGCCATTACTCGGTACTCTGCTTCTGTACTGGATCTTGAAACTACAAGTTGTTTCTTGGCTTGCCAAGAGATTAAGCAATTACCTAGAAAAAATCTATTTCCACTTGTAAACCTCCTGCCAGTTGGGTAACCAGCCCAGTTGGAATCACAGTAGGCATTTAATTGTAAGGGACGTGGGGAGAACCACAAGCTGTAATCCATTGTGCCTTTAAGATACCTTAACACTCTTTTTGTTGCTGTCATATGAATTGTAGTGGGACAATGTAAAAACTGGCACAATTGGTTCACTGAAAAAGCTATTTCAGGGTGTGAGTGTGCAGTATTGTAAAGCACCCACGATATGTCTATAAGTTGTAGGATTATTAACAGGATCTCCCTCAAACTTGCTTAGTTTCTTACCAGACATGCATGGTGTTGAGTAAGGTTTAGGTCCAAGCATGTCAACTCTATCAAGAAGATCAAAAATATTCTTTGCTTGGCTGAGATGCATCCTCTCTTTGCCTCTATGTACATGTACTGCAAGAAAGTATGATAAACTCCCTAGGTCTTTCATTTTGAACTTCTTTTGTAGATTCTCAATCAAACACTCTACTCAAATCATGTGTCTTCATTACAATAATGTCATCCACATAGATAAGCATAAATAAATGATTTTCATCTTTATGAAGCATAAAAAGAGAGGTGTCAAGTAGAGAACCTTTGAAGCCGAGACCTTGTAAGGTTTGAGTGAGTCGATTATATCATGCCCGAGGGGCTTGCTTGAGACCATATATGACCTTATGTAATCTGCCTACATGGTTAGGGTAATCCTTGTGCACAAATCCTTTTGGTTGCTCCATAAATACTTATTCAGAAAGAACACCATGGAGGAAAGCATTGGAAACATCTAGCTTCTTAATGGGCTAATGGAAGTGTTGTGCAATAGCTAGTAGCAGCCTAATCGTGGCTGGTTTTATCATTGGACTAAAAGTCTCGGTGTAGTCGATTCTGTCTCTTTGTTCAAAGCCTTTAGCTACTAGTCTAGTTTTGAATTTATCAATAAAGCCATCAGCTTTTGTTTTTAGTTTATACACCCACTTGCAGTTGATGACATGTCAATCTCTAGGTCTTGGACAGAGAGTCAATGTTTCATTATCTAGTAGAGCCTTGAACTCACTTTTCATTGCAGCTAATCATGGAGGGTTTTCCATCGCATGTGAGAATGTAGTTGGTTTATGTGGAAGGGTTGTTGTGAATAAGGCTTTAATAGGATGTTTGGTGGACTTACTTGAGTGGTAGAGTTGAAATTCAAGAAATTCTTTGGGCCTAGAGTTACCAGTCATTGATCAAGTGATGACTCTAGTTGGGGCAACTATAGGTGATGGAGAAAGGGTCTGCATAATAGGTGAGGTGATTTGAGAAGATTCTAGTACTAGATGGCAATTGAGATCAGTGTTGAGGTAAGGTTGCTGTATAGCAGGTATTGAAACTGGAATGGATGGTTCTTGTGTTGGCTGTTGTGAGGATACTGTACAAGAAGTTGACACAGGTGTAGAGTCTATTGAGCTCCTGGATTGAGAGACTGTCTCAATGAGATTGTTAATATAATAAAATTGAGAAGGTAATAGAGTGATACTTGAGTGGAGTGATTTATCTCGTACAAGGTTGGAAGATGTAGCCTTTACCTGTGCAGGAAACAACTGTTCATCAAAGACTACATGCCTTGACACATAGACTTTGTTTGTTGCTAAGTCAAGATATTTGTACCCTTTTTTCTTAGTGCCATACCCGAGAAACACACATTTCTTACTCCTAAACTCTAGCTTTTGCTTGTTATAAGGTCTAAGCAAAGGATAACAAGTACACTCAAAAGTTTTCATGGAGTAGTTTGGTTCAGATTTAAAGAGCTTAGTAAAGGGAGTGTCATATTGAATGGAGGAAGATGGTAGTTTGTTTATAGATTACACAACAGTATGAAATGCCTTCTTCCAGTATTTAAAAGGAATATAGGATTGAGCTAGTAAGTGAAATGCCTTTACTGTAGAGGAAAGAAGTGAATGTGACCATCAACAACTATTCTAATAACCATATAGATGCAAGGGTGACTAAAGCTGGGAGAAGGCCTAAAGAATGGCAGCTAACAGGATTATATGATAATCCCAAGACAGCTAGAAGATATGAGAAATGGTATTTAATGAGACTGATAAGAAGAGAGGGTACTAAAGCTTGACTTTTAAAGCTTTACTTTTATTTGGAGACTTTAGTGAGATCTTTAGTGAAATTGAAAAATAAGGAGGTAGAGGAAGGCCAGAAAGACAGATGGAAGAATTTAGGAAGGCTGTTAATGACTGTGATCTACTTGATTTGGGATATGAATGAATCAAATTCACCTGGTAGAACAATAGAGAGAGATAACTATATATGTGAGAGGTAATGATAAGATGAGATGAGTTGAGGTGGGTTTTGAATCCAAACCTCTCCTTAATCTCATATCATATAATTATTACAATTTTTTTAAAATTTTATATAAAATATAATAAATTATTTAATTTTTAAAATTTTGAAATAAAAATAATATTTTAATAATATTTTATTTAATTTTTAATTTTAACTTTTAAAAATTCTATTAAAACTCTGAGAAATCTATTGTGTTTTTTTAGATAAGTTTGGATAATGAGATGAGTATTTTTGGTATTAAATGAAAGTTTAAAATATTATTTTTTAATACTATTTATTTTAAAATTTTAAAAAATTGAATTGAATTTTAAATGAATTAAATTATTTATTATATTTTATATAAAAATTTTAAAAAATTATAATAACAGTAATAAATGGAGATAATCTCAGGCCTCGGTTTACAAAGTTGCTAACCTGCTGCTATTTCGCTGTCTCTCTGTCACTCTCTGTTTTTGGTTTCTTCGAGAAGGCTATGGAGACTAGTTTAAAGAAAGAGTTACCGGAGGCTTCCAGTGCAAGAAACGGCGCCGAGCCGAGCGGACCTGTCCCGGTCATCGAACTCAGTAGCAGCGGCTCCGACTCCGATTCAGACGCCGTTCCGAGGAAGAAAGTTAAGGTTTCGGAGAAGACGACGAAGATGATGGAACTAGACGGATTGGGGTTGGTTGTGCAGCCCGGGTTTCTCCGAGTGCTTCCTCCGTCGGAAGCGGCCTCGGCGCTTGCGAGTCCGACATTGGACGTATGTTTTGGAGTGCGCGCTGCGAGTGGGCAAAGCTCATGCAAGCAGTTCTGGAAAGCTGGAGACTATGAGGGCGCTCCGTCTGGTGATTGGGGTTCGTCCACGGGTAATCTCTCCGTCTCTCTGCCCATAGTAACATTCTTTCTGTTTACGGAGTTTCCTTTTTGGTTGCAGAGAATGTTAATGAAAAGATACATAAAAGTATTTCTTTGAAATGTCTGCTGGCGTTGTTATGTTGTAAGGAAGTAGGCTTCATTTGGTAATTTCTTGCTGGTTTGGGAGACCGCATTGATTTCTTTTTATAGATAGCGGGAGAGCGCAAATGGGAAAATCATCTGGATTTAACAAGTGCTTCCGTCACGCCACTGGCTTTTCTTTTCTTGTCGAATTTCCATCTTGCCTTTGCCTTCTGCGTTCTGCTTACCCCAATTGGAATAAATTGTTAACCCACATTTTTTGGTGTATTCGATTTAATTTAAAACATTTGGGTCTTAAAAGATGTTATAACACATTTGTAAAGAATCACGTATCTAAAGTTATTTGGACTTTAATATGGGAAGCTAATTGGTGTTGTGGTTGAGGCTTAAAGAGATAAAGGAGTAATGAATGATTTTATTTGTGAAAATAATAGATATAGCCCATTTACACGGGACGCATACAAGTGAGGCACCTAAGAATGGTTGACAACTGATTCAAGAAAATCGTGGACACTTAGTCCATTATATGCTTTGTATATGCTTCCACAACCTCACTTCATGCGATCCTCACACTTCATTAGAGCACCATCCATCTCAAGCCCCACCATCCTATTGAGTCAATTACAGCCTTCCACAAAGCCTCTCTTTCTTGTTGGTGTCGCCACAACCATTTCCTCAATAGGGTTTGGTTGAAAACAAGCAAGTTGCAAGCTCTCAACCCTCTCCCTGAGATCGGAGTACATATCTTTGTTAATTCACTAAGTGAAATTTGAACTCATCATCCATCCCTGCCCATAACAAATCGCATTGTAATTTCCACCTTAGTGGGGATTGGAAATATAAGGACAAGAAATTTGTTGGTAAGTTGGATAGAGTACTTTTGATCAAGGTGGTCTACCGGCTTTGGATAAGTATATATTCTTCCAACTAGCCAATCTGTGCTTTATATGTTTGATTACACCATCCCAACTAGCACTGTCTTAAAAGAAGCACACTATTGAGATACAATGTGCTATCCAAGAACACCATTTCTCCTCTAACCCAGATCTCACAAGTAATTTGCAATTAGCACGATCATAGGCCTTTTCCTTATCCAAGTATTCATTAGTTATAAGCACCAAGTTAAGTGTCTACCTCCCTTTTTTTTTTTCTATTGGCATCGGGTGTCCGGAAACAGCGTCCCGACTAATCCCGAGAATGCACAAGCCCTTGGCAAAGAGTTTCCTGCAAGTGCACCTAGGGTAATTCAAGGGGAAAATCTCCCAATTCGATTGTCCCTAGAGATTGTTTGCACATAAGGGGATTTGAACCTTAGACCTGGGGGGAGCATACCCCCAAGCCTAAGGCCTTTACCACTTGAGCCAACCACTTGAGTGTCTATCTCTTACGAATGCATTTTTTCTCTTGCATATGATATTATCTATTACCGTGGTCAATCTATTCACCAAGACTTTGGATAGAATTTTATATGCCCCATTTACAAGACTAATAAGATGATAATTTTTTTTCCTTCCCTACGCCAGGTAATTTAGGAATGAGTGCTATAAAGCTTGCATTGAGGCTTTTTGAATCCTTTAGCTTGATTGAAGCTCTTGAAAACTCCTATAATATCATCTTTAACAGCATTCCAATAGGTTTGAAAGAAAGGCATGGTAACCCCTAGGGGTTGGCTCAAGTGGTAAAGGCCTTGGTCTTGGTGGTATGCTTCCTCCAAGGTTCAAGGTTCGAATACCACTGGGTGCAAACAATCTCTAGGAGCCATCGGATTAGAAGATTTTTCTCTTAAATTACCCGAGGTGCACTTGCGGGAAACTCCTGTTTGAGAGCCTGTGCACCCCTGGGATTAGTCGGGATACTGTTCCTGAACACCCGGTGCCAATAAAAAAGAAAGCCATGGTAAAACTATTGGTCAGTTATATTCTTTCATACTTATAAAAGAAAATTTCAATGGTTTAAGTTAGAAAGTAACATATAATGCCCCCATGAAAAGAAAGGGTGGGGAAGGGGAGAGCATCAGTTGTGCTAAAAAAATCGTGCCGGGTTATCACATTTCTTCTATTAAGCCTGTGATGGTGAATCTAAGGAGGTATATAGTGTTCTTAAAGATTGGATATATATTTTCTGGCGGTGGATGACAAAATGCTGAGCTTCCAGTTAGAACTAATTATTGGTCAGCATTTAGTGCTTTTGTTTTTATTTATTTATTTATTTTTTTGGGCCTTGGTTATGGATGATTGAGGCTACTTTTGACTTCTCAAAAGTTCATTTTTATTAATTTTTATTATTTTATTCATTACTCATGAATGCATGCATCCTCTTGAGCAAACCCCTTGCTCCATCCCCTGGCACTGCCACCAGAAAAGGAAAAAAACATAAGAGTTAATGTAATTGAAACATTTGATTTTGAGTTCACTTATTCTATCTGCTCACCAATATGTACCCTAAATGAATGGCTGCCAAATTCGGAGGATATTAGTTTATCTGTCATACTTGGCAATGCAAATCCCTATCTAATGTTTCTGTTGAAATCTTCAGTTGGCATGGATCATGTCAGGGTTCATCCTAAATTTCTACATTCTAATGCGACAAGTCATAAGTGGGCTCTTGGAGGTAAAGTTGTTCAACCAGTTTTTCAGATACAGTTGTGCTTCTTTCTTTTTATTTATCGGTTTATTTTTTTTGTTTATTGATTGATAGATATGATTGTGTTTCTTCATAATAATGCATGGTAGTACGAGTCTTTTTCTTTGGTTCACACGGAGTTTCTAGTTCGTTAAGTTGCTTATTGAATTCCTGTCTGCAGCTTTTGCAGAGCTTCTGGACAATTCATTGGATGAGGTATCTTACGTGTAATATATTCTAAATTATACAACACATGCATGCATTTCTCGCTTCTCCTAACTTCTTCATTTTGATGTCAGGTCTGCAATGGTGCTACATTTGTTAATGTAGATATGCTTGTAAATAAGAAAGATGGGAGCAGGATGTTGTTGATTGAAGGTATTTTGTTTTCATCTCAAGTGTGATTTTTTGCTGCTGGATTTAGGTCTCTCTTCCCCCCCCCCCCCCCCCCCAACCCCTAAAACAAAATCTTGTATGAGGAGATCTGGCCTTTGTATTGCCATAACACGATAATTATGTCCAGAATCTCAATCTATCAGACTATGTTGCAGATAATGGTGGTGGGATGGATCCAGATAAAATGCGACAATGCATGTCATTGGGGTATTCTGCCAAAAGCAAAGTAGCAAATTCTATTGGACAATGTAAACCTCTGGTTCTGGAAGTACACACAAATATGATTTTGGTTGCATATTTCTCCTTTGAAGAAGGATAACTTTATGTTTGTTTTCTCAGATGGAAATGGTTTTAAGACGAGTACCATGAGGCTTGGGGCAGATGTAATTGTCTTCTCACGCTGTTGTGGGAAAGATGGAAAAAGGTGTACTCTTTATTTTACTTTCTTGTTACCTTTCCAAGTAGGGATGTAAATGGACTTATAAAAAAAATGTATAGATATGAATGTTAGGTTTATTTAGCTTGTTTAGAAAGCAAATACAACATACTTTGTCTATGGCTTTTTGGGGAGTGGAAAGTTGATGAAATTGCATTTTCCTTTGCTATTTTATCCTCTTTTTCTCGTACATCATTTACATGGTACTCTTTACTTTTACATTCACTGCACTTGTTTTCTTTATACTCACACAAACACGTGTACGCACAATTAGCTAATCTAGTTTTCTTGGTGTTGCTTCTAGGTCTACACAGAGCATTGGGTTACTGTCTTATACTTTCTTGAGGAGCACAAGGAAGGAAGATATTGTAGTTCCCATGGTAATTGTCTTTATTTTCTTTTTATTATTTTATGGACTTTGCAGATGTCAATTGTCTGGTAACGCTGTTGACAACATATCAACATGGACCTGCTTGAAAAAACATTATATCAACATGGAACTATTGGTGGATTGATATAGCTATATAATGGGATTTTTACAAACACCATGTACTGCCATTAAGGAATATGTCACTGGTCACCATAGGAACTATGTGACACTGATAATCACTGTTCTTTAAACGTATTGATAATGTGTTGATATATATAAATATATATTCATATATATATATATATATCATGCATATGGTTTTATTACCATTACTTATTTGCACTTCTGATCAAATTGTTTTGTGGACTGAATATGAAGCTTGACTATGCAAGAGGGGGGGGACAAGACTGGAACAAAATTATTCGGTCTTCTCCTTGTGATTGGAGTACAAATGTGGAAACAATAGTTCAATGGTCCCCATTTTCCAGTGAAACAGATCTTCTGCGTCAGGTGACTCTTATACTTCTTGTGTAGGAATGGAAAGGCTTGGCATTATAACCATTATTCTGCTGTGTTTTCCCCCCGCATGTATCATCAGTATTTTCCTGCTGAATATGAAATATCTCTTTAGTCAGCAGCAAGAGAATTCAATGTGGTGTTTTGAAGCCTTAAAAGTGTAAACGGTCAAGATCTACATTGAAGTGGCCATTGATAGCTTTATTCTAAGGTTCCTATTTCGAAAAATCAGGATTTCTTTTGCCAAAGTTTTGAAGTCTCCATGACTGAGGCAAAGCATATGTCACAACTAAATCCTCTCAACCACTAGTTGGGACATGACACATGCCTTTTAAGTTTGTTTAGCCCGATGCATGCACATTGACCTTATCTGTGGGCACATAATCTAGTTGGGGAATTTTCTTGCTGGAGAGAAATCATATGCAAGTTGTGGCTAGGTTATATATTTCAAATTTTCTTGTATTTTACAGTAATTTTCCAGTTTTCTTTCACCCAAGTTATCATGGCATAGGCCATCAGCTGCAGGCTTATGGTTATATTGTGGTAACACTGTTGATTTGAATTCAGTTGATGCAGACTAAAAGTTTTCATTTTATCTTATCTCTCTCAAATTTCTTTGATGTTTTTTTTTGTAATCTTACTTATCTAAAGAAAAATTCTTTATGGGAACTTAAGTTATAAATTGACACTGCGATTAACTGTAATTTTTCTTAATAGTTTAACCTGATGAGAGATTGTGGTACACGGATAATTATCTACAATATTTGGGAGGATGATCAAGGACTGTTGGAACTTGATTTTGATGCTGATCCTGATGTACGTGCTTGATGTCCTGCATCTATTTTTGGAAATCTTTTCTTCCTTTCTTTCTTATGGTACTATTTGAGCATGATTTTCTTTCTAAGATTCATAACTTTTTGTGGAATATCAATTGTTTGCAGGACATTCAGATCAGAGGCGTCAACCGAGATGAGAAGAAGATACAAATGGCAGAACTTTTTCCCAACTCTAGACATTTTCTCACGTATCGACATTCATTAAGAGTAATGCTAGACTTTTTAATGATATAATTGCTTTAGATTTTATCTTTTTTTTATGTCTTATTGGCCTTGATGAAGATCTCACAAGAACTATTCACTATGGTTTCATTATTCTAAAATTGTAGTTGTAAGCCTTCAGGTCTACTTTAAGCATATCCCTACAAAATTTTTCACATGGAATACTATGTGCTATGCTAGAATAAGGAAAGTGGTGTTTAAAGAGGTTGAAAAATGGACATGGAAAGGTGAAAAGTGTCAAAGTTGGTCTGAATGCCCTTTCCATAGGGTTTCCTTTGATTATATAGAAGAGATTTATATAGTTAATGCCAGATTTCCAGCGCCTAAATGCTATACAAGGTAAGTGTTTCCAACTTATTTACAGCCTAATTATCTGCTATGTACAATCTAGATATCAAGGAAAACATCCCTAAAATATTACAAATCAAATCCCTAAATTATCTCCGTAACATCCCCCCTCAAATTGATGTTGGTAGATCAAGAAGCATCAATTTGTCAACCAAGAACTGATACCGGTGCCGAGAAAGAGCTTTGGTGAATATGTCTACAGTTTGATGTTCAGTAGAAATGTGAGGAAGAGTAATCACATGTCTGTCAAAGGATTCACGTATGGAATGACAATCGACTTCGATATGTTTTGTACGCTCAAGGAAGACAGGATTAGCGGCGATCTAAATAGCACTGATATTATTAGCATGAAGAGGAGTGGAATGAAGCTGAGGAAAACGAAGTTCACCCAATAACCCACGAAGCCATGTGTTCTTAGAGCAGGCGGAAGACATAGCTCGATACTCAGACTCAGTGGAGGACTTGGAAACTCTGTCTTGCTTCTTACTCTTCCAAGAAATGAGTGCATTGACTAAAACATGCACCAGCCAGTAACAGAGCGACGAGTATCCGCACATCCAGCCCAATCAGCGTCACTATACCCCACCAACTGTAAGGAAGATTCCTTAGGAAAGAACAACCCGCATATAGAGGTGCCCTTCAAATATCGGATAATGCAGCGGACAGCGGCTAAGTGAAGGTGTCGGGGGACCTGCAAAAATTGACTGACCTGCTGCACAGCAAAGGAAATGTCAGGACGAGTAATCGTCAAGTAGTTCAAACTCCCAATGAGTTGCTAATACAAGGATGGATCTGATAGAAGCTCGCCTTCCTCCTGACGAAGCTTAAGATTTACCTCCAAAGGAGTAAGAACATAATTACCCGATTAGAGACCAGTCAATGAAATCACTTCCTGTGTGTATTTGTGCTGGTGTAACAATGTACTAGTCGGAGTAATCTGCACCTCAAGATCAAGAAAGTACTGCAGGGGACCGAGATCTTTCATGTGAAAAGAGGCCTTGAGATGCTGTTGTAATTGCTTAATTAACTCAGTATCAGAGTCAGTAATCACAATGTCGTCAACATATACTAGAAGCAATAGAATTCCTACAGAAGTCTTGCGAAGAAACAGAGAGGAATTAAATTGACTTTGAGTAAAGTTAAAAACAAGTAGAGTAGAGCGAAATTTATCAAACCAAGCACGCGGAGCCTGTTTTATTCCATACAGGGATCGACGTAGCTGACAAACCTCTGAGGATGGTGTAGTAAACATGCTGGGAGGTGGAGACATATAGATTTATTCCTTCAAATCCCTATGTAGAAAAGCATTCTTTACGTCCATCTGCCTGAGAGACCACCCCTGCGACGCAACAAGTGCCAAGATAGTCCGTACAATAGTAATTTTGGCAACAGGTGCAAATGCCTCGTCATAATCAATACCATACTCCTGTTGGTTCCCAAGAGCCACGAGACGGGCCTTATATCTGTCCAGTGAGCCATTAGACCGAAACTTGACTGAGTACTACACTCATTTACAACCAATAGGTTTGACACTAGAGGGACAAGTCACAAGATCCCAAGTGTGATTGTTTTGAAGAGCTTGGATTTCTTCTTGCATGGTCTGCTGCCAACATGCTTGGGTGGCTGCCTGAGTATAAGAGTGAGGAACAGAAACAGTGTCGAGAGTGGTAGTAAGCGAGGTATGAGAAAAACCATACCTATCTGGTGGATGTGTAACTCGGGTGGGGCGTCAGGGTATAGGAACCGTAGAATCAGATGACGGATCAGTGTTTGGAAGAGGCGTTGAAGTAGGGCATCTATGATACACCACACCTGGTTTAAATCGCTCAATAGAAGAAGACACATCATGAAAAGCAGGTAGAAGAGTAATAGGAGGATAAAAAATAACCTGAGACTGAAAGAAATATTGATTTTTGAAGAAAATCACATTCCGGGAGATCCAGAATTTGTTTGCACAAGCATTATAACAAACAAATCCTTTCTGAGTAGGGCTATATCCCATCAAAGCACACATGACAGACTGGGCAGCAAGCTTGTGACGATCAACAGGTGGCAGATGAACAAAACAAACACCCAAAAGTATGAAATGATTGATACTTAAGAGATATGCCAAATAATCGAAAATAGGGAGAATCATAATTTAGAGTGGCAGTAGGCAAACGATTGATCAAATAAACAGCAGTAGATAAGGCTTCTATCCAGAACTTAGAAGGTACAAAAGAATCAATCAACAAAGTACGAACAACATCTAAGAGATGAGGATTCTTATGCTCAGCGACTCCATTTTTTTGAGGGATATAAGGACAAGAACTTTGGGAAATAATCCATTTTTGCTGAAGATAAGTCTGAAAGGAATGAGACATGTATTCCCCCTTGAGTCGGAGTGTAAGATTTTGATACAAGTACTGAACTGTGTCTCAACAAGTGCAACAAATTTTTGAAAAACAGAAAACACGTCAGCTTTAGAACGGAGAAAATAGATCAAAGTAAATCGACTATAATCATCGATAAACGTCACAAAATAACGATACTGACCATGAGAAATAACATGACTGACACCCCAAACATCAGTATGCACAATCTCAAAGCAATTAGAAGCACGATTACCATGCGCAGGAAAAGGTAAAATTTTACTTTTACCAAGACGACAAGTGGCACAATCAAAAGATACAGGAGAAGAAGAAAATGAATCTTTATTGGCCAAAAAACCATGTTTCAAAAGATGATTGAAGACAACAGAATTAGGATGGCCTAATTTCTTATGTTAGACTTCATTATTATTAGGAGTAGCCGTACAAGCAAAGGAAACAACATTAGGAATAGAAAACTGTAAAGGAAATAGACATCCCACTTTAGGCCCCTTCGCGATCATCATCCCGGACACTTGATCCTGCACAAGACAACCACCACGAGAGAAATGAACATCACAGTTATTATCCACCAAATGTCCAACAGAAATCAAATCGATAAATTATCCAGGAGAGATAAAAACATTGCGAAATGAAGAGCCCAAAGTACCAACAGCAGTAATAGGAAGTGTATTGCCATCAACAATCTGAATAGTTTGCGTGCCTTCATACTTACGAACACCATGGAGACCCGTCATACTACCAATCATATGATTAGAAGCACCCGAATCAACAATCCAAGAAGAAGTAGAATTAGGATCCGTACCTTGCAGGTCTAAAGCCGTAAAAGAAGACACAATCATCTGTTGGACCATGGCAGGTGTGAGAACAGATGAATCAGAGCTTATAGTGGGGGGTGTAGAAGAAGACGAGGACTGAACAGCAGCTTGAAAGGGTTGGGATTGGCGATTTTGAGGCCGCACCCGACAGTCTTTGATGATATGGCCCTCTTTCTTGCAGTAGTTATAAACTTTCTTCGAATAGTTGCGAGCAATATGACCGAACTCTTTGCAGCCAAGTGATCACCTTAGCATTCTTGACCTCCCATTGAGCAAATTCCTTTTCATCAGTGGGAACCTTAGCAGAACTATCAATATGATTAGATAATTCTTTCCCTTTCAAAAACATCTTAAACTGAAATGCCCACATAGGAAAATTCTTTCCAGTAAAGCGAACAATAGTATTCTCAATAGACATGATGAAAGTGACGTAGAAAACAGGAATATATCCAATCAAATAAATGCAGGCAGTCACGACAAAGGAATAACAATAACAGATGGCCAACAGCAATAAAGCCCAGGTAACGCCAAGGTAAGCCCACAATAAGCCCACAAGAAAGAAGCCCAAGTAATGATACTTGCTGCACAATGGAATTGGCAAACCAGAGTGCCGTTAGGCCCGATATTACGCAGAGAAGAAGGTGCACCCTGCACCGACGTCAACCAGAGATAGTCGAGCACCTTGCAACCGCCACAGAAACTGCCGTCGGCCACAGAGAGAGCCGATGATCCCACAGCGACCCAGCCACCACAAATCAAGCACCGCAAGAGAGAAGGCGAGGGACCAGCTCCGTCGTCAACCACGCCAGAAATGGTCGACTACCACACTGTAACCACCAGAGAATGCCGACAGCCACAAAGAGGCACAACCACCATGAAAAATCACCTAGAGAAGTGCCTTGCACCAAAGGATAGAGTTAGCAACTCTGAGAAACTGGTCCGACAGCCACCAAAAACTCAAACCCACAAGGTTTGACCCCACAGAAAGCACCGAGACCCACTAAGAGCAAGAAGGAACTTGCTGCATTAGAAAAAAAAATTCTCCCAAGAATAGCGATGAAAAATCGCACCCTGTGATTAAGACCAAAGCGACGGAAATCAAAGGGGCTCTGGTACCATGTGAAAGTTGGTTTGAATGCCCTTTCCATAGGGTTTCCTTTGATTATATAGAAGAGATTTACATAGTTAATGCCAGATTTCCAGCGCCTAAATACCATACAAGGTAAGTGTTTCCAACTTATTTATAGCCTAATTATCTGCTATATACAATCTAGATATCAAGGAAAACATCCCTAAAATATTACAAATCAAATCCCTAAATTATCTTTGTAACAAAAAGTATGGATAACTCTAATTTTCCCTAGATTGTCGGATAAAGTTTAGTTCATTGTTACAGATAAGTCGTACTGACAAAGTTTCTAACTAAAGGTTCAATTTTTGTGTATTAAATAAATATGTATTCTGATGCTTACTAAATTGTAATTCATTGCTTACGTAATAAATTTTACTTGTGCTATTTCTATTGGAATGTGGATTATTACCAGAAGATTGATGTGGAAAAAAGAGAAAAAATTGTTAAGAAAAAGGTCAATTCTTCAAAATCTGGTATATCGAGGAGAAATCTGGTTAGTACAAAAGTCAAAATTCCTGAATCTGTTATAGAGGAGGTTTATAAGGAACCTGAACATCTTAAGGTGTGGAAATCCTTAAGTGGGATGAGATTGATTTGTTACTTGAAGATATTATGGGTCTTGTTTCTTCTTCAAAGGAAAAAGTAAGACTTGCCGTACTTATCCCAAGAATTTAAAAGAAAATATGACAATGGGAAATATGACAATGGGACATGTGAAAAAGGATTTTAAGGAAGATATCATGGCTTGCTTGAAGACCCAGAATGCCTTTAATTTTTTTTAATAAGTCAGAATGTCTTTAATTCTCTCATGCTCTCTTTATTCCTTCTTTTTCAGTTCTATTTTTAACTATATTACTCAAATTTAATTTTCCAGAGTTATGCTTCAATACTCTATCTAAGGATTCCTCCAGGCTTTCGAATTATTCTTCGTGGGAAAGATGTGGAGCACCACAATATAGTTAATGACATGATGTTGTCTCAGGAGGTTACGTACCGACCAAATCCTGGTGCTGATGTGGGCTCGAACAATTTGAATGTAACACTCAAAAAATGGTTTCTTTTATTATATATTCTTGTCTGCTGCAGTATATGTATTCTGATGCTATGCGACTATTGTAATCAGATGATTGCTGTTGTAACCATTGGATTCGTCAAGGATGCAAAACATCATATTGATGTTCAAGGATTCAATGTTTATCACAAAAATCGGCTTATTAAGGTATGATTTGCTTTTACGATTTTAATTTTGCAAACCTATTATTGTCATATTGAATTATTCTCTGGCTCTACCCACACCCACCCCCTTCTTGTCATCTCAACTTTTAGAATGCTCATACTGATGCATCAAGCAAAATGATCTTGGAAAGAGAAGATCAAAGATGAGAATATGTCAAAAATATGGGGTAGATATGAAGATAGTAGCGTCTAGATTGTTTTTTTATAAGTAATTGAAGAATTTATTAGAAAATGAAAAAAGTTATAGCCTAGTACATTGGAAGTATACAAGATGAATGCCTAACTAGAAAAAAAAAGGGATGATAAAATCATTAAAACTTGCCCTTTTTTTTTACAAGTAATTTTATTAGAAATGAATGTATAGGCGAAGCCCATGTGCATTTTTTTTTTTTTGATAAATAATAATATTATATACATATATCAATAGGAGTAACCAAGTACACTGGAGTATACAAGAAAAATACCTAGCCCATATAAGAAAGCCCCTAATGACCCAAAAGCCCATGAAAACCTACCCAAAATACACAAAGCCCGAATTGGAAAACTATCGATACACCTCCCTGACCCCATCCCCTAGATTCTGTGAAAAAACCCTCTACTCAAACATCCCACTACGAGAACGTCTTCACAAAGCCATCCCTTTAGCCTTCCCTCGACTTGAGCTAGCTCCCTTAGTATCATAGTTGATTGCCCAAGAAAGAAAACACCTAAATACAGAAACAAAAAGCAACAACAGACAATCATGAGCAAAAGATCCGTTAATCACTAAATCAAAAAACGAAAGCAATAAAGAGTGCACAAAAAAGTTCTGGAGTTGCTCCACAATATGCTCCTTATCATTAAAACGCTGCTAATTCCTTTCCATCCAAATGCACTACATAAGACAAAAGAACTGATGAGGACATCTCCTATTAATGCTTTATTTATTTTATTAATGTCTTATCTATTTTATTTAGGGTTTGTATTACCCTACTATTTAAGGACATCTTCTATTTTTGTTTTTTTTATTAATGTGTTATTTGTTTCATTTAGGGTTTGTATTGCTCTACTACTTAAGGACTTGTAAGGAACATTGGAAGGGAGTTTTTGGAATTGAGAATTGAGCTCTTGTTACAGCCGCCTCCTTCCCACCCCTTTCTCTTTGCTTTCTTCTCCCTCTTTATCTTCTGGTTTCTCTTATTCTCTTTCCGCTGTTATCGTATTTCTTTTCTCATTTCTATCCTACATCATATTGGTATCAAGAGTCGGTTCTATTGTTTTCTCAAACAATAGATTAATTTCCATTCCCACCAAAGAGTTCCCTTCGATCCAAGCCAAAACGAAACCTATTCACCTTCTTCTCAGATCTACCATACCAGACCACGCCGACAAAACACCCAGCGCTGAAATTCGTTTCATCTCCTTCCTCCGAAACCTAGTGCCGAAAACCCATCCACCTGAGTTTCCTTCGATCCAAGCCAAAACAAAACCCATTCACCTTCTCTCAGACCTTGCCGAAAACCACCAAGTGAAACTGCCGAAAATCACTAGAAACCGCCGCACCTCCTGAGCAGACCATCCCGATAAAGCAAACCACACCCTGTCTCGGTCCTTCTGTCCATCTCATCATCTTGGTCTCGCTGTGGCTCTTCACCGTAAGTCTTTCGGTCTCGGCTCTGTGAGTGCTGCCGTCACTGCCTCTCCCGACCTTGAGCACACTGCTGGTAAGTCTTTCGGCCTCTCCATCTGTGTTGTGTTGCCATCCACGCCGGCCCGATACAGCCCTTGCTCGTTGACGTCCTCTTCTCTTGACGTCCCCTGCTCGTTGACGTCCTCTGCTCTTTGACGCTCCTCCCCTGAAATACCCAGTGCCGAAATCCCAGAGACCACAACGAACAAAAAGGGAGTCATCGAATCCTATTTTCTTTGTTTTTTTATACTAACTATTCATTTTAAATGGGTATCAATTGCTTTCTGTGTGCTGCTGTTATCCATAGTAGTTTTATTCACAACCCATCTGAATGAACCCCTTGAACTCCTTGGCTGAATTAATCCCCATTGATAATTTTACCCTGCATTTGCTACTGTCCAATTTATTCAACACTTAGATTTTATTTTGCTTCACATTTCTTGTGTCCCCATTCTTTCATTTTCATATTCCGTACCATTGCTTGTCATTTTCATTAATTGTCCAAAAAAAAAAAAAAACAACCCTATGTGATTGGATTTTCTTGATTGGTATTTGACCCTTGCCTTGTTATTTTAAATATCAGCATTATTTGTTTGTCTCATTTGGATTTACTTAATACCAAAATATATATATATATATATTTTTTGCTCAGTTGATATTTTTCATGACTTGCACTTATTGTTCATTGTCTTCGTTGCACCTCATTAAGCTAGTGTTGCATTGCATGCAATTGCGTAATGGTCGTCGTGTCACCTCTAGTTCCAGTACCTTTACTATGGATCCTTCCCAATTTGATGCCCTCACTCGACAATTAGCTCAACTAGCCAGTAACCAGCAACATGTACAAACTCAATTAGCGGCTGTCCAAACTGAGATAGCTGCTACTCGTGAGAAGAACAGGGACCTAGCTACTAGGTTGAACAATTTTGAGGAACCCCCTCATTCAACTAACAACTCTGAAGCGTCCCATAATAGAGACCATCGTCGTCGACGAGGTGGTCGACAACACTTTAGACGTGATCGTGGGGATAGGGATTATAATCGTGAGCGTGGACGAGACTATTACCGTCAGGGTACTCAGTCTCCTACTCGTCATGACGAGCGCTTATTTAGAAACATCAAGTTAGATGTCCCTACTTTTGATGGTTGTTTAGATCCTCGAGTTCTTACTCAATGGATTAAGGATATAGATTGTTTCTTTACTTGGTATGGGGTTCCTGAGGATCGGAGAGTTGAATTCGCCAGCTTGAAATTAACTGGCACTGCCCAACTCTTTTGGGAAAGTGTAGAGGATCTTCTTGAGAGGCGCCATGCGCTTCCTGTTGGGAGTTGGGAAGAAATGAAGCGTCGCCTTCAAGAGAAGTACTTACCCCAATCTTACAAGGGTAATTTATTGGACCAATAGAATGCCCTTACATAGGGCAATCGGCCAGTGACTGAGTATGTCACTCAATTTGATGAGTTACGAATGAGATGTCATGTAGTTGAGGATGGAGCCATGACTTTGAGTAGGTTTAGACAAGGCCTAAAAGAAGATCTTAAGCACGAGCTTGTCCTTCGGGGTGTCACTACTCTTGACCACGCTTATTCTTTAGTTGGAGACTATGAGTCGGTTACCAGGACTCCGTATGGAAAGCGTGGTGACAACCTCCCGTCCATCACCCTAGCATCCACTCTTCCCCCTAAGTCTCTCCTAGGGCCTCCCCCATCTAATGTTCCTCCTGTACTGGAAAATAAGGGTAAAGGTCCTGAAATTCCTAAGACTTCCTCCCGCTTGCAGTGCTTCAACTGTAAGGGTTTTGGCCATATTGCCTCCAATTGTCCTAGTCGAGCCTTGGTCATTGAAGAACATGAGGGTGTTGTTGATGAGTCGTTAGAAGATCAAGTCTATGAACCTAAGCTTGAAGAGTTTGGTGATTTGGGTGATGATGAAGATACCTTCTTAGGTTGCATCCAGACCCTTCTTGTGGGTCTAGGTTCTATGCCCCTTGATCCCGACACACCTTGGATAAGTGTTGTTCGTTGTACCCTTACCCAGCCCAAAGATGTTGATGATTGGCGTCGTCATGCCATTTTTTATACTTACATCAAAATGAATGATAAGGGTTGTAAAATCATTGTGGATAGTGGTAGTTGCATTAATGCGGTTTCCGTGGCTACTGTGTCACATCTTGGGTTGAAGCCAGTTCCTCACCCTCAGCCATATAGTGTCTCTTGGGTTGATACTTCTTCCATAGCTATAAAAGAGCATTGTTCGGTGCTCATCCAGTTCCTAGAGTATAAGGATCATATATGGTGTGACGTCATTCCTATGGATGTCGGTCATGTCATTCTTGGTAGGCCTTGGTTGTTTGACTTGGATGTGACCATCCATAATTGATCCAATTCATGTTCCTTCATGTTTAATGGAAAGCAGATTCATCTTAATCTGTTACCTCCAAAACCTGTTGGTTCACCGCAAGCAAAGAAAATTGTGGAACGAAAAGGGCTAAATATCATTAACCCTACGGAGGGTGAGTGTACACTCGCAAGTGATTCTGTTGTGTTTGTTGTGGTTGTTATGGAGGTCCCGTTGGAGTCTCCAATAGTGGCCCCTGCTCAGACAGGTGGTCAAACTGAAGTTGTTAACCGTAATCTTGGCAATTTCAGAAGATGTCTGGTGCAGGAAAATCTTTGGGATTGGGTTTTGATTTCCCTTACAGCTCAAATTTCATGTAACATTTATGTGAATTGGTCTTTAGGTATGAGTACCTTTGAAGTTGTTCATGGCCATAAATCTAAGAAGCCTTTAGACCTTATTCTCATATCCCCACACGCTAGTGTGTCTGTGTCAGCTAAAGCATTTGTACAACATCTTTATGACTTGCATATTGAGATCAATAAACAACTTGAAGCTAGTAATGCATCATATAAACTTTGAGTTAATTTACATATTGGGGATTATGTTATGATCCAAATTAGACTGGAACGACATCCACCTGGATTCGTTTCTGAATTGCAGGCACATAGTGCTAATCCTTTAAAATTTTAAAAGCATGTTAGTCCAAATGCCTATGTTATTGATCTTCCATCACATTTTAGTTGCCACCATACTTTCAATGTTGAGGACTTAGTTGCTTACAAAGGTCATTTTCATTCCTCCAATGATCATTTTCTACCTCCATCTGTGGACCCTGACCCTGAACCTTCTGTCACTCCTAATCCAATATCATCTATCACAGCACACAAAGATAAAATTGATACTATTCAAGATGAACAGATTGTGTTGACCAATGATGGAGAGGTTCAGTGTTTCCTTGTTCGTTGGGTTGATCGACTAGATTCTGACTGTACATGGATTCCCAGAGAGACACTCCAGCAACTTGATCCAGATTTATTGGAGCTTTATCGGAGCCAGCAGGATCTTCCTTTGCCCGGGTCACCAGCCACCTGTTCCGGAGAAGTGGGTAGGGACACCAGACTCGGGCCTCCACTCACACGTGTTTATGGCCGTC
Source organism: Juglans mandshurica (assembly GCA_022457165.1). Classification (NCBI taxonomy): domain Eukaryota; kingdom Viridiplantae; phylum Streptophyta; class Magnoliopsida; order Fagales; family Juglandaceae; genus Juglans; species Juglans mandshurica. The sequence goes on from CM039632.1 coordinate 22,606,958, forward strand.
AGAAGAAGCGTGCTCAACCACTTAGTTTATGGTTGGGTGATTGATTGCAGTCTTACTGTGGCTTGTCAACTCGACAAAGTTGAGCTTTTTTCCACCCCGGGAGAGTTGATGAGGACATCTCCTATTAATGCTTTATTTATTTTATTAATGTCTTATCTATTTTATTTAGGGTTTGTATTATCCTACTATTTAAGGACATCTTCTATTTTTGTTTTTTTTTATTAATATGTTATTTGTTTCATTTAGGGTTTGTATTGCCCTACTACTTAAGGACTTGTAAGGAACATTGGAAGGGAGTTTTTGGAATTGAGAATTGAGCGCTTGTTACAGCCGCCTCCTTCCCACCCCTCTCTCTTTGCTTTCTTCTCCCTCTCCTTATCTTCTGGTTTCTCTTCTTCTCTTTCCGCTGTTATCGTACTTCTTTTCTCATTTCTATCCTACATCAGGAACCATCATCCAAGCCGCATCCACTTGAGAACAATCATGAAGCCTGTTCCAACACGCAAGAAGATCAACCACTCTCAAAGGCATCACCCAAGCCAAGCCAATTCTACAAAAACTCCATCCCACAAAGCCCTTGCCACCTCACAATGCAAAAGTAAATTTCCCCATACTCTTACTCATGAAACACCAATCCATAACTATAATACCACCTCACAATGCAAAAATAAATGATCCACGGTTTCCCCTACACATGAAACACCAATCCATAATTATAATTCAGCACTTCAATAAATTGTCCAACGTCAAAATTTTCCCTAGAGAAGCAGTCCGTATGAAAAAAAAACAACTATGGAAGGCAGATGAGACCTCCAAATGTACTTCCAAAGAAAAGGAAGACTATTCAGAAAAGTCAACAGCTTATAATAAGAATGAACAGTGAACTTTTTACGCCTCTTGGACTTCCACAACATCCTATCCCACCATTACCATCAAGCCTCAAAGAGTATCAAAGGCTGAAGAAAGCTCAAACTTCATCAATTCCCAATCCTGAACAGCTCTATATATACTGTCTTTTTTTGTTTTTGTCTTTATATATTCTGAGAGTTGCTATTTCTTTGATGAGTCTGTTTGACACGTGATCTTCTTTGAATTCCTTCTGAAATAAGTGCTTGTTGTTTGTCAGCCATTCTGGAGGCTTTGGAATACTCCAGGAAGTCAGGGTCGTGGAGTAATAGGTATCATCCTTGTGTTGAAGTTTTTGTATTTACTTGAGCTCACTTCGGATGAACTTCATTTCTGCTCGCAGGTGTATTGGAAGCTAATTTTGTTGAACCGGCTCATGATAAGCAGGGATTTGAGCGTACAACGGTCCTCGCAAGACTTGAGGCACGATTGATACAAGTGCAAAAGAATTACTGGTTTGTTATTATTGCCTCTTGAGATTTTACTGGGAAAGCTGATTTACTATAGTCGTGACTAATGGCTATTCTGTTCTATTTAGGTTGTCTAACTGTCACAGAATTGGTTATCAATCACATCGTGGTAATAAACTTGGAGATGAAGCTGCAAAGGGAGGTATTATGGGAATTCTCATTCTATTGGTTTTCTTTTTTATTGATTTATGCACCAAACAGGCTGCTTGCTTTAGTTCTTATCTCACTGTGAAATAATTATCTTAAGAAAACCTTATCATCTGTTTTGCAAATGTCTGGTTTTGTAGAAACTTCACATTCAAAAAAGTCTAGCAAGACCCCACATTCAGTATCAGAGAAGAACTCTTCAAAGCTAAATCAGAAGCATGGAGGAAAAGAATTGGAAAGATTTCAGGGATTCGGAAATGGACATTGGTCAGATAAAGATAGAAATAGAACAAAGACCCATACAAAGTCTGGAAAAAGGCGGATTTCTTCTGAGCCTTCATACGCATCTTCTGCAGAAGATCTGAGTGATGAGGACATGCATATACTACCTGAGAAACAAGCAAATGGCAGTGGCCATAAGACATTCAATGCCATGAGATCTTTTAGCAAAGATGGTTTGTGTACGACTAGGTCATCTTCATGCATGAAGGATACTGAATCTCAGCTTGATTCTGCATCAGGTGGAAGAAAATCTTGTCCCTCTACACAATCCCCCTTAAAGGTGATTTTCTAGCCCTTCTCGTTGTTGTTTTTGTTTTGAGTTAGTTGGTTAACGAAATTTCAATGATGCTTGAACAAATAGCAATTTGTTGGATTTCTGGAGCTTTCCCTAAGGCAGAAATATCTATTTTTGCCTTTGCCAGTTCCCTTCTATTATGATCACTTTTTGTTAAGATTTATTTTAAGCAAGAGCAGAATCATGAAGTGATCTTCAACACACTGAAGCTTTGTAGCATATGAATACCATCTTAATATAAGTGGTGGAACATTGTTTCTACTATATAGCATTATAGCTTTGGGGTTTGAGTAATAATTGGTCATCTTCTGTATAGGTTAGTTAATATACCTAATTTCTGCAAGTGTTAACCCCTCGGGGTTGGCTCAAGCGGTAAGAGCTTTGATCTTGCTGGTATGCTTCCTCTAGGTCTAAAATTTGAACCTTTGGGTGCAAATAATTTCTGTGGGGCGGCCTAGAAGATGAGAAAAAATTCCACTTAATCAAGTGGGAGTAAATCTGCACCCCTCTACTGTATGGTGGCTTGGGGTTTAGAAAGTTGAGAAGCTTCAATTCTGCTCTATAAGGGAAATGGCTATGGCGGTACCATCGGGAAGGAGACGCTCTTTGGAGAAACGTCATTGAAGCAAAATAAGGGAACATTTGGGGAGGATGGTGCTCTCATGAAGTAAGAGGAGCATACAGAGTGGGAGTTTGGAAATGTATCAGGAACGGATGGTAGATTTCTCCAACAATTTCAGAATTGAGGTGGGAAGGGGAACATGAACCAGATTCTGGTTTGACATATGGTGTGGCGATATAGCCTTGAAGAATGCTTTCCCTTCGCTCTATAGGATCGCCTTGGACAAGGCTTCAGTGGCTGATAACAAGGTCACTTCTGCTGGTTCCTTTCAATGGTTGATGAGATTTACTCGAGCTGCCCAGGATTGGGAGGTGGGAGACATTTGAAACTTTACAGGACACTATACGAGGAGCTGAATCTAAAAGCTGAAGGGGAAGACAGGCTGCGTTGGAAGCACAACGGGAACAACAAATTCTTGTTCAGATCCTTCTACAATGTTCTGTTGCCACATTCCTCTATTGACTTCCCTTGGAAAAGTATTTGGAGTTGTCATGCTCCACTTAAGGTTCCTTTTTTCAGCTGGCTGGCCTCACATGGGAAAATATTGACAATTGATAAGCTAAGAAAGCGAGGATTCCTAATAATGGAGTGGTGCTTTATGTGTAAAAGCATTGGAGAAATAGTGGATCATTTTCTTTTACACTGTAAAGTGGTCAAGGCTTTATGGGAGGATATCTTCTCTAGGCTTGGCATTGCTTGGGTCATGCCTAGGAAGGTGGCTGATTTATTGTTATGCTGGAGAGGAATTCAGGGTAATCGTCAAATAGCGGCTGTTTGGAAGATGGTGGCTCTATGTTTAATGTGGTGTACTTGGAACGAAAGGAATGGATGCTGCTTTGACAGCAGGGAACGGTTGATGGAAGGGCTTGGGGGCTTTTTCTACCATACATTGTTACTCTGGGCTTCAGCCATTGTATTGAATGGGACTAGCCTTATGACTTTATACTTATTTTCACAGCACTTAGCTTGTAATTAGGTTCATCTCTTGTATACTTTCGGTGTACCTGGGCTATGCCTACTTATGTGATTAATAAAATTTCTTACTTATAAAAAAAAAAAAACAATTTCTAGGGTTAATTAGAGTGGGAGAATTTCTCCACAAATTATCTTGAGGTGCACTTGCAGAAAACTCATTACTGAGGGCCTGGGTACCCTTGAGGTTAGTTAGGACTTTTCTTCCGGACACCCGGTGCCAACAAAAAGAAAAGAAGTTCTGCCACCATAATTAAATATATCTAAAACATATAAAACGCAGTTAATCCTGCTCAAGGAAAGCTATGAATTTCCATCTTGTTTTAGATAAGCCAAATGAACAGAATCTCTGCATGTTTAATGTTCAGTATTGCTCCTATAGTTTGTGCAGCCCCATAATAGTTCATTGTATGAATTGCTACTAGTATTCAGCGTTGATGCTCACATGATCCTAAGCTTTGCCAGTATTGCATTACTAATGCATTTATTGAACTGGCAGGGAGGGGATGGTAATTCTAGTGCGCATTCACTTTCAGACTCTGATTTACGCACTTTAGAGCTGTTGAAAGAGGAGAATCATGAGTTGAGGAAAAGGTACCCGTTCTGTCTCTCTAAAACAGTACATATTTACTGCTCTATCAGCGGCATTCTTGCAAATTATATTTATTACTTTCCCCCTTTTTCCCCTTGCGGTCTAGATTAGAGAAAAAGGAGGGAGAGGTTTTGGGCGAATTGCTAAGTGATTTGCAGCATGAAAGAGACAAGTGTAAATCTCTTGAAACTCAGGTGCGCACATTTACCTGCCTCTCTGGTTCCTATGCTGGATGATGGAAAACCAACTTTTTTAAAGTGATGATGATTCTGTTTTGTTCAGATACTCGTTAATATATTTTCTTGTACACTTTTGTTTAATTAGGATCAGTGCTTTATAACTGCCTGTTAAATGAATGGAAGATAGAACTAGAAGTGAGATTCTAAATAGCATGAAATAATTGTGGGAGGTTATGTGAATCTATAGATTCTGTACCCCAACAGCAGTTAATTGCTCAAAGCTGTTATGTAATAATCGGTTATCTTATTACTTCTAATTTAAATAACTCCATGCTCTTTGATTAGCTCCGAACTGTGCTTGGAAAGATCGAGGAATTGAACAATGAACAAGAAAGTCTAATTGACATATTTGCAGAGGAGAGGGATCGAAGAGAGAACGAGGAGAAAAGTCTGAAAAAGAAGCTACAGGTTCAATACTCTCACCACCCTGCTTCTATCCTCATTTTCTTTCTTGTATGCCTGTACTTCTGAGTGTCTGAGATTCCTTTACCCCCCCTGTAGGATGCAAATCACACTATCCAAGAATTGCGAGACAGGATAAGGCAGCTAGAAAAAAATGTAGCCTTCTAACGGCAAACCAGAATGTTGAGAACCCAAAGCTACACTTCCTCTTTGCTTTCACCAGAAGGTTGTTACTGTATAGAACGTGATCAGCAGGCCCAGTGTTTTATGATGACTTGGCTAATCAGAGGTTAAGTTTGCAAAGCTTTCTTAGATATAGGGTTTTTCTTTTGTAAAGTTGGCCGATGCTGGCCTTTGGTAGTCTAGAAAGGTAATGGAAACAGAGACATGAGCTATGTAGAGCTGCGGCACCAATGATGGTGTCAAATTTTGAGTTAATAAAGGTATAATATGTGCATGTAATTCAAGAAGTCTTTCATCACTCCAACATAATCCATTGCCTGTATAATTTTCAAAGCATTTTCTTTGATTTCTATTAATTCACATCACCATTGTACTTATAAAAACAAAAACAAAAATTCACATCACCATAATTCCTCTAATTAGTTTTATCATTTAATATTGTCATAAAAGCATTATTTTCTTTAATTGCAAACATTTAATTACTTCGTGCTTTTATTGACAAAATCTCAATTTTAAAACTATCAATCTCTTGCTTTCTCCAGGGTTGAGCAAAAATCTGGAAATCCAACTCCAAATTTGGCTCTGCTCCGATTTCGACAAAGTGGACTCAAAGTCGGATTTCTTTTCTAGTTTTTCAATCGGAGTCAGAGGTGTTGCTGAACTGACTCCGACTCCGACTTTATGCTTCGATTCCGGCTTTGCACTCTTACTCCGATTTCAACTCTAAATTCGACTCCGATATTGTATATATGTTATAAAATATGTATTTATCTATATATTTATCATATAACTAGTATAGTTATATAGTTATATAACTAGAACTTGTATAGTTAAATTCAATAATATAGTAGTATGAGCTAATTATTATAAAATAACATACTTATGCTATAATATAAATAGATTAATGATAGCTTAGCAAATGTAAACATCATAGTATTACTACCAACATAATCAAGTATAGAAATAAGTTAGACATTAGTATTTAAATAAGTCTAGTATAATAAGTTAATTACATATACTAATTTCCTAAAGTATAATAACATGTAATTAGACACTATAGTATAAGTCTTGTATAGAAATAAATTTGACATTAGTATAGAAATAACTAATAAGTCGAGTATAATAAGTTAGTAACACATACTACCAATTTACTAAAATATAATAACATGTAAGAAGACACTGAAATAAGTCTAGTGTAGATATAAGTTCTAAATAAGTTAGACACTAGTATAATATAATAAAATGTAATACTATAGTATAATAATATGTAATTAGACACTAAAAATAACATGTAGTATTACAGTATGATAAAACGTAATTTGACACTATAGTATAAGTCTAGTATACAAACAAATTAGATATTAGTATAGAAGTAAATTAACAGTGAATGATTTTGTTTTCATTTTTTAATTTTTTTTCGAGAAACTGATACTTGAAAGCCTATAAAAAAATCTTCTTTAAATGGGCAAAATATGAAACAAAAAAAGAAGAAACCAAAGTTGAAAGCCCAAATCCGACTCCGCTCCGACAAGTTGGAGTCGGAGTCAGATCGAAACCTACACAAATCGGAGTCTGCAGATTCTCTTTGGAGTCAGATTTAAGAGAATTTGCCGACTCCAACTAAATCAATACTCACCCCTAACTTTCTCCTCTAATGCCATCTCATCTTAGTCCACACCTCAACTCTTCATTTACATTTAGGTTTCTATTTATCACTGATATAATTTTGAAGTATTTCTTTGCTCTCATATAGCAACCTAAACATTTTCTTATTTATTTTAATATTATTATTAGTTTATTGTGTGAGGGGGTAAAATACATCAGACCTAGAATGATTCTCAAGGTTCAGCCCATCAAGGGATCATTACTAGAAGACAAATGAATAGAGATGGAAAGGGGACAAGAAGAGACAAAGAGGTGAGGTTGTCAGTAGGTAGAGAGGAGTCAAGAGAAAGTGGAAAAGGGATAGACGGTCAGATACGCTAAGCAGACATCCCTCAACACTATCAAGGTGCACACAAGGAGAGGGTTAGATAAAAGGGACAGGGAGCCTACGGTTTCAGGGACTTTTATTTTGACTCTAACTTCTTCTTCAACCTGAGAGCTCCAGAGAGAACCTCCTCCAGCTAGTAGATCTAAAGATCCATTGTACAGTGAGAAATGAAATGCTATGAGAGACTGTAAACAAGCATATTATAGTGAAATCTCCCATCCCCAAACTCCCGTGGACATAGGCCTAGTGCCGAACTAGGGTTGTTAGTCGGCCGGTCCGGACCGAGAAAACCGACCAGACCGACCCAGACCGGACCGAAAATAGGCATTCTCGGTTTTGGTCCTCACAAAATGGGATTTTCGGTCTTTGGTCTGGTCCCGGGTTTAGGGGTTTTCAGATCGGACCGAATTGGACCGGACCAAAAAATATAAATTTTTTTATATATATATATATTTTTTATATTATAATTGTATAATAATTTATGTAATTTTCATCTAACCTACCACATGGTCCAATTAACCTATACAAGTAAGTATAAAAGCATCTACAAATACAAGACTACATCTATCTAGATTCTACATTATTAGATAACATTTTTTAATATATCTAAATTGTAAGTAAGTATAAAGAAATTAAAAGTAACTAATGTAAATTATAATTAACTTCATGATTCATGTATGACATGAATATCAATTAACTCACCTATCACTAATTCACCATTAACTAATTTATAAGTTAGAACTATAATAAATTATAATACATTGACATACTCTAATTAGTAATAAAGTAACAATTAATATCATCAATATAATTATAACTAAACTAAATTTATAACTAAATCAATGTAAGTCTATAAGTTATTATAACTAGTAACTACATTGCTACAAGTCTACAAGTCTATATATATTAATATTATATAGTATCAATACCACTAATACTATGACTAATGACTAATGAGTATTACTAATGAGTAATGAGTAATGAGTAATGACTATATGATATATCACTGATTCACTATAACTTTACTAATTTACTATTAGTAATTTAGTATAGTATAGTCCGTAATTTAGTATCAATGTATTATTATATAATATATATATTCCATATATAATTATATTATTAGTATCACTATTACTATTAGAGTATAATATATAATATGTTCATTAATTATTTTTTCAATGAGTTAAAAGAATAATCACCATTAAATAGTTTAATTAATTTTACTAATTTAAATAATTTTTTTAATTAATTTATATGCCAAAAAGATAAAAAAAATCACAAGTTTAAAAATTAAAACACACCAAGTTTGGCAAACATCAAATGGCGTCGTTAAGTACAAAATTGGACTTAAACGGCGCCGTTTAAGTCCAGAGTGGATGAAATGCAATCACTGGATGCGTGAAACGGCGTCGTTTCACGCAGCCTTTTTTTTTAAATGTAAGAAAGCTTACTTAAATGGCGTCGTGATCAAGTCGGTGCGTGGGTGCACGTCCCCGTGCACTCGAGAGCCTACGACCCATTGTTCGTGGGCCCAGCTGCGGAGACCAGTGGCCACCGTGAGGGCCGCCAGCATGTTCTGCCGCGACCACAATGTTCACTTGCCAGGAAGACCACGCACGCCATGCACGGTGGGCCAAGGGTGCACATTCCCCGAGCGCCCTGAAGGGAGCCCCACCTCTTGTGGCTCCAACAAGTCAGTAGGCAGCTATCTGCCACTGCCAGGTGTACTGCTAGCAAAGTTTGTCCCGTCCTGAGTGCCTTCAGCACGCCCTGATGCACGACAGGCAACAATGGCCTTCGGCCATGTACTCTGTGCACGTTGCGAGCTCATGGCAAACCGTCGTGAGCCTTTTGATCTTGTCGACAGTCACCACTTGAACCGCCGGCATCCTTTGCCGTCTAAGGGGTGGTCCCCGACCACCACGATTGACCCCGATGGCCCCTCGGCCGGCTCACGGCAGAGGTCTCCTCATCCCTCCACGACCATCGCACATCGGCCACTGCACATTGGCAATGCTCAGTGGGCAGGACTCCACGACCACTACACGTCGGCCATGCTTAGTGTGTAGGACTACATGACCACTACATGTCGGCCATGGACCACGGACTGGGCTCCATAGCCTCCCCTCCACAGCCATGGGCTCATTGCTCAGTCTCCTCGACCATCTAGTAACCACAGCTAGTGCCCACGGCTAGAGATCTCCTCAACTAGTGACGACTCATCATCCAGACTCCACGGCCATGCATGCTCCTCGGTCAAAGATACTCATCAACCGCCTACTCTTCATCTGCTTGGACTCACCTCAATCTGTATGGGTTGTAAAAAAAAAAGAAATGGAAATAAAAATGAGGAGCGAGGAAGAGAAGAAATGGCAAACAACAGTGGGCAATTTCGGTCGAGTAGCGAGCAAACAACAGCAGGCAACAAAAATGGAAATGAGAATAAAAATAAGGAGCAAGGAAGAGAAGAAATGACAAACAGCAACGGGAAAAAATCAGTCGTAGCAGTTAAACACTCTGGTTTGTCTCCCTCAAAACTTATGTGAATTCTGTTTTACTAACATAGCTATTTCTTGTGGTACGAAACACCAGTTGTATGGCCCGACATGGAATCTCCATCAACTACTTACTTTTCTTGTGAGCGTCAACAGGCAGGAGCGGATCCAGGGACAGACTGCACGAACAACGTACCTGTAACGCTCCAATGAAAGGCCCAAACCACATGACCTATGTTCCAAAAGGACTAGTCAATGATACAATTGGAGCCCCATTGGAACCTTACAAAGAGCAAGAACTTCTGCTTCCCAAGCAATGTGGGATCCCATACACCACCTACCCTTATCCATATCTTATAGGGTATCACAATCTACCCCCTTTAAATTTCCGATGTCCTCATCAGGCCTATCCATTATAGATGGCACGGCTCAAGTCTTACATTTCTAGTTGGGATAGTCTCTGATACCATTTGTAAAGCCCCAATAGAAGGCCCAAACCATATGACCTATACTCCAAAAGGACTAGTCAATGATACAATTGGAGCCCCATTGGAATCTTATAAAGAGCAAGAACTTCTCCTTCCCAAGCAATGTGGGATCCCATACACCACCTACCCTTATCCATATCTTATGGGTATCACAGTACCTCTCGCGGGAACGAAGGGATTTAATGCCTAAGACTGCTCTACCCCTCTCGCGATGGAGTGCAGGTCCCACACCCCCAGCGGCCCCAAGGCTTACCTCGACCTTAGCTATGACGAAGTGTGGGTTCAGCGCCAGTCTGACCCAACTTACCCTTCCTTGTGATGTTAACGGGTGGGAGCGGGTCTAGTCCCAAACTGCCCGAACAACCTACCTACCCACGAAGGGTGATAGGTGAGCAGGTAGCTCAACCTCCTCGTTAGGGAGAGCGGGACTTGCCCTCACCGGGGCCCGAAAACTTACCCCGACCCCCATCACGGCAAAGGAGCAGACCAGCAACATCGTTGTTCGAATTATCTCCCCCGTAGGGTACCAGAGGGAAAGGTAGGCCTAAAGGTTGCCTTATCCCTCTTGCAGCGAAGTGCGGGTCAGCCCTCGGCTACACGAAGATGAAGACTTACCTTCCTCATGAGCGTTAATAGGCAAAGGTCTAGTGACAGACTGACCAAACAACGTACCTCCAGCAGGACCAAAGGGATGAGTGTAATGCCTAAGGTTGCTCTACCCCTCCCGCGATGGAGTGTGGGTCCAGCCCCCCCGAAGACCTGAAGGCTTACCAGGATCTCTGCGAAGTTTGGGTTCAGCACCAGCCTGACCAAAACTTACCATTCCCTACGATGTCAACGGGTGGGAGCGGGTCCAGTCTCAAACTGTACGAACAACTTACCTCCCCACAAAGGATGATAGGTGAGCAGGCGGCTCAACCTCCTCGTCTGGTTGAGCGGAACCAGCCCCCTTGGCAGCCTGAAAACTTACCTCGACCCTCATCACGGCGAAGGAGCGGACCAGCCACATCGCTGTCCGAGTTACCTCCCCCGTAGGGTACTAGAGGGAAAATATAGGCCTAAAGGTTGCCTTATCCCTCCAGCGGTGGAGTGCGGGTCAGTACTCAGCTACCCGAAGACAAAGACTTACCTTCCCCATGACATCAATGGGCGGGAGCAGGTCTAGTCCCAAACTGCCTGAACAACCTACCGCCTCATGAGACCAGATGGGGCAGGGCGGGCCGAGCCAGAGGCCACCTTGTCCCTCCCGCAGAGGAAAGTGGGTTCAATCTTCGAGCTGCCCGAATACCTACCCCAACCCCATTGTGATGAAGAGTAGACTAGCACTGAGGCCGTCCAAAAACGTTACCTCATTGGGGGACTAAAGGGGCAGGTTGGCTTGAGGCATCCCGACCTCTCCCTGATGGAGTGTGGGTTGGGTCCTTTGATCGCCCAAATGCTACACTGAGGAATGAGGACAACAACGACATGGTAAAAAGCAAACCAACCACATCGCTGTCTGACTACTTACCTCCCAGCGAGGCGAAAGGGATGAGTGTAATGCCTAAGGCTGCTCTATCCCTTTCACGAAAGAGTGAGAGTCAGCCTTCGGCTACCCGAAGAAAGAATCTCTACCAACAAAATCTCCATCAACAACTTACCTCCCCACAAGGCGAGATGGATGAGTGTAATGCCTAAGGTTGCCTATCCCTCTCACATAGGAGTGCGGGTCAACTTTCGGCTACCCAAAGATAGAATCTCCACCAACAGAACCTCCATCAGCAACTTACCTCCCCGCGAGGCGAAATGGATGATTGTAATGTTTAAGGTTGCTCTATCCCTCTCGCGGAGAAGTGTGGGTCAACTTTCGACTACCCGAAGACGGAATCTCCACCAACGGAATCTCCATCGACAAAATCTCCACCAATGTAATCTCCATCAATGGAATCTCCATCAATGGAATCTTTGCCAACGAAATCTCCATCAACGAAATCTCCACTAATGGAGTCTCCTACCATGGAACTTCATCTCTAGCAATAGAATGCCAAACAGATAGAGCCACAAACCTACACCGCACCCCAGCAAGACAGCTCAGGTTCGCAAATTTTGCACTTGTGATTGGAAAATATTTGCCTAATAGGTTTGACTTTTGCAGCATCTTCTACTTACCTTCTTGTGAAGGTCAACGGGCGGGTACAACCTTAAGGAAGCTCGGCCTGCCTCATGGGGAAGTGCGGGTTCAATCTTTCAACTGCCCGACATTACTTTTGAGAAATCATAGCGCGGTCGGACATCTTTTACTTACCTTCCCATGAGGGTCAACAGGTGGGTCCAGCCTTAGGGTGGCTCAGCCTGCCTCACGATGAAGTGTAGGTTCAGTCTCTCAACTAGCTGACATTACTTTCGAGACAGTATAGCATGGTCGGACATCTTCTCCTTACTTTCCTGTGAGGGTCAACAGGCGGGTCTAGCCTTAAGGCGACTTGGCTTGCCTCAAGATGAAGTGCGAGTTCAGTCTTTCGACTGCCCGACATTACTTTTGAGACAACATAACGCGATCGGACATCTTTTATTTTTCTTCTCGTAAGGGTCAACAGGCGGGTTCAGCCTTAAGGCGGCCCGACGTGCCTCACAACAAAGTGCGGGTTCAGTCTTTCGACTGCTCGACATTACTTTTGAAACAACATGTCCACCAGCAAACACCGGGTGTTCACACTCGTACCATAATCGCTGACAGCGGGTTACCTTCAGGAACGAGACTTCAGGATTGACATGCCTCCGAGCTCCACAACTGCCTGAAGTGGACCCAGAGGGTTGACATGACCCAAAGCTCCACAACTTATGCTTTTCGACAAGACTTAGGGTGATTCCAGTCTTACAAACTGCTCGACTCTTTTTATCATTTTTATAAAAAGTCAATAGGTGGGAAAGGTCAGGGACCGCCCGGCCTCCCAGGTGTCAGAATAGGCGGTCGAGCCCATCTCTCGCCATAGCTGCGCTACGTGCTCGCACCTTACACACTCCATGCGGTCGAGCCTATCTCCCACCGTAGCCGAGCTACTTGCTCACACCCTACATGTGCATGATGTCGAGCCTATCTCCCACTTACCTTGCCAGGATGGGCTTTGTGCTCGCTCTCCATGCGGTCGAGCCTACCTCCCGCTTACCTCTCCTACCAGGCTTTGCGCTCGCGCTCCATGTGGTCAAGATTACCTCCCACTTACCTCGCCAGCCAGGCTTCTCGTTTGCGCTCCATGCGATCAAGCCTACCTCCCGCTTATCTCGTCAAGACATGCTCGCGCCCTACGTATCTCTATGCTATCTAGCCCATCTCTCGCCTAATCCCATGCTCGGAAATCTTTACTGCTTAACGCGAGAAGAACAGATGACCAGGGCTAGCTCCTGAAATTTATTTCTCCGCAAACGGAGGCAGATCAGTTCAATTGCGTATTTTACTTGTGAAGATCCTCAAGGTCTTCTTTGGGACAAATTGCCCTTAAGAATCGAGGGCAACTATAAGGGGGTAAAATACACCAGGCCCAGAATGATTCTCAAGGTTTTGCCCAACAAAGGGCAATCACTAGAAGACAAAGGAAGAAGGGACAATGGGGTGAGGGTGTCAGGAGGTAGGGAGGTGTTAGGTGAAAGTAGGAGAGGGAGAGACGGATAGACACGCCAAGCAGACATCCCTCACCACTACCGATGCGCACGCAACTAGAGGGTCAGATGCTATAGTAGATAAAGCTCACACCATAATTGGCATAGGGGTTGTTGTTCGAGATTATGAAGGAAATGTTATTGCAACCATAAGAAAGAACAAGGGCCTTTTCCCAGATCCATTGTTGGCTGAAGCTTATGGGGCGCTTCAAGCAACAATTTTTGGTTTGGAATTGGGACTGGGAAAGGTTATAATTGAAGGTAACTCCCTTCAGATCATTAAGGCTTTGAAGAATGAAGATAGTGCTTGGACTGGTGCAGGGATGTTTGCGACTAAAGCAACATAAATCTAAGGAATTTTACCTAGTGGGAGGTTCTTCATGTTGGAAGAAATATCAATGTAATAGCACATATCTTGGCAAAAGAAGCATTAACCATCTCTGATGTAATTGTTACTATGGAGGAATCTCCTGTGTATTTTAGATTTGTTATAATGGAAATGATCACTAAAGTTTTCTTTCAAAACAAAAAGAAGTATAGGGCTACCCTAAGGATCAGGATCTACGTTGCTGGTGGTTCATGGCACCGTATGACTTGGTGCCATCATGGCGCGACATGGAAGGTTGCAGGGGCTTGGCACCATATGGTGGTGCCCTGGTGTGGTGTTGGTGTTGCTAGAAATGATGGTTGGACGTGAAACTGGTGGCTGGGTTTGCTTCATGGCGTGCATGGTGGCTTATGGTGGTCTTCGGCATGAGAGGAGTTGGTTCATAGGGCTGAGCTCACGGTTACTACGCGGGTTCATTTTGCTCTATTTTATGTTGCTATAATAGGGGACGGTCATTGTGGTTGCTCTATAAAAGAAAAACTTGTAGACTTAAAAATTATGTAAATAAGAGAAGCAAGATGAAACAAAAAGGTGATGGAGAAGAATTGTGTATTTATTCTCATTCCTTCTCTGAATATATATACTGTACAATTGTCCTTGCCAGTAAAACATTTACAAAAGAATATTCTAGTCAATCCTACATCAGTGGCAAAACTGACTCTAGCAGGTTGTACAAAACACGTAACAAAAACCAAAAAATAAAAAGAAAGAAAATAAAAATCAGCTGTCAATTCTGGAAGGTTCTTCCATTTCCTTTTCTTCCCGATTCTTGTGATCCCAACTTCCTTCTAGAGACTCTAATCCATGTTGATATTGCTGAATTGGTAAATCTTTCTTCCTTAGCTGGAAGCGTTGATGGCAATTACCTATTTGTTCTTCATATTTCAACAGCCACCCACAATATGGAAAGTAGATATTTTCTACTCCCATCTTTGATAAATGAGAGAAAAGATTAGTAGAACACAAGGGCTTGGTCAACATATCAGTGACTTGAGAGGCACTGCTCACATGCTCAGTCACAATACTCCCATCTTGAACCTTATCACGAATTAAATGACAGTCAAGTTCTATGTGCTTAGTCCTCTCGTGAAAGACCGGGTTTGCTGTAATGTGTAATGCAACTTTGTTATCACAAAACAACTTAGCTACTTGAGGATGTTTTATTTGTAAATCATGAACTAAGTACCGTAGCCAGCTCAATTCAGAGCACATGCTGGCCATGGCTCTATACTCAGCCTCAATTGAGAACCTAGGAATCGTGTTCTATTTCTTGGATTTCCAAGAAACCAAAGAAGAGCCAATGAAAACACAATACCCTGTCACTGATCTTCTTATATCTGGGCATCCCCCCCAGTCTAAATCACCGTAAGCTCTAAGGTCATGATAGATGTCGAGGGATAAAACAATCCCTGCCCTGGTGCTCCTTTAATGTACCTCAGTACTTTGTGAGCAGCATTCAAGTGTGGGAGCCTAGGAGTTTGCATAAATTGACTCAACAATTGGACTACATATGAAATGTTGAGTTTGGTTATGATCAAATATAGCACTCTTTCAATAAGTCTCCTATAAATTGAAGGATCGGGGATAGGCTCTCCTTCATCATTCGAAAGCTTGAAGTTTTGATTAAGAGGTATTTTTGTTGGTTTGGATCCAATTGTGCCAGAATCTGCCAATATGTCCAACGCCTAGTTTCTTTGGCAAGTATAAATCCCTTTCTCTAATCTTGCTACCTCTATACCAAGAAAATACTTCAACACCCCCAGATCTTTGATTTTGAATCTGTCATTGAGAGAACCTTTGAGTGAGGAGACGATGTTCATGTCAGTGCCAGCTACTATGATGTCATCCACATAAACCAAAACTGCTGTGAAGGAATCTTGGGTGGCTCTTGTGAACAAACTATAGTCTGTCTTGGACTGTTGGAATCCTTGTCGAATAATAAAATCAGACAACTTGGAGTTCCATTGTTGTGAAGCTTGTTTTAATCCATACAAACTTTTCTTAAGCTTGCACAAACCTTTGACTAGCCCTCCTTAGAATACCCTTATGGCATCTCCATGTATACCTCCTCCTTTAAATCACCATGTAAAAAAGTATTATTTACATCAAATTGTTGTAAAAACCAACTGCTGCCACAGCTAGTAAAGTATGAACAATCACCATTTTTGCAACAGGGGAGAAGGTTTCATGATAATCTAACCCCTCTTGTTGCGTATATCCTTTAGCCACTAGTCTGGCTTTGTACCTCTCAATACTTCCATCAGCATTGAACTTGATTTTGTAAACCCACTTACATCCTATGGCCACCTTTCCTGGAGGCAAGTTAGTAACAACCCAAGTATCCTTTAATTCTAGAGCATCTATCTAAGCTTTCATGGCTTCTCGCCACTCAACACATTTTTAGGCTCGCTGGTATGAATTAGGTTCGATATGTGTTGAAATAGAGGTGGCAAATGCTTTTATGATTACTTGACAATTTGTGAAATGACAATGTAGCACACAAAGGAGAAGGATTACCTGAATTTGTAGGAACCTTGTCCTTGTTCAACTCCTGCGAATGAGAAGTGAGGAGGCCTGCTAGTAGATGAAGTCTTGTAGATGTGTGGGTGCTTTTCTGTTTCTAGTGGATCTTCTAGGAAAATGAGAGATGGTTGTGGTGTCTTGGGAAGACTTTGGAGGTGACTCTATCTCTTCTTCAGGATCAAAGTTTTCGAGTGAGTGGTTGGGTTCTTCTGTAGTTTGAACCTAGGATTGGAGATTTTGGCCATTTGAGTAGTCTAAATCAATGTTGATAGTTTGAGTGAAAGGTAATTGAGGAGGGTCTGATATGGTATAACTTGTATCAGCATTGGTGTCCTTGTAAGGAAATATGCTTTCATGGAAAATGATATTTTTAGAAATGAATTGCTTTTTAGTTTCTAAGTCTAACAATTTGTAACCCTTAATCCCAAAAGGGCACCCTAGAAACATGCACTTCTTAGCCCTTGGATCAAGCTTGTGTCTATTATGAGTGAGGGTTAGAAGCATAAGCTAGGTATCCAAACACTCTAAGGTGTGAATAATCTGGCTTGGTTTTGAAAAGGAGTTCAAAAGGCGTCTTATTTTGAAGAAGAGGTGAAGGGGTTCTGTTTATAAGGTACACGGCTGTAAGAACACAATCACTCCAATACTTCATAGGGATCCCACTTTGAAACTTTAGAGCTCTAGCCACATTTAAGATGTGCTGATGCTTTCTTTCTAATGTTGCATTTTGTTGTGGGGTCTCCATACATGATTTTTGGTGAATGATACCCTTCTCAAGATAAAAATATTTCATATCAAACTCGACCCCCATTATCACTCCTTACAACTTTGATTTTGGATCCAAATTGAGTCTCAATCATAATACAAAAGTTTTGCAAAGCATTACTAGCATCTGATTTGAGTCTTAGCATATAAACCCAAGTACAACGACTAAAATCGTTTACAATGGTGAGAAAATATCTTGATCCATCATGAGCAAAATCATTACAAGGACCCCATAAGTCACAATGAATCAATTCAAAATTGTTTTGAGTTTTGTGTTGGCTAACAGGAAAGGGTGGCCTATGGAGTTTAGCTAAAGGGCAGATAGAATAGGGCTCCTTTGTACTGGTAGCCTTGTGAACAGAATCAAGCTCCATTAAGTCTATTCTAGAATCTGAAGGATGACCTAGCCTATAATGCCAGAGACTGAAATCATCATGATTTCTAACAACAGAAGCCAAAATGTTAGTTTTATTTCTAAGGGAGGATAAGACTTCATTCAGGGCTGTGGGAGAGACATTCTTTTGGAGAAGATGATATAGACATTGCCTCACCTCATCCATTCCAATCATCTTCCAAGTTGAAAGGTTCTGTACAAAACATGATTGAGGGAAGAAAATGAGACAACATTTAGAAGTTTGTGTTAATTTTCTAGCAAATATCAAGTTGAAAGATAGGGATGGAACACACAAAACATCTTCCAAAATCAAGGTTTCTGCTACTTTGATAGTTCCAACATGAGTGACAATAGCAACATCTCCATTTGGGAGTGCCACTGAGTGAGAGATTTTTGCCTTGATGCTTGTGAACAATGTAGCCAAACAGATCATATTGCTCCAGTGTCTACAATCCAAGGCACATCAGAAACAACATTGGGTTTGGTATTATAAATAGAAAGACATAAAGAGATACCAGAGATTTTAGGTATTTCAACCAGATTTGACGAAGATGGAGTGATGGTTTGGACTTGATTAACTAAAGAATGTAAGCATGAGTGTGTTGAGGTTTGAGCAAAGCCATAAGATGAGCATATTGCCCATGAGTCAAGGATAACTGGTTATTGTCACTTACCTGCTCATGTCTAGGTGACAGAAGAGCAGTGGCTTGATTGACAAAGTCTCCATCCCTCTATTCTTGCCATGAAGTTTATGGCCTGTAGGGTATCCATGTATCTTGAAACATTTCTCTGTTGTATGCCTAGGCATTTGACAATGTGTACATGTTAGGTTATTGGAGTTTGCCTTGAAACATCTTGCAAAACGTGCAGTAATATTTCTTCTGAGAGAATCCATTTTGCCTTCCCATATCTTTTCCATGTGCTTCAAGTGCCATTGTCTCGCTGGTAGGAGCTTCAACAGAAATCTACCTTCTCTTCTCTTATTGCTAGATGATTGAATATACCTCATTGAGACTTGGAAATGGCTTAATCAATAAAATTTGAGCCTTAATGTCCTTATACGAATCAGGAAGACCCATCAAAAATCACATCACCCAATCTCTTTCTTGATTACTCACAATAGTTTTCAACCCTCCACAAGTGCAGTTAGGAATGGACACATAGTTTATTAATTCATCGAGCAAAGTTTTCAATTTTGAAAAATATGTACTTAGAGTGTCTTGGTTTTGTACCAAGGTTGCAATTCCCTGCTTCACTTCATAAATCCGTGTGCATTTTGCTGTCCAAAACGCTGCTCAAGGTCCAGCCACAATTGATTAGCCGTCTCAGCATAAAGGGTGCTTGGTTTTATATCTACTGACATCGTGTTCTATAGCCAAGTGATGACAATGTCATTATAGCGGAGCCATAGTTCTGTTAATGGACTATCTGCATTTGGTGGTTCACAAATAGTCCCATCGACAAAACCAAGTTTATTTTTTATTTGAAGGGCCCTTCCCATTGATCTTGCCCAAGAGTAATAGTTACTGACATCTAGCATTTGCGTGACCAAGAGGGATCCAGAGCTATCATTACTTCCAATGAAATACAGACTGTTTGGCTGTGATGGGTCAGTGACGTTTGTATTGGTGGATTGGTTTTGGTTGGCATTTGTGTTTGAAGGATTGTTCTGAGTCATGGCTCTTGATACCATAACAGAAAAACTTGTAGACTGAGAATTATATAAATAAGAGAAGCAAGATGAAACAGAAAGGTGATGGAGAAGAATTGTATATTTATTCTCATTCCTTCTCTGAATATATATACTGTACAATTGTCCTTGCCAATAAAGCATTTACAAAAGAATATTCTAACCAATCCTACATCAGTGGCAAAACTGACTCTAGCAGGCTGTACAAAACACGTAACAGAAACCAAAAAATAAAAAATAAAAATCAATTGTCAATTCTATAAGGTTCTTCCATTTCTTTTTCTTCTCGATTCTTGTGATCCCAACTTCCTTTTAGAGACTCTAATCCATGTTGACATGTTGAGTAGGCAGATCTTTCTTCCTTAGCTGGTAGCCTTGCTGGCAATTACGGTGCTCGGATGCTCCTCCATGAAATAAATAATAAATAAAACATAAGAGAGAGAGAGAGAGAGAGAGAGAGAGAGAGAGAGAGAGAGAGAGAGAGAGATGCAGATATTTGTGTGGTTCTAAAAGCCTACATCCATTTATGACCTCACATATCTCTTAATGTAGTAGATGAAATTAATTAGGGTTTTGAGGGAGGTTGAAGAAGACGCCTTCCTTCTAGAGAGAGAAAATTTGAAGGGTCTATGAGAAGTCGTAGAATGTGTCGAGATTTGTAGAAATATTCTTCTTTAATTTATAGAGGTTCTTTCTTTCTTTATAGTAGTTGAGTCCTACTTTTCTCCGGTCACTTTTACATTTTTGTGTCTGAATCAACTTTTTTTTTTTTTTTTTTACTTCATCTCTTCCTTGACATCTCTTTGCTTTATCTCTTCATTTATTCTTGACAGTTTATTTTATATCCAACAGGAAGTTTAATGGATGCGGCAACCCTAGAGCTTGAAGATGAAAAATGCACGTAGCTTGGGCATATGGTTTCGAGTTTTATGGTGGATTACGGGCCGGTACTTATGAAACTGGGTTGGGTCTATATCTTGGGACTTGGTTAGGCTCATCAGACATCCACATGGGCTAGATCCATTCCTATGGGCATGACCCAGTTTTAGGGATTCTTTCGGCTCTATTTTGTGGACTTTTAAGGGTCGGATTGGACTTAATAAGTGGGTTGGACTATTTAATGAGTTTAACTAAATTCTTGGACTTGTTTACAATTTTGTAGGCCTTGTAGAATAATAAGTCCTAATGGGCTTGGTTTGGGTCCAAAATAAGTCCAATTTGTGTAATAAAATACTTTTAAGCTTTAAATAATTTATTGGGCTTATGGACCTAATTAAGATTTTTTTTAATTAATCTTAACAAATTATAGCTTTTGTGGGCTTAACCAAAATGCCCATTAAACTTAATTAAAGCCTATTAAAATAATCTTTATTAAGATCCTATTAATATATATTGCGTCAGGTTGTTACAAATTACAACATTGATTTTTTTCACTTCACTCGTTACGATCATTTGCATATCATCTGTTACATTCTCTTTATTATTGAAACAATTCTGTTATATATAGTCAATTATACGTACTCATTGCGCACTCTATTGATGTGACGAAATTCAACAGTTATTTTATATTAAAAAAAAAACGATACAGTCAATCACGCTGACTTGTACGCAAAGGAATACTCAAAACTGACTGCAAATAAACTTCTTTGTTATGAAATAACCAAAATGTCTTCGATTTTCAAGTTTTAAAGTACCTTCCGAGTTCCACTTCCCAAAAAATCCTTCGGTTTTCACTTCAATTTTATTAACCATTTAAGTTATGTTATATGTAGATGCCTTGATGACATGTGTATAGACCTTTTTTTGGACTGCCCATTTTATATATACTCTTATTAATTCATGTGGTATATGAAGGGAATGGACTGCAATTTTTTTACTGCATCCATATGAAAAATTCTATACACCATACTACTATCTCACTTTCATCCTAATAAATATGATGTGACACATTTATCACCATTAAATGATCATTTATTACATGATTCTTTATCATCTAATGATGATGAATGTGCTACATATTATTTAGTATGATCAAAATAAGATGAGAGTGTGGTGTATAATATTACTTTTATTATATATACTATCGATAAAAGATAAGGAAAATAAATGGACTAAAATGCATGTTGGCTGTTTGAGGTAAAGATTTAAAATGTCCTTAACGATAGAGACCATGAGGTTTAGGGGCGGATTGTTATAATGCATCACTAGTTGTGCACCTAGTGATGTTTATTTTTTAGAAAATTGAGTTCTCTTTTTACAGTCTTGAGAAGAGCCAAGACTGCAAGAACGCTAACCCTAAAGCATGAGGCTTAACAACACGTACTAGCCTTGAGGTTAAAATAGGAAAGACGGTAAACGCATAAATGAGACTGAATGAGATTACATTATTGAACTATATGACAGAGATAGTGAGAAATCAAAGGGAAATATTTATACATATTACTGTGACTAAATGTAATTGAATGTGACTATCAATGTTATTACATAATTAAAAAGAGAAATACTTTTTATCCCGAAAATGTGTCCCGAATTTGTGTCCGGAATGACTTTTTTTTTTTTTTTTTACTTAGTGATTAAGGAAGGGTTTTTTAATGATATTGTAAATTTTTTATTTTTTAAAAAAATATTTATAATGATTAAAAAATACATGAAAAGAAGAAAAGAAAAATAAAAAAGTGAAATAGTCTATTCGGAATGTTTATTCAGGATGCGTAACAATGCTCAATTAAAAACCTATAATTGTATATGTTTACATACAATATGAATTAATAGTTCTTATTGAATATTCGACTTATTTTTATTTTAACGTGTGACTATCCCTAAGAACATTTAAAATGAGATTTAAAAAACAAAATGAGTAACATTATGATATCCCTATTTTCTAAAAATTAAAATTACTCTTAACCTTAACCTTAAAAAGACGGGATGATACAGCTAGCATGCCATTAATCGACTCATCAAGAACTTTATTCTTAATATCTCGATACTGATCAAGAACCTATACCCTAGATTTTGGTCCATTAATGAATTCTGTATGTGGAAGGCTCCTTGAGACTAAACACAAGTGCCAGAATAGTTGCAGGACAGTGCCCCCCCTTCGTGAAAAATCAGATTTTCCTTTTTTGAACCCACATTCGTGGAAATGGACAGCTGATGATGCAGCATCCCCTGAGAACCCCTCCTATATATAGTGTAATATTGACACGATGCCCTGGGGCCTCAACCGACCTTACTCCAAAAAAATAAATAAATAAATAAATTATTTAGAAACTATTAATTAATATTATTCTTTAAAACTATTACAAGCTAACTAACATGAGGGGTTTATTTGCATTGCTATTTATTGAAACATAAATGATGTGGTAGCTTGTGACGTCAGTTATTTCATTAGAATTATTGGTATATTTTATTTAGTTGAGTGAGTGATGGGTTAAAAAAAAAAAAAACTTGGATTTAATGAAGTTTTACCAACAGGAGCTTATTATTAGTTTGGACACTTTAGACTCTCCGTATTTTAAGACTACAAGTGAAATAGTTTAAATTAATATATTTTGTTGAGTTTTAAAAAATGAGAGAAAAAAAAGTAAAATTAAAATCTTATAAAATTAAAAAATCACTTGAATATAATTTTTTAATATACTTTTTATTTTGAAGTTTGAAAATATTTTAATAGTTTTTGTGTTTTATTTTAAATGCTAATTTGTCCCTGACGGGATCAGAAATTACACATGTTGCCATCAAGCTTCAGCAAGTGGGTGACGAGGAATTCCTGAGGAGTAAGTTTCATGTAGTCTTAATCCAGCACGTCACAGACCGGGCGGCAGAACGAAAGCCACAACTCATTGGAGAACATCATGGCAGGGAATAATGCCAGTTTTGTGGCATAATCTACAAAATCGACGGCCCCCTAACGGGACTCCGGGACATCAAATGAGATGGAATTCGGGACTCCATAAGAGGCCTGTAGTGTTCTCATGGTTGTCGAGGACACCTCCGACCTCCAATTTTGTCTCTCAAAAGAACTAGGACTCGATGCTAACCTCGGGGGTGGGGGAGGGGGGTCTAAGCACCCTGACGGGCGAGCGGAGTGCAAACCCCAGTGAGTAGCACAAGAAGTATTCTTGGGAGCCATGAAAGTAAAGAGAGGAGTCAATTGGAAGGGAGTAAGAAGATAGAAGAGCAAGGGCACACAGAGATTCAAAGATCTTGAGAGAAAGTGGGAGTAAACAGATCGAGAATGGAAGAGGACAAGGCTTAAATAGATGCCCGCACTTTATGAACTTCCCCAGGCAACGAATTGACATGCGCTGCAATAAGGAGAGTGTCAAGGTGCAGATCCCACAGTTGGCGCTGCACAAAGCAAAGTGGGAGGGGAGTCGTCGCAAGTCGCGTAGGCATGGGAAGTCAGACGAGTGCACTCGAGAGCGTGTCAATTAGATGAAAGCGTGCCACCGAAGCATCCTTAGAGATGAGAATGGTGAGAATTCCCACCATACACTTACGTTGAGAATTGTCGGGATAACAAGAAGGGATATTCTCGCTCCACTTTGGGCTGGGCCTAATCGAGATGTTAGGACCCATCCTGGCCCACGATGCTCCTCATCTACAAGCCCAAGATCCACTACGAGAACCCAGTCCAAGAGTTGTACGAGAAGAGCGAGGGTATCCTCGTGCGGGAAACATATCAAAGGGGATAGACAGGACCTGCAATACCTAGCATTTAAATATCTATACTGGCATATGAGCAAGGATCACGAACAACTCTATGTTCCCTAACGAAGGGAACGAGAAGTGACAGCGTCAATCGCCTACCGTCGAGATGCCACCTCAGAAGCCACATCGTATTAATGGCGCCATCTCAAAAGTCAGGTCACATTAAAGACTACGGCCTGACAATTTTAGGCAGGAAGTTGACCCTTGACATAGGATACAGAATGTTCCCTAATTCCTTGTATAAAATCTAGACTCCAAGTACGAATAATCTCTCTTCACTCTGATTCTAGAAGAATTCTCTAGAGAAGGACACTGACTTTCCCATTGGAGGCTCCCCGGACTGCCCCGAGCCCACCTTTCTCTCTATGTTGCAAGTAGCATGATCTTGGCCCGAGTTGTAGGAACTTAGCCCAGGTGTACGAAACAAGTCATTAACAGTAAACAAGTTTTAATAATTAAGATTTCATCCCCTAAATGCTCAAATGAGTTTTGCTACGTATAAGCTGGTGTGATAGAACACCATTTATAATGAGATCCATTATAATTTTAAAAAAATCAAAACACCAATTATTTTTTAGCATAATTGATGTGGAAAGTTTCCACATCAACGGTGTGTTGAGTGTGTAAAATATCATACTTCTAAATATATTTTTTCTTTTCAGATCTCTCATTTTGCCCTATAGCTTGTATGTTTGCACTTTGACCCCTTAACTCATAAAATTTACATTTTATACCATATTTTGCAATTTTTTTTTTCTTTTATTTATCACTTAATTCCCTTCGTACTAGCTTCCAACACTCCTTAATTCACATTTTTATATATCCAAGCATAGAAATTCTATTATAGCCGATCGAATTCGCAATCTATTTTTAAAGTTTATAATTAATTCAACCTAAATTTATTTTTAAATCCTTAAATTAGCATGTTTATTTTCACCTGTGTGCATGATTAACCTTAATACGTACATTATGACTTTACATTTTTCATTCCATTCGCCACCTAGTACTAGTCGAAACCTTTAATTTTCCCATACCTTAATCATAAAGAATGTTCACTCCTTATTCTTATTTCACCTTCTTTATATTTCATTTTAGCCATTTTAAGTTCTTTACTTGTACATGCACTTGGCGCTCAAGTGTTTTGTTTGGATCTAGATCTCAACTCTCTAAGTAATACAATAAACAATTTAACTTTTTCAAATTCAAAAATAAAAATAATATTCTAACAATATTTTATTCAATTTTTAACTTTCAACTCAAGTCACATCATCACAAAGTTTAAATATCCTAAGGCCCGTTGCTACAAGACCAACTACAACAAGGCCCATGAACAAGGAGTGCAACTCTATTGCTACTACAAAAGGCTAATCAATCAACACTGCAGCAGAGGGATGTGCAGCCACTACACTGCAAAAGCTAGACCAGCAGCCACCATGCTGAAGCATGAGAGACCTGCGGCATGCCTTTAGTACCAAGATGATCGTGTTGCTGCTTTACTACTTATGTATATTTCGTAAAACAGATTGTGTACTAGAAATAGAAACTTTGTTGTCTTTTTCTTCCTTTTAATCTTTGTATCCATTTAAGTTGTATAATATATAAAGGGACAATATGTAATGTAGAAATGAATTGAATGAAAAGTGTCAAGCATTTTTTGCCTCGATTGTTGTCTCGGTTTCCTCTCATTCCCTTTCTCATTTTCTCTTCTCTCAAGTTGCAATTCTAAACATGGTATCAAAGCCAGGTTTGACCTACTCCTTTCATTCCTATCATCAATCATCTCTTCACACTTCTTTTCATCATCCTATCTATAGCTCGTTGCTCCCATGGCTGAGTTAAATCCACATCATCAGCCTTCCCCATCTGCGGACCCCAACAACCCCTTCTTTTTGCACCATAGTGATAATGCCAACACTGTGGTGGTCACACCACACTTCACAGGGCCTAACTACCTCTCTTGGAATTGCTCATTCACCTTAGCTATTTCAATTACAAAAAAACTTGGTTTTCTGGATGGAACCATTGAAACTCCTGCACTTAAAAAAACCCTCTATGTCCCTTGGCTCCACTGTAACAACTTAATCCTATCTCGGATTCTCAACTCAATCTCAAAAGAAATTGCATCTAATGTCCTATATGTGAGCTCAGCCAAAGAAGTTTGGGATAAGCTTAAAGCTAGGTTTGCACAGCCAGACAATGTGCGCATCTATCAACTGCAACAGTAACTGGGGTCCATCACTCAAGGAACACAATCTGTGAGTGATTAATTTACCCAACTTAATACAATGTGGGAAGAATTGCACAACTATAGGCCATTACCCCATTGTTCATATGGCCTGTGCACTTGCAAAATCTTAGAATCCATAAGAGAAGTCCAACAAACAATCTTCAAGTTTTTAATGGGGCTGAATGATACCTATGATGTATTACAGGTCAGATCATCCTTATGAGTCCCATACCCTCATTAGATAGAGTTTTCTCTCTAGTTCTGCAAGAGGAAAGACAAAGGGAGGCTAGATTCCTTGTGATGCCTCCAAATGAATCATCAGTACTGGCTGCTTACCATGGTCAAGCCAAGAAGAAAGAAAGGACAGACATTACTTGCTATCACTGTGGAAAGATAGACCAAACAAGGGAGAAGTGCTATCGACTAGTTGGATTCCCACCCAACTTTAAATTGACCAAGTCCAAACCTGGATTGTCAACTAATGGACCAAACACTTACTCAACAAACCAGGAAAACAACAGCTTGAGTGTCCCACAACTTCCCTTGACTAAGGCATAGATTCAGCAGATAGCAGCTATTCTCAATGCTCAGACTTCTTAGCTCAACTCAAAGGGGAGGAACATGCCAACCAACCATCCTAACACTGACCTCCCAACAGCCACAGATGTCAAGCCTCCTAGCTATCATTCCTCCAACATGGCAAGTATAAGCCCTTACATAGAATCTGTCTCACAAGCTTGCTCTTTTCTTTTTTTTTTCTTTTTTTTTTTGCAAGACACAATAAAAAACCACACTCATAGTGGATCCTTGACACTAGAGCCACAGACCACATGGTCTACTCCATCTCACTACTCACCACCATCACTTGTGAGAAGCAAACTCAGGTGCACCTTCCAAGCAAAACCTATGATGAGGTAACACACATAAGCACTATTAAAATTTCAGATAAACTCACCCTTACAAATGTCATATGTGTGCCCAGTTTTACCTTTAATCTTGTATCTGCCAATAAGCTCAACCAAGATTATTCTCTATGCCTCATTTTTCTTGAAAAATTTTGCTTCATACAGGACCTATCTTCATGGATGATGATTGGTCTTGCTGAAGTTTCCAATGGCCTTTATTTCCTCATACCTCAAGTCCCTTCTTGTCATGCTGTTCAAGGCCTTCCATCAACCACAGAAACTTCCAGCCAGCACCCCAACAATGAAGACTCGAGCTCTAACCAACCACAAAACTTTGATCTATGGCATTTTAAATTAGGTCATGTACCTCACCAAAGGATGAATGTTATTCAATCCTATGTTCCTAATGTAAAATGTAATAGTGATATGCAATGCACAATCTGTTACTTGGCTAAACAAAAGAGGAAACCTTTCCATTTGAGTTCCATTTCCACATTTATTACTGTTGAATTAATTCAGTGTGACATTTGGGGGCCATCCTCCCATCCTTCCATTCAAGGTCATCAATAATTTCTAACCATTGTGGATGACAAAACTCGAGTCACTTGGGTCTACTTGATGAGGTTCAAATATGAAACAAGAAATATCCTACAAAATTTCATTCACATGATTAAAAATCAATTTGATGCCAAAATCAAGCAAATAAGATCTAATAATGGACTAGAGTTTCAAATGACAGATTTCTATAATTCACAAGGCATTTTACACCAAAGAACTTGCATCTACACCCGTCAACAAAATGGGGTAATGGAGAGGAAGCACCAACACCTTCTCTCCACTGCTAGAGCCCTTCTTTTTCAATCTTCCCTTCCACTCAAGTTTTGGGGAGATGCTGTGTTGACTGCAACACACCTGTTATATATAGAATTCGCACAACTGTCCTCAACAATAAGTCCCCTTATGAAACCCTCTTCTCATCCATTCCCTCCTATTCTCATTTAAAAGTCATTGGATGTCTATACTTTGCATCCAGTGTCAAGAACCATAGAAGTAAGCTGGATCCTCAAGCAAGAAAATGTATTTTTATAGGTTACCCCTTGGAATCAAAGGATACAAAGTTTATGATCTTGAAGATCACTCTTGTTTTGTCTCAAGAGATGTGATCTGTTATGAGTCACTTTTCCATTTTCAACACCAAACTTCTGATACCAACCCCCCCAACTCACAACCTGGTCCTTCCAATACCTATACAAGAATCCATCCCCTCTCCCTTCACATCCTAACATTTCACTCCCTCAAACCCTGCTGAAAACAGCACCACTGAATTTGTCTCACAGGATGATGAACACAACCTGCCTCCCCTCTCCTCTCCTCACCTCACACACAATCACCTGCCTCTCCACAGATCAACACCACACCTATCACTCTTAGAAGGTCTGATAGAACTCGACACCCACTTGCTTTTCTTCATGATTATCACTGCCAAACAGCTCATACCAATCCATCCCCACATCCACCTCATATCCCTATTGCTCACCCTTTCCATCAATACCTCTCCTATAAAAATCTGTCCTCTCATCACCATTCATTTGCCCTCTCACTCTCCCTCCTTCGAGAACTTCAAACCTACCAAGAAGCTGCTAAGTCTAAATATTGGCAAGATGTCATGAATGCTGAACTCAAAGCCTTAGAGGATAATGTCACTTGGACAATCACTTTTTTGCCTAAAGGAAAAAGAGCAATGGGATACAAATATGTCAATAAAATTAAACTCAAATCTGATGGTATAGTATAGAGGCCTAAGGCTAGATTAGTAGCAAAAGGCTACACTCAAAAGAGAAGTATTTGACTACCAAGAAACTTTCAGTCCAGTTGCAAAACTCATAATTGTCTGTGTGTTTCTTGCCTACTCTCAATTGGCACCTATATCAATTAGATGTGCACAATGCCTTCTTTCATGGAAAATTGGATGAGGAAATATATCTGAAATTGCCTCTTGGTTATCACAGTAAGGGGGAGTCCACTACCAAAGGAAAACTAGTTTGCAAACTCCACAAATCACTTTATAGACTCAAGCAAGCTTCTAAGCAATGGTACTCTAGATTTTGTGAATCCCTTGTCTCCATTGACTTCCAACCCTCAAAATCAGATTACTCTCTCTTCACTAGAAACAATGAGGATGGTTTCATAGCCTTGCTTGTCTATGTTGATGACATAGTCATAGACAGCTCCAACATCAAGGAAATTGACAAAGTAAAGGCTCACTTACACTCTCAACTCAGAATTAAAGACCTTGGCATTCTCAAATTTTTCTTGGGCTTAGAAATTGCAAGGTCGACTGCTAGTATCCACTTTTGCCAAAGAAAATACTGCCTAGAGATCTTAGAAGATGCAGGGCTCCTTGGGTGAAATCCAGCAAGTACACCCATTGAAACAAATCACAAACTCTCACACTCAATTTCAGATTCATTAAATGATCCCATGAGCTACAGAAGGCCTTTAGGAAGACTGATTTACCTCACCATAACCAGACCTGACTTCACTTATGCAGTAGGCATACTTAGTCAATTCATAGACAGACCAAGTGAGGTTCACATGCAAGTTGTCCATCAAATCTTGAGGTATGTGAAAGGGTCAATAGGGCAAGGTATACTCTTTTCCTCTCAATCTAATCTACACATCGAAGCCTTTAGTGACTCAGATTGGGCAGCCTGCCCAGAGAAAATGAGGTCCATAATAGGTTTCTAGGTCTTCATTGGTGATTCCTTGGTTAGTTAGAAATCAAAGAAACAAGCAACCATCTCACACTCATCTGCAGAGGCAGAATATCGAGCTCTAGCTCATCCAAGCTGGGAACTAGTATGGTTAATTTTCTAGTTAAAAGATTTTAACATTATGCGCACCAAACCTGCCATCCTATACTGTGATAACTAGTCTACTTTGCACTTAACCATGAAACCAATTTTCCATGAAAGGATCAAACACATGAGTTAGATTGCCATTTTGTAGGAGAAAAAGTGTTGGCCAAGGTTATCACTACTCTACATGTTGATTCAAGGTTTCAACTTGCGGACATTTTCACTAAGGCACTAAGTACTGCAAATTTCCAGTTTCTATTGTCTAAGATGGGCATTTTGAACATTTATGTCCATATTGAGCAGGAGTCACAATATTTAAATATCCTAAGGCCCATTGCTACCAGACCAACTACAACAAGGCCCATGAACAGGGAGTGCAACTTTGCTGCTACTACAAAAGGCTAATCTGTCAACACTACAGCAGAGGGATGTGCAACCACTACACTGCAAAAGCTAGACCAGCAGGCACCATGTTGAAGCATGAGAGACATGTAGCATGCCTTTAGTACCAAGATGATCGTGTTGCTGCTTTACTACTTATGTATATTTTGTAAAATAGATTGTGTACTAGAAATAGAAACTTTTTTGTCTTTTTCTTCCTTTTAATCTTTGTATCCATTTAAGTTGTATAATATATAAATGGATGGTATGTAATACAGAAATGAATAGAATTAAAAGTGTCAAGCATTTTTTGCCTTAGTTGTTGTCTCGGTTTCCTCTCATTCATTTTCTTATTTTCTCTTTTCTCAAGTTATAATTCTAACATCTCATCTCAATTCACTATTCAAACATCTCATAACTCTTATCTATACGCCCAAAACCTCCATGCATCAATTTATCCTAATTCTATGCCTCTCTAGTCATTCAATGAAGTACACATACATGAATGCCTACTGTTGACCACCCTCGATATTCATATGTTTTTTTGTTTTTTTAATTTAAATAATATTTTTTAATAAAAATCACAAATTCATTTTTAAACATATTTTAAAGGAAAAAGGGAAAAATACTTCTTGCAATTGTGAGGGGGAGTCTGCATGCATTCGCAACCATTTAGGAAATGAAACAATTTTATTTTCTTGGCAAAACACATCGTGACCCATTTTTCCTTATATATTTAGATAACTTCCATAGTATTCAAATGTAAAGGGAATAAGATATAAACGGTGAACCTTTTCTCGTTCTAAAACTTGTTCTGCACTTTGCCTCTTCTAGCCCGTCGTGATTGGAGCTCGCTTGGAAATATCATTTTTGGTTCATAAGCGAATTCACATAAATGAATTCCTATAAACGTTAAACAATCAATAAATAAAACTGATAAACAAGAAAAGAAATTTTTTAACCACGATGTGCCGAAGTATGGGGTTTATGAACCGAGTGAGAGGAATAGAACAAATTGATTTGCACATATCCTTCACAAATTTTGCAATCAACCATTTTATACCTCGATTTTTCGTCATGCAATTCTTTGTTTGTAAAGAAGAGTCATAGAAAGCCATGAAATAGAAAAAGAGGATTTTACATGAGCATGGAACATAAAGCCTTGTAATAGAAAAAAGAGTGTATATATTTTTACTCGTTTGCTTAAAACTAGTGAAAAATGGAAGGGACTCAGAAGATTCTGTTTTGAGGTCTATCGTCTCAGTATTTTTTTTTTAATTTGGTTGACGTGGCACCGACTGCACAGTGGTTGTTAGCAGTGGATATTGAGGTCTTGTTTGTTTTCGTAAATGAAATGAGATGAGATGAATTGAGAATAAAGTTAAAAATTAAATAAATTATTATTAGAATATATTTTTTAATATTATTTTTTTAGATTTAAAAATTTTGAATTATTTATTTTATTTTATGTGAAAATTTAAAGAAATTATAATAATTAAATAAAATGAGATGAATTAAAATGAATGATACAAACAAACTAGCTTCAATCAATGCCACGTAAATAATGCTATTCCGTGGTTCCCCGCAAAATCTGAGAACCGGAAAAAAGATGAAATGCAAGCATCTAATCATGACACAATGAGAAATTTGTCGGTCATTCCTGATTTTCTTTTTAAATAATAATAATAATAATTAAAAAAAACCCCACGTGCATACACTGTTAATGTTAAAGAAGCAAACTGCTATTTTTTATTTATTTAGTTAATTCCACACGAACACTGACATTTCCACTCATGCAACTCACTTTCCATCCCAAACCAAAGCTGAAAGCTGTGCCCATACTTGTGCCTATAAAAATACACATAGTAATAAATGGAGTTAGGCTATAATAAATTTTAATGCGAGAGAGAGAGAAACTTATAAAGGAGATTTTAATATAATTATTAAATATTTAATTTTATCTAAAAATTTATAATCATAAATATTGTGTAAATTTATTTTAAGAAATAATTTATACAAATCTAAAATAGACAATCTCCATATAAATCATTGTAAAAAACAGGAACCCACTATAAAAAAATGTAAACAAAAAAAAAATTGTTTATTAGTGAGACATTTTTTTGTAAAAGATTTATTTATTTAATAAAAATTGTCATC
This sequence comes from Juglans mandshurica, assembly GCA_022457165.1. Taxonomy (NCBI): domain Eukaryota; kingdom Viridiplantae; phylum Streptophyta; class Magnoliopsida; order Fagales; family Juglandaceae; genus Juglans; species Juglans mandshurica. Next base: position 22,639,681 of record CM039632.1, read on the forward strand.
ATTCATTCATCAGAAAAACTTACATCCATGACCGGTGTTGAAACAGAGAGAATTCTAAAAAATTATAGAAGTGTATATTTTTGTGTGTATCAAACCATACAAAGGAGACATATATATAGTGGAATATGACCAAAGCAAATAAGAAAATACAAAGAAAAAAAAAAGATTCTAATCCAGCATAATTACAGGAAATTAAGGATATGATCTAGCATAATTCTAGGAAATTAAAGATATGATCTAGCATAATTCTAGAAAATTAAAGATATGATCTAATATTCTAGGTATATTCTAAGATACAAATATATACACTAACATTTAAAAAGGAAAGATTCTAACCTAGCATAATTACAGGAAATTAAGGATATGATCTATCATAATTCTAAGAAATTAAGGATATGATGTAATATTCTAGATATATTCTAAGATATAAATCTATACACTGACAACCAGATACATTCTATAATGTCCTCATATCAAACATGATATCATAAATCAAAATAATGTATTTGAAACTCCACCAGTACATTATTTTCTTTTGTGACTGGTCTGGTTTTCACTATTGCTGATACTCTATATAGACAAACATCTAAGAGACAACACTCTCTGTATAAACAGAGACTTAACCTCACCCTCAACCTCTACAGACAAATATTCGAGAGACGAACATTTTTTTTTATTTTAATTAACAATAAGGAAACAAAAAAGGAAAGCAGTAAAATAGATGCGAAAAAGGATGAATTACAGTTTGGACCAACTTCGGTAAACTTTAGAATCTGTGAAGACCTGTGAAGGCAACACACTTATCTATTTTCAGCCACAAAGGTCAGATCTAAAAGGTCTGGTGGTGGTGAGTCTGATGATCTGACACATATGTTGAGAAGAGCTGTCAGAATGGGTGGCGCGTGAAGACCACGCACATATGTGGGCGAGAACCACGCGCGTACAAAATCACCACTTCCCTCCGAATGATTTTCAACTTGTGAATCTGCTTGTGTCATACGTGTCTTTCGAGAATTGCCAGAAAGGTATAAATCTATCTTTTTTAACATTGAAGAAAGCAAAATAAAACTAAGTGAAAGAAATATTGATAGACAAAGTGTGTGAACGAAGGAATGAGCAAAAGAGAAGGAAGAGGAGGAGAAAGCTGAGACCTCTGCCCCTACGACGAAAATCAAATCTGAAACTCTTATTTTTTAAGAAAGAGTTTGGGGGCGGGGGGTGTTGATGTATTCATTTCTTTTACAAAAGCTTCAACGAGACTTATTTATTTGAAATTTGTGTATAAAATATTTTTATTTAGGTTCGTTTAGATAGTGATATAAGATAAGATGATTTTATATGAAAGTTAAATAAAATATTATTTTTTAATATTATTATTATTTTAATATTTAAAAAAATTAAATTATTTATTATATTTTATATAAAAATTTAAAAAAATTATAATAATAATATGAGAAGAAATTTCTTTATATTTTTATGATCATTATACAGTTATCCTGTCAACTGTGATTTAAAATCGAAGTGACGTAGAATGTACTACTGTTTTGTCATTTCGGGCTTACAGGACAAACTCGTTCTGCCATTTTTGCTTGCACCCACGACAACTGCTGCACCAAGACCTCGCTCTCTTTCTGCGCATTCTCTACGACCCTACTCTTCCCTCCCACCCCGCCTCCCTTCGTTCTAAATTCCCGCTGCCAACTTTTTCTATTTTATTTTATCTTTCTAATGTTTTTCTTCATTTTTCTGGAAAATCCCCGTTCTTCTATCTACAGTCTTTGGAAGTTTATCTCACCCTAATTTTAGAGTTCCTTTAATTTTTAATTTTTAATCTTTTGGCTCTTTGATTTTTTTTAATAAATAAATATGCTTAATTTTAAATAGCCTGGTTGCAGTAGAGTGAGTCTATCTAGTCTCTCATTGGTAGCTTGCTAGCCACGTGATTGCTATACTCCACCTCCAATCCGGACCGTTCTTTTTTTTTCCTTCTCAATATCGGCGGCTCGGCTTCCCTCCTTTTTTTTTTTTTTTTTGGTACTGTAGGTTTTCTGTAGTATATATCTCCTCCGCCGACCTCTCTCCTTTTTTTTGTTTGTTTGTTAATCACGTTTGTCCGATTCGTGTCTCCAACAGAGTCTTCCATATTCCTTTCATCGTTTTCTCAAGGATGAGGGACTCTTCCTTGATCTCCTCGTCGTTCTCGAAACTCCAAATCCTCACTGTACTGGCTTTAGCAGCGACGACGCTGTTGTTCTTCCATGTCGTCGTATTAATGTCGCCTCTGCTTCTGTCAGGTGCTCCGGTCTCTTAATTCATACATATATATTCTGTGTATAATATGTTCATCGAATACTCTTTACAGTGGTTTGTTTATCTTCGTTTTTGCTTGATCTATTATTCCATGGCCATTTTTCTCTCTGTCTCTGCTTTCGGCAATACGAGGAACTCTGTTCTTTTTTTGTTTGTTGTCCTGCTAGCTTTTAATCAAACGAAAAAGAAAAAAACAATTTGATTAAAGTTGTGTATATATATATATGTTAAAGTATTAATTGTTAATGCAGGTGTGAGGAGGAGCTCCTTGGTCCTCTTCGACAATGAAAACTCCACGACGCTGATCACTGCACTTCATCGCAAGCTTCTTCTTCATGACGGTGAGAGACGTACGTACGCCGTTCTTGATCATCTTCATTCTATTTTGTTGCTTTTTATTCTTTTAACAAAAACAAAACAAAACAAAAAAAAACAAAACTAATCGGTGTTGACGAGAAACACAGCTAGAGAGAGAGAGAGAGAGAGAGAGAGAGAGAGAGCAAGGATTTGAAGAGTGGGACTCATCCATCCCTACGAATTTGGTCGTCCCTCCGCTATGTTCACAATGCGTACGTACGGCTGGCTAAGGTGTCAGAGGCGCACGCCTGTGTTTTGATTAGTGTTAATGCATGCTAGATTCCTAATATGCACCCCACCTTTTACCTTTGGCTATGTTAATGGTATTAGAAAGAAAATATCAGAGACATGTTTCAAAGAAGGAGATCTTCTCTCCTTTGACGTGATCCGAAATATTACTTGACGTTTTTACCCCTTCGATCCTTTCCTTTATTGCAGGATCGATTTAATTGTCTTAGCCTTAGGCATAGGCTCTTCTTTCAAATTAGCTACCCTCCTTTCAACTAGCTGTCAATTTTTTGTGGCTCGTGACTCCGTAACTTCGCTTTTAAAGCTCCTGCTTGAATTTTCAATTAAGAATATAAATAAAGAGTAAAAAACGGGACAAGATGATACGTACCCTACTCCCCCGCTACTAGACTTCTGGGCCACTTTTGTGTCTACTTTCATTTAATTTTCATGCTATAATTCCTGTGAATCATCTCCAAAAAAGTGTTTTTTGTCTGTGGACGACATACATATCCTATTGGTTGGGTTGTTGGGTGTTCACGTTCTTAATGTTTTTGCCTTAATTATTTGATTTTGTTTAGGTGCTGGTGTATTCAAATCTAATATTAATATAGGGTGAGTTTGGATGTTGAAGTGAGTTGAGTTGAATTGAGTTGAGATGATAAAATATTGTTAGAATATTATTATTTTTTAATATTATTATTATTTTAGGATTTGAAAAAGTTGAATTGTTTATTATATTTTGTGTTGGGATTTGAAAAAGTTTTAATGATGAGTTGAGATGAGTTGTGAGTAGTTAGGGTGAGTTTAGATCACAAACTCATCTCAACTCATCTCAATTCATCATTACAACTTTTTCAAATCCCAACACAAAATATAATAAACAATTCAACTTTTTCAAATCTCAAAATAATAATAATATTAAAAAATAATATTCTAACAATATTTTATTATCTCAACTCAACTCAACTCAACTCACTTCAACATCCAAACACACCCTTAATCTTCCAAACGAAGCCTAAAAATTTTTTTACGGTACGGATCGTATTATGTATCAATCATTATTCATTCTCATATCTCATAGGGATAGTTTTTCAATAAAATGTGAAAGTATTTTATATAAGATATATATAATGATGTTTTTTATAAGGTATGAGTGTGAGGTGGTGAATAATAATTTATAAAAAAAAAATTTTCATTTAATAACCATCAATTATTTTTTTTAAAAAGTTTTAAAAGTTTTGAAGTCTTTATTTAAGAAAATTCGAAGATTTATAAAAAATAAAATAGCTTTTATTGATGTCGTAAAAATGATTGCGAATAGGATATATTATTCTGATCCTAAATTTATGTATAGTGTGTACAACAACACACGCGCACACACCTAGTGCATGCTAACCTAACCCCTGGCCCTGCTTGCTAACTTTTGCAGCAGCAGGAATGAAGAAAACGAATCGGATGTGGGGGGAAAGGTGTAGCAAGGAGGACATAGAAGTGAGCCAAGGCCCCACAGCCCCACTCCCAAGTGGCATTCCCACCTACACCGTAGAGATCATGAATGTCTGCTTCACAGGCTGCGACATTTCCGCCATTCATTTGAGCTGTGGATGGTTCAGCTCTGCCCACCTCATCAACCCTAACATCTTCAAGAGGCTTGGCTACGACGATTGCCTTGTCAATGACGGCAAGCCCTTGCTCTATGGCTCTATCCTCTCTTTCCAGTATGCCAATACTTACCCCTACCCACTTTCCGTCTCCACGGTTGTCTGCATTTAACTCATGTACATGCAATTATATATAGTTTTTGAGTTTTTTTTCTTTTTTTTCTCTCATAAACTCACTACATATATAATAGCCGTTGATGATACTCATGAATAGTACACTCGGATACCCAGTTTTGCTTGTGTGGTTTTGGTTGGGGTTTATACCTAGGTTTGATCGAGTACTTCTGCTTTTCGGTTTTTTGAGCAAACTTGTAAAGGAATTAAAGTGCCTGATCTTCTGGGTTTGGGTTGGTTTGATAATGACTGATATTTTGGGGTTGGATACTTAATTGTCTGTATATGATCAGGAGTGATATAACCAATATATTTTAGTTACATGTATGGAAATTAGATGCGAGTTTTGATCTTCTGGCCTTTTGTTTCGTACCATGTTTTTCTTTATTCATTGGCCTTTCGTTTCGTACCATGTTTTTCTTTATTCATTGGCCTTTTGTTTCGTACCATGTTTTTCTTTATTCATTGGCCTTTCGTTTCGTGCCGTTTAAATTAATAAACGAATGAAAATTCTAAAATATTGGCCTTTGGTTACTGAGAAAATGAGTTGATTTGATTCCTTTACTTTGTATCATCATGTTTCATGTAAGTGTTTGATTTGATTAATGAGATCAGATTTATCAAAAAAAAAAAAGAAAAGATGTCCATCATCCTCGGTCACCATAAATATTCAACAATAATGCTGCTACCAGTACTCTATCTGAACGCCAAGTACTACTGTTAAGATGACTCTCTTGAAGTATGACTATCACGTAATGACTTAACGTTTATTAAAAAAAAAAAAAAGAAGAAAAACCTTAAACCCAAAAGGCTGTAATGGAAACTTAAGATTTCAATCTTCATTTTTTATGTTTTGAAACATCATTTATTTTTAATATATTTATTTTTATAAGCACTATCAAACAGATTAATTGCCGTGGTACAAACATTGTATAATACCGAAATGACTTGTACGTTGGTAAGTGTCCATCTGGTACATGATTGTACTATAACACAATTTGTCTTTTATGATAGAGAAAACCATCACAAAAAATAATCACAACGTAACTAAAGATATTTGGTGACGGTTTGAAACCGTCACCGCGGCAGTCACCTAATGTGCATCACAGAAAATAATTGGTAACGGTTTACTATTGAACCGTCAATAAAAATATTTTTAGTGATGGTTAGAGGTGTTCCGTTTGGTGTAACGTTTGAATGTTCCCTTTTTTTTATGACGGTTGAGATCTGTCATAGAAAGTAATGTTCGGACGTCCAATCGAACGTTCTAACGTCAATTTGACTGATTGGCGTTCGAATGACAGAAGTTGATGTTCGTTGATTATAGTTCGAACGTATCATATTTACATTCGAATGTTTATGCATCCGAACGTTAACTGCAATAAACATTCAAATTTCCATTCAAACGTTAACGGACCAATGTTTGAACGTAACAGGTATAACGTTCGGACGTTAGTTCGAATGTTAACAAAGAAGCGTTCGAATGCAAGTGGTACGTCAGAGGTTTGTTCGAGCGTTAATCGTTTAAACATTCCAACATTTTGTTCGTTTGAGAGTGAGTACGTTCAAACGTTATGTTATAATTTTGTGTAATTACGTTCGAACGTTGGTTCGAATGTGAACCAATGTTCAAACATTTTTTATTTACATTCGAACGTACATATCAGAATTACTAATTTCATAAAATTAAAAAACATATCAATTGTATCATATTACACACCATCAATTAAAAACTAATAATGTCTTATAAAGTTTCAAAATTAGATATTAAAATTAGTTATATGCATTGATAAAATTGATAAAATTCATTTCTTCTTCTTTCCTTGCCCACCACGACTCTGTTGCAATGACATAACACGCTCCATTTGCACCATCATCTCCCACTGCACTTGCTCTTGGACTTCACGGCGTATTCTTTCCTCCTATTCTCTCTGTTGGTCCTGTAAACGTGTCTCTAAATGAGACTGTCGCTCTAAGAGAGACTCTAATTCTTGCTGTCTTGACCTCATATACTCATTCTCGCACCGTGCAACTTCTAAATCTTTGATAAGATTATTAATTTGTGAAGTCGATGAGATTGAGGAGGAAGAACATCTATGCTTGAAAGATCGTCCCAAACCTCTTGCCATACTAGACTGCGGCCCGAGCACTTGCGTGAATATGTCTATGTCACTAGGTGAGAATTCCCCAGAAGCTAATTGCATCTTCATTTTCATCATTTTTTCCTGCAATTTGAAAGAAAACACACAATAAGTAACGTATTAAAAGAAATACAAATAAAAAATAAATTATTCACATGTTGCATAATTTATTTAACAAAATTAACACCGCTTACATAATTATCTGCAGCGGCATGATCCATCCACTCACTACACTCATTTGTGTGAGCAGCAGCATAGACATGAATGAAAGAAAAGTTTTCAGAATTATCACGTTTCTAACAAAGAGACATTAGCAATTTTAAAAAGATAATGTTAGTATTTAAATAAAAGAATATCGAAAAAATAAATGAATTCTATAATTTTTTTAATTACTATTTTTTCAGCAAGATGGTGGAATAACCTTGAACCAGCACGATGGTGGATAGTCAGAGTGGATCTATTATGTGCATTTGTAGAACTTAAGTGCTACAAAATTAATTAAGAATGTTAATTATAATATATATACATATAATATATAGAACGAATATAAATGTAAATAATTAAAGGATATAAATCTAGAATACCTGATAATCTGGAGATGCGAAAAGATCACAACAATTTCTCCAATTGTTTTACTTCATCTGCTGGAAAGGGGACTGTGTAGCCTCTTCCAACGTCTCAAACTTCTTGAAGTGGTCATGACATCGTCCCTTGTGACGTCTGAATAGTATAGCCATCAACTCATTCACAATTCTCAAATCCTCGCTACGGTCAAAGTCTAGGTCGAATTCATCCTAATAAGTAAATTAGGTAAAAAATATGATATACTAATTTAGGTGAAAAAAATGTACTCTCAAAGTAAACTCACTAGCACATGACTCCGAATGTGCTTTTTAATCTCATTCGGAACATCTTGCCATGAGCGCACATAAAATGGAGCATAAGTTTGGACTACTGTGCCAATATAGGAGGAGAGCGCTACTGCACTATCATCCACTTCTCTAGTGGAATTATGAGGAATGGTGATCTTGAGTTTTTCGTGTCTTCCATTTTTCTCAAGAAAGATACCACGTGTATAACCACGACCGCGGCAAGCGGATGCATCAACTAATAGAAAATAGTATAATTATAGTTATATAGTTATTGAGATAAAAATATTAATTATATAATTAATTATCAATGACATTTCCTTACTGGTAGGTGTCGACTAGCTGTCATTCTCTTGCGTGTTAACTTGATCTTCAGGAGTGGATTCCTCGGGTGGGGAGTTCTCAATAAGTTCGGAACTTGGACTTGGCGGTGGATGCACATGTTTTTGTTGTCAATTTGGCGGCATCTTTGAAAATGATTAATTATTACAAAGAAAATTAATTAGAAGAAATTATGAAAAGTATAATATTCTATAGTCACCTATATGAATAAAATATTTGGTACTTTTATTCTTCATCTTCGGATGTATTTTCCATGCTTGTTTTAGAATCTCCCTCAATAACATATTTGTCATCATTATCAACCTTTTCTTCGTCCTCCTTATCCACTTTCTCCCCGGATTCTGATTCGTTTTCTTCTTCTAACTCTTCTTCTTCCTCACTTATTTGAATTGAATGATCATTTAATACAGACGAGTCGAGATGGATGGGTGGGACGTCATCTCTACACAAGGGGAGCAACTCGAGTGCATAGAGGTCAACAAACAAGTTAATACCCTCTCCATCTTCCTAGTAGGCCTCTACAATCGGAGTGCCATCTTCATCTCCATTATTCTCGTAATCTGCACTCGTTCCTACTTCATATATATTTCAAGGGATAAATTTTTGTAAGACTCACCAAGTTATCTCTCCACTATCTTCATCAACGCTTTTCATTGGATCAATCAAGTAATAGACTTGGGTAGCTTGACAAGCCAATACGAATGGATTATCTTCGTACCATTTAGATGCAGTATGGACACTCGTAAAGTGATTATCTCTATGTATCGAAACCCGACCACTACCTAGATCCCACCAATCACATTTAAAGACATATGCTACAGACCCACCTAGATATCTCAATTCGATAATATCACGTATGACAACATAATAGTCAATATAATCTATTCCATGACTCCCCTCGACCAACATACCACATTTTTTAGTCTTTCTATTACGTTCACGGTCCAGAGTATGGAATCTATAACCTCAAACCGTGCATGCAGTGTATCAAAGTGCTTTATTTGAGGGACCACTGGCCAATGCATATAATTTAGGAGAAACTGATCCGGGATCACGAGCACATTGTTCCAGAATTTAACAATTGAAATAGCATATATTTATTAAAAGTTACCCAGAGTTAAAAGTTTCAAAATGTAACATATATATAATTTTAGTTTATACACGTTGTTCAAACCATCCGGAAAATTCTTCTTTGTATCTTGTCTCTATATTCTTTACGCCTTTCGTCCTAAGTTTGTCTATGTGCTCACTGTATATAAGTGCAAAAGAATATTATATAGTGCACAAAAATTATACTTTTGAAACTAGAATTATTCGAAGCATGCAACGACATACTTGAGATAGTCATCAATTTCCTAGCAATTATTTAGCACATACCACCGAACTTTACCCAACTCTCTCCATCAATTAAATCATAACCCGTTTGTGCACCCAAGGGTCATACATGCTGGGAAAACACTGATAGCTCACGAGGAGGAGGAACAACAAGATTAGCATTTTGCTCTTGACGATTAAATCGTATCTTAACACTACGAAGATATAGAGAGCAAAATGTTAACCATTCATCGTGTATAGAGGCCTCTGCTATTAAACCCTCCGCAACATATCTCAATTTACTACCTGAGTGCACAAATCCTTAAAAAACATACAGAGTTCGAATATGGCGACACGTATATTAGATATCAGCTTCCCACGAATTTCCACCTGTAATAACTTATGCAAAAATAAGTGACAGTCATGACTTTTCAATCCACTAATTTTCCAGTCATCAGGGCTCACGCATGTTGTTGCAGAAATGAAAACTCACGTTTGAGGTGGTAAATATGGGCATTGTTGCCGTGACAAAAAGGAGATTGGAGATCAAGCCATACGCCATGGGGGTCGGTATGGAATTCGAGGGAGTTGGGTGATGGAGGGACTAATGGAATTAAGAAGCCAGGTAAGAACCATGTCTTTTGTTTGGTTTCAGTGGGTTTAGTCTGCAAAGTTGGGTTCTGGTGGTGAGTGAGTGCCATCAACAAAACTGAGTTTGTTCTTGGCATTAAGGGCAGGGGTCCTGACTTTTTGCCATTTGGGGAAATTATGCCCTGTAAGAAGACCAGAAATAAGAATAAGGCTAGGAGAGTCGGAGGGATGGAGAAGGTACGGGGAGGAAGGAGTGTTTGAGGAAGAAGCCATTTGGGCGGGGTAGAGAGGATCGGTTAGGCTGATACCATGTCAAAAATGTAAACATATATTTTTGAAACATGATTTTTACATTGAAGGAATTGTCAGATAAATAGATACAAGAGACTAAGATCTATGGTAACTGATAGGGTATGGTAAGAAGTTACAATTACAAAATTAATGGCTAATTTCCTAAAATCTTGGTGTTGCTAATTTTAAGGGGATCTTTACTGATTTGTGGGAAGTGATCTGTCAATATAGTTTGAGTGTAGACAAAATATTAAGGAGTAATGCTAGAAACAATCATGGTCAATTGCATGAGCGTCGCGAACTCTTTTTGAAAAAAGTAGGGTCTACCATTAAAAAAATAATTTTTCTATTTGGATTTCATATTTACTCACCTTTTTTCAAAAGAAAATCATGGCGCTTGCACGCCGTATAATTGTAAATATCATTTTTCTTGTCCAAATACCAATTGGCCTCATCACTTAACCACAATAAAGTGGGCTTTCCCAAGCTTCTCAACGTCTGTACTTGGCCTAACTAAAATCCTATGAACCCAACCATCAATGGGCTTTTAACCGAATTCTCGAGTCTATGTGCCAATAACAAATCTAATCCGAGTAGAGAGCCAATTTATCTACTGAGCTAGTTTCTGATCCTCAAAATATCAATACAAACTTGCAAGGGTCCAAAGCTAGAAATAAAAATGAGACAGAGAGCCACATCAGTATGTATAGCAAAACACGTAAAAGTGTAAGCAAGAGCTAAAAGAAGCAAATTAATGACATTTGAGATAGTGAAACCGCACAATAATTGTATTGCTTAGATAAAATATTTAATATCAATTATCAAACTGTTCATCTTGACAAGAAAAATAGAAATTATTATTAGGAGTGGAGTCGGGTACCCGCACCTGGCCCATCCGGGCCCTGCCTACGCCGGATGGGACAGTCTGTTTGCATCCTTGGGCAGGCGCCAACTCCTTGGAAAATCGGGGGCAGGAACCAAGTGGGACACTTACCTTGCCCGCCTGAGTAGATATATATATATATATTTTAAAATAATTTTACATTAAATGACATCGTTTTGTTTTAGGCTAAAATAAAAACATCCCCTCGCCGCACACACCTATGTGTCTCAACTCTCTCTTTTGCCTCTCAGTCTCCTCTCTTGCTGCCTGATCTCTCGAGCTCTTTCTCTTTCCTCATCATCCTCAGGTATCTCGAACTCTCTCTCTGTGATGCCTCTAGATTCCGTTTGGGATTGGACAGACATTTGAAGCGTCAGGACATGCAACACAATGTTACTTTCCCCCCGTTCATGACAGATAAAGATACAATGTTCCTAACATGCATCTACCAGTATGCAATATTCACAGTGAATAAGTGTTTTTTAGCAATTATATGCACCAAACTAAAGAAATTCCAAATACTTAAAACATGATCCATACATACTGAAAGAATAAACATCCATGATTATAGTATGGATATCAGAAGACTGTAATCTCAAAGGCATGGGAAACCGAGCTCCATAATTACATTACCAAAAATATAATTACTAGGCTAGATTGTCGAACAAATCGCGTAACTCGACCAACAATGCCATAATACTATCAAAAAATCTAACTAAGAAGGCCACAAGCTCTGGGTCGCGTTTGCGCCGCCTATTCAACCTCCTCCAATGGTAGTTGAGCCTACAATGGTGAGATAGTTGAGACTACAATGGTGAGATTTGAATACAAATATAAGCAAGTTAACAGAGAACTCCCACACAGGTTAATGATATATGCATGACAGTAAAGGCATGAATGCATAATCAAAGTCATTCACAACTCGTTGATCTTTACCTTGTCAATCCAGAAAATTTCACACTAGTTTAGACACTCCAGCGTGAGCAAAAGAGGTCAACTAGGATATTACTCCATCCTAGCACTTAGGGTCATGATAGACGTAAACAAACTTGACATGACTTGAAAGACTATTCTTGAGATACACAAACTGTACTTGAGACAAAACGTGACATGAAATGAAAGGACAAAAGTCTTGACATAACGTAACATGACATGAACATGAGATGAAAGAAATGACGTACTATGAGACAGAAAACATTTTGCAGCATGGCATAACATGTAACATACAACATTTTACAATATGACATAACATGTAATAGACAATATTTCGTAACATGACATAACATGTAACATACAATATTTCATAACATGGCATAATATGTAACAAAAAATATTACATGACATTACATGTGTAATAGATAGCATGACGTAACATGACATACTTGTAACATATAGGAATATGTGATAGAATAAATTGTGTAACAGATATGTATGAAGTGACATGGCCAAGTATGGGGTATATGATAACATACATACATAAACTGTAGTTCCCTTACCCATCACACATACACAGTAATATGATAGTAAGTTAAGAACTAACTTACAGTGATTGTCGCGTTACGAGGATTAAGTACGAAACACAAAAAACTATAAGTAGGGTTTTAAAAGTTAGAAATTTTATCACTAGCAATTAGAAACATGAAAAATGCTAATTAGAGTAAAAATACAATTTTACCCTCTACATGTGGGAAAATGACAATTTTATCCTAACTTAAGGATTTCACATCCTAACTCAAAAAATACCAAAATTTACATTCATCATAAAAATTTTCTGCTAAACTCAAATATCAACTTAGAAAAAACTAATATCAAACAAAACTATGAAAAACATCATAGAGCGGAAACTTCCAAAGGCCATATCTCTTGATTTTTGTTGCAATTTCTTCCAACTCCAAAACTCATTATCTAACTGAAATATTGCAACAAAGATCCTCATATCCTAAGTTTAAACATGCTAAAACATCCAACAAAAATATACTTCTCATAAACACAAAACGTTTTAGTAAAACGATCCAAACTTCTTAACTAAAATACAAACTCTTGAATCTCAAGGTTTGACCTATTTCAAAACATTTTCAAGAACTTCAAAAATCCAAAAATTTATTGTAACATGTTCATAACACATTCCTAAGAACTAACATGCTTTGAATCAACACACAAAAGTCACCAAAAATCACAAAATCTCACTTAAAGTACTCGGCTCCAACACTTAGCCAAAAACATAATTTTTTTCTCAACTTGCTTTCATCAAACACTTGATCTGAGGAATTACATGATGATATCTTCAAACCAAAACATAATATGGTTTGCAAATGTGTCCTAAAGAAGATCCAGGCATTAAACTTAAAATCACATGGCTAAAAATAAACCAAAACATGGATCTAGCTGAAATCTTCAAACTTTAACCTAATCGAGTATTCTCTTGCATAAAAATTCATATATTTGAAAATAGCACCAAAAATCTTCAAACTAACATCCTAACATGTAGATAAAAGGCTTAGTAGTATTAAATAAATGTATCAAAGCCATTGGAGTATGAATGGACCACAAAATATCCAAACTTTCTTAAAACAAAAACTGTTTTTCCTCTTCCAACTTCTAACTTTTTTTATCTAAGAAAATATTTCATCAAAAGTTTTAATCATGTAACTAATATACAAACAAAACCCATATAAACATGTTGAAACTCCATAAAAATGTTGGACCATGTTTTGTCCATTAGCTTGGTCAAAAACTCCAAAATACAACACACTATCCAGATTTACCCTTCCATGGTTAAATAACTTTTGACTAACCATTGACCATGAAATTAAACAAACTAGGTACCCACGGAAATTAAACTTAAAGATGAACAAATTTCATAAAGGAATCATTGTGAGAAAATACTTGCAAGGGTTCCAAAAACGGCACACAAAAAGGATTAGAAAACTATCTGAGAGAGCTTCTAAGTGTTCTCTTCAAGAATGGAAATGAAAAGGGGTGAAGTGAGTGAAATGATGATTTGCACACCTAATACATTTTTGAAAAGGGAAGTATGGGCTTGAGTGACACTTTGATGGATGGTGATTAGGTCACAAAAAAGTGTAAATAGTGAGTGGGAATGGGCTGCTATTGCTGTTGTGTAGACGTGGATTTTCCTCTCACATCAAGGGATTATTTGGGGTCACCATGGGCAGAGGCTGGTTTGCCATGGGTGGAGGGAAACTTCCTGAAGAAACTTTGCCAATGTGGCCAAAATTCGTGGGTCTTAAACAAGTGGGCTTCAATTTGGGGTTTAAAAAGGGGTTTGGTTAGGGTTTGAGATGCTATCAAGCCCAAATCCAATTTTTCTTGACCCAATCAAATTTTCAAAGTTTAAAGGGTTGGATAATGATGTCATAACATGACTTTGAGAAATTAATAGCATGTGGAAGTGATTTAACCAAGGGATTAAACACAATGTTAGAAATCAGATCAAATAGGGTTTGGAGACCAACTTTAGGATTTGGGGAAACCATTTAGGGTTTCTATTTCAACCAATCTTTTCGGGTTTCAATTGGATTCCAACTATTTATGGGTTTCACTAGGGTTGAAACCCTCTTTGGTTTGTCACAATTTGGATGGTTGGATGGAATATGATTTTGCTTAGGTGACATGATCTTACACCTTGATTTTCTTCACAAACCATCTCATGGTTCCTCTTGGTGTCAATTGTCTAAGAATATTCACCAAGTGTGGCTAAGATCATTCCAAGTGTCCAAATAAAACTCCTCTAACCTAATTTGGACATTTCACACTGTGATTTTGCACTTGGTGCTACTACTGAGGTTACTATTCACTCCAGGTAAGTGAAAAAATAAACTTTGCACTGAAAAATCCTAAATATACACGCTAAACTAACTTTGCAATTCATTTATAGAAATTCAACTCCACAAAAATCTAAATAATCAACTGAGTCTAATGGCATAAACCATATCTCATTCGAACATTTCTAACTATCACAAATAAAAAAATCTCACTTCTGACACCTCAGTGAGTGGTAACACTGACTATACTGACATACTAAAACTTACGCGATTGATTGATTCGTGAAAACTTATGGAGTTTTTGTGAGGTTCCTAAAACCTATAGAAATTTGACCACTGAATTTCTAGCGGGCTGTTACACACACTCCCTGTCTCTAATCAATACCAATGACCACGAGTGGATGGACGGTCCGGTGACCAATCCACCTGCTTGGCATCCAGGCGGGGTCACCCGTCCATGTGGGACAAGGCCGAGACCCAGGAACCAAACTCGACCCCTACCAATCGGGTGCGGGGGGTTGCTGCCTGCTTGCTGGGGCGGGTAGAAGGTATAATTTCTATGGAATTCTAAATTTTAATCTCAGTCAACTATTTTTTATATTTTTATTTCTTTTTCTTTGATTACTCATCACATATTCTATTATTTCAATTTTATATTGTAGTCCAACTAAATTCCAAATGTACCTATCTAATGCAGTTTTTTTTTCACCTTAAAAATAATATTTCAAATTTAAAACTTCATGATTTATAAGATTTTGGTATTAAATTAAAAGATCTAACTTTGAATTTTCGCCTTAGGCAACCAACTCTATTGACCCACCCCTCTCTACAATATCCTTTAACCAGTTTTAGAAGTTTGGTAACTGCAATTCAACATACTATATTTCAACCGTTTCTTTCTAGCGCCCTGGGGGTGTGAGTAGAGGAGAAGAGTCTAGTAAAGCTTTTTGGGAGGGCTGGGCAGTCACTGTTCACTCGTGTGATAGCAGTTGAGGGAGATGGAGGACTTGGAGGGGATTTGGGAGAGGTTAAATCTAAACGAGGGTGAGAACACATCGATAGACTTGCAACTGGAAGACTCAGAGAAAGTCAGTTGCAAGGGAAAGTTTAGTTTAGTAGGAAAGGTATGCTGGAAAAGGATGGTAGGAAAAGATGTTGTATTTTCTACAATGATGGAAATATGGAAAGTAAGCAAACCCCCTACCTTTATAGAAATCAGACCAAATACATTTGTCATTACTTTCGCGAGTCAAGGAGATAAGAGGCGTATCCTGGAGGGATGCCCATGGCTTTTTGACAACCATATATTTGCTCTGAAACTGTTTGATGGTTTGACTCAACCAAACCTAATTAATTTCGACATGGCTCCTTTATGGGTTCAAATGCACAACCTGCCTGTAGGGTGTATGACGCGTCAAACAAGATTGTTGTTTGGAAACTCGGTGGGCAAAGTCTTGGAGGTCAATGCTCCAGAGGACAATGTGAGGTGGAGGAACTACATGAGAGTCAAAATAGAGATGGACCTGAGGAAGGTTATTGCAAGGGGAAGAACCTTGAATCTGGAAGGACCGAAAATGTGGGTTCCTTTCGTCTATGAGAAGCTGCCAAAGATGTGTTTCAAATGTGACTGTATCCTCCATGGTGTACTAGGATGCAAGGGGCAAGGGATTAAACAGAGTAGCAATGACGATAGGGACAACCAATTTGGTCCCTGGCTAAGGGCTAGCTCAAGCTTTTGATGTAGTCCACTAGGGTGAATCAAGAGTAGAGGACCAAGCATTCCAGAAGGTGGAAATGAGGGCTAGCCGCAAGATGATATCACAGCTAATACTAGCAGGAAGGAAGGGATAGAGGGAACTGGGTGGGCAGATGGGGACAACGAAATACCTTGTCAAGGGAA
This sequence comes from Juglans mandshurica, assembly GCA_022457165.1. Lineage (NCBI taxonomy): Eukaryota > Viridiplantae > Streptophyta > Magnoliopsida > Fagales > Juglandaceae > Juglans > Juglans mandshurica. The sequence continues at coordinate 22,656,470 of CM039632.1, forward strand.
AACACAGGGGGAGGAAGTAGATAGGGGTGATGTCAACACACCAAAGGAAGTTGAAACTGAAACAAGTGCATGAATGATTGTAGAAATGGAAGACGGAGTGGCCAAAACAAATGAGAACATAATGCTTATAAAGAGTAGTTGGAAGAGAAGAGCTCAAAATAGGAGTAAAGGTGAGCATCATGCACCAATTCCCCTCAGGAAAAAACACAGTACAAAATGTGTTGATGAGGTTTCCAGTAAAGTCACAAAAGGAAAGGAGCTAAAATACTCCAGTAATGAGGAAGAAATAGTACCTGAAACACCAGAGGTGGAGGCTGCTATGCAGCTCCACCTAACCAGATGATTCTCTTAAGCTGGAACTGCCGAGGGCTTGGGAACCCTCGGACATTTCAGGACCTTTACTGTATGGCAAGGGATAAGAAGCCCAAGTTGATTTTTCTGATTGAGATAAAGATGGTTACTCAGAGGTTGGAGGGTGTGAAGAGAAGACTGGGTTTTGATAACTGTTTTATAATTGACCCAGTGGGAAGGAGGGGAGGAATTGCTTTGCTATGGAAGGATGAGGTGGAGGTGGAGATACATAATTTTTCACAATGGCATGTTAATGCCTGGGTCATGGAGGAAGTTACAAAGAAGAAATGGCTTTTCAAATACTTTTATGGCCATCCAGAGACAGGAAAGAGGAAGACCTCGTGGGATCTGTTGGGGAGGTTAAACTCCACCGAACAATTACCATGGTGTGTCATAGGAGATTTTAATGAGGTTTTATTCCACACAGAAACATATGGAGGAAGGCAGATGGGGGAATCTTAGATGGATCAGTTCAGAGATGCGTTGGTTTCCAGCGACTTGTTTGATCTAGGTTATAAGGGAGATAAATTTACTTGGAGCAATCGACACACAAATGATACTTTCACTAAAGAAAGATTAAATAGAGCAGTAACTAATAGCTGCTAGAGAGAGGAGTTTAAGGAACTTAGAGTGGAAGCTCTACCAACACGATGTTCAGACCATAAACCACTGTTTTTATCCATGCACCCAACCCAATTCTGAAGTGGTCACTTTAAGAGGTTGTTTAGATTTGAGGTCAGTTGGACAAGAGACAAAGAATGTAAGGAGATTATTTCCAAAGAGTGGTCAAATGCCTTTAGAAGTTCTGATCCTATGAAGAAGATACAAAGGACTATGAAGGATTGTAGTGTAGCCCTTGAAGGGTGGAGCAGACAGAAACTAAGAGATGGTGAAGGGGAAATTAAAAGGAAGACAGAAAATATGAAGCTGTTTTAGGAGGTGGAAGATGGTCAGAACAATGATGAAATTAAGAAAATTCAAGGATAACTAGGGATCTTGCTGGAACAAGAAAACAACAAATAGAGGCAGCGGGCTAAAAATAATTGGTATCAGAGTGGGGACCGTAACACAAAGTTTTTCCATGCTTGTGCTAGTCAAAGGAGGAGAAAGAACATAATCACACAAGTCACAGACTTAAATTCAAGGGTGCTGAGGGAACATAAAGACATTGAAACAACTTTTAAAAGCCATTTTGAAGAGCTCAAATACAACCCCAGAGGAGGTGATTGATGATTGTTTACAGTCTTTAGAGCCTCGGGTAACCAAAGAGATGAATGAGGGGCTGTTGAAGGAGTTCACCAGATCTGAGATTGAGTTACCAGTCCAACAGATTGGGCCTTACAAGTCACCTGGACCAGATGTTTTCAGTGCAAGTTTTTTCCAAAATTATTGGGATATTGTGGGAGATGGAATATGCAGTGCTGTCCTCAGTTTTCTACTGGGTGGAGGAATGTCATAGTATATGAACTATACTTTGATTGCCATAATTCCAAAAGTCTAGTCCCCTGTGTTGGTGAATGAGTATAGGCCAATAAGCTTATGCAACGTTACTTACAAGATAATTGCTAAAGTCCTAGCTAATAGACTGAAGGTAATTCTCCCAAGTATTATTTCCCAATAACAAAGTGCATTTATCTCGGGGAGATTGATTACTGATAACATTTTGGTGGCTTTTGAGTTGCTACACTCGATGAAAAATAGGCAGAGAGGGAAGTTAGGAAGTATGGCCCTAAAACTAGATATGTCAAAAGCTTACGACTGTGTGGAGAAGAGGTATTTGGAAGCAGTGATGAGGAAAATGAATTTTGATAATAAATGGATTAGTCTTATCATGAACTATGTATCCACTGTCTCTTACTCAGTTCTAGTGAATGGTAGGCAAGGGGAGAAGTTTGTTCCATCTAGGGGTCTAAGGCTGGGTGACCCTATGTCCCCTTATTTATTCCTTATTTGTGCTGAAGGTTTGAGTAACCTTCTCAACCAGGCTGAGAGCAGAGGTAATATCATAGGGGTAAATGTCATAATAGGAGGGACAAGGGTAAATCACTCATGTTCGCAGACGAGTGCATTCTCTTTTGTAAAGCTACCATGGAGGATCAGAGACAAGTCAAACAGGCCTTGAGTCTTTATGAAAAGGCATCCAGTCAATGCCTAAACCAACATAAATCAACTTTCTTTTTCAGTAGCAACACAAAGGAGCAGATGAAGAAGCAAATATTGGATAATGCTAGAGCTCGATAGAGTGGTTCTTGTGAAAAATACTTGGGCTTGCCATCCATGGTAGGGAGGTCCAAGTATAACACCTTTAGGGGGGGATAAAAGAGAGGGTTTGGCAGCGCCTAAGTAACTGGAAAAACCAATTCTTATCTCAGTCCGGGAAGGAAGTTTTACTGAAAGTTGTGATCCAAGCTATTCCTACCTACTATATGAGTGTCTTTAGGCTGCCAAAGAAGCTGTGTCAAGAAATTTCTGCGTTAATGGCAAAATTCTGGTGGGGGCAGAAGGAAAATGTAAAGAAAATACAATGGAGGAGTTGGGAGAAATTGGGAGCATCAAAAGAACCAGGAGGTATGGGTTTTAGAGATATAGATAGCTTCAATAAAGTTATGCTAGCAAAACAGTGCTGGAGATTTTTAACTAATACCAAGTCTCTTTCTGCAACTTTGCTAAAGGAAAAGTACTTCAGGAATGAGGGTCTGTTAAATGCAAAATTGGGCTACTGTCCATCTGTGATGTGGAGGAGTTTGTGGGGCTCACTGAACTTGCTGAGGGAGGGAGTAACCTGGCGAGTTGGTAATGGCAGGAGTATAAAATTTTGGGAGGACAGATGGGCTTTTTCCTCATCAACCTGTCGAAAAATTTGGGCTCCAGTTAATACAGTTAACACGTGTTTAATGGTGGACTTTATTGAGACAACAAAAGGTGAATGGAGGGGAGAAATGTTGGTAGAAGAACTAGGAGAGAATGAAGCATATATAGTTAAAACAATCCCTATTAGTAGATTTGGACTTAATGATAAACAGCTATGGGGTTACACAAAATCAGGAATTTTCTCAGTAAAAAGTGCATATCCCTTGGAGATGAGGCTGAAGAGAATGGCAAAAGGTGAACCCTTAGAAAAAACAGTGAGAGTGGTTTGTGGAATGAAATATGGAAGCTAAATGTACTTGCTGTTGTTAAAACTTTTGTGTGGAAAGCAGTCAATAACTGTTTACCCATAAAGGAGAACTTGTTAAAGAGGAAAGTAGTTGAGTTATCCATGTGCCCTATCTGTAGTAGGGAAGTGGAGTCAGTCACTCATTCACTTTGGAGTTGTGCAGCCTCCACAGACGTTTGGGCAGAAGATGTAAGTCCTGTAAAAAAATGTCCTAGTTTCGAGTTGGACTTCTATCTCCTTTGGGGAATGTTAGTGAAGAACCTAAATTAAGGAGAACTAGAAAAAGTGGCAGCCTTTATGAGAAATATTTGGTTAAGAAGAAACAAGTTTGTCTTTGAAGAGATTTTTTCCAGCCCCTACAAAATCATAAGAACAGCTCTAGATAATTTAGAAGAGTACCAGAGGGCTTAGAAGGACCTCGTATGCAACCTTAGTACTACAGGGTCAAATGGGACGCTTCTTTTGACTCCAAGAGATTGAAGAGGGCCATGGATTATTATGAGGGATGGAGAGGGTGAGGTATTAGCATCTTTATGTATGAGCCAAATGAATGTTAGTCAACCTATACTTGCTGAAATTCATGCACTGGGGTGGGCTATCGAATTATGCTTTGAATTGAACTTGAAGAACATAGTTTTTGAAGGAGATGCACAGACAATGATAAGAGTGTAAATAGCAAAGAGGAGGTTTGGGTGTGGTATGACCAACTAATAGAAGATTTGAGAAGCACTTTTAACAGTAGAACAGATTGGAAGATACAATATACTTACAGGGAGGAATTAGTATGGATTGAAAATGGTCCATCAGAGATTTTTACACTTGTAATACAGGACAAACTTTGTATTCCTTGATATTAGTCTTGCAATGAAATGATATATTTACTTCAAATAAAAAAAAGTTTCAGAAGTTTGGTTCATGTTCTTTTTCATTTTTTCAAATCTCACTTTGATGATGTGACATCGCCTATCAGCTTTCAAATTCCTTTATGAAAAATAAAAAATGATAAGAAGATGATAAAAATGTCTTATCTTATGTAGTGGAATGAAAGTGAGATATCGAGTAGGGTATTTAACATTTGTACTCATAACATAAATGCTATTTTTGTAGGGAAAAATTCTATATATCACACTTATATCTTATTTTCATCCCACTATGATGAAGTGATATTGACCATCAGTCTTTAGTTTTTCTTTAAAAAAAAAAAAAGATAATCCGAGTGATAAAAGTAGAATAAATCTAGAATCAGGATGTCATATGTAGTATTACTATTTATTTTATAGGTTGATAAAGTGTCATTTTGTGAAGATTATCAATCTATCACCGCGAGAATCTAGGTAAGGTATTTTATATAAACCTCATATCTTGATTAACAATTCTAAGATATCTAAATTTCACGTACTCTATTTGAAAAAATTGGACAAATATGGAAAAAATATACTCCATTTGTACTCTAAAAAACTGTATCTAACATTACTCAATAACTTTTGAGTATATTCCTCGGAATGCTTGTTTCCCAACCTTATATAAGAAATTTTTTGAAGACGTGTAACCTCGTCAAGATTGGATATTTCAAACAAACCTATGAGTAAACAACCTTTATATATAGTAGTTTCACATGGTATAGGATGACTGCCTATTTGAGAATCCACAAAGCTTGCTGGGATCACAATAGGGAGGTGCTAGTAGCTAGATGGGTGAGTTTCTTTGTTTTACACCTACCAATAATCACATGACAAGGATTCTACCAAATTGAAGAATAGAATTGCATGAAGTGAATCTCAATTAATTTCATCATCTTTCTCCCCTCGAACCCATCTCCCTCTCTTTTGTCTCCCCCTCTCCCTCCTTCGAAGTCCCGAATCGAAGCCACCTCTCTCCCTCTCTTCCGAAGGTTCGATTCTCACACTGAGACTCTTTGTCTCTCACTCAAGCATCTCAACTCTTTCTCACCACTCAGTCGCTCGATCTCCATTGCCCGGTAGGCTACTCTGTAAGTAAGGTTAATATTTGATGCTTATGGTATTTTATAATGGCTGGATGTATTTGTTGCTCTGAAAGTAGTTGATTGGGTATATTTGTTGCTCAGTATGTAGTTGATTGGGTGTATTGTAGGGGCTGAGTGGATGAATTTATTGCTTAGAGGTTCTGACTGGATGATTTTTTTGAGTGTCTTTGTTGCTTAAAGGTGATTTTATTGCTTATGATAACTTTTCCCAGCCATCGCACCTATTGATTTTACGTAAATGTATCGATCGACTTATAATTGTAGGGTGTAAAACATGAACAGTACCCCCGTCTTGTTTGAAGTTAAACTCATCACAATATTCCATTTTCGTGTTTGTAACTGATTTAATTATACCGAATTTGTTTCTATTGTTGCAAAACCCCCTAAGGGGAAATAAGCAAAGATATTTTTAACTTCCCATTCTTAAAAATTAGTAACCAATAATTGGATCATAAAAGAAATCAGAATAAACAGACCGCGGGCATTCTCAATTCTCATTGAAATTTCGTTGCAGATTTTGTCTTTACATAGACAGATGTATACACCTTTGTTGTAGAAATGACAGAAAAACAACCAAAAAGAAAAAAAAAAAAGGTGCTTAATTCATAGTTGTAGAAATCAGAGGCCACTGGATGCTGTCAACCCTTTGATAGAAAAAGAACTTTAAGGTCATCAACAACAGAAATTGTTTTTATAATTACATATCATCGACAATATGAAGTTGTACTGATGAGCGCTGCAACAGACATGTTATGCTTCTGCAGCTAAAGCTTGGAAACCAGGATAAACTCTTCAACTATATCACAGTTGCTTTCACAAGATGGAACACGAGCAGACAATTTTCCTAGGTGAATCATCAATCTTCTTTTCTGTCCACACAAAAGCATTATGAAATGTCAAACTGAGCAGCTTCCACCAACCACAATCAAATTCTTAGGGCCAAAAAAAATAATCATGCATGCCATAAAATTGACTCAGTCAATGTCCCCATAATGGTTCCGGTTCAATGCATTTTAAGCTGACAAACTTCAAATTTTGAGGTTTTTTACTTCTTTTATTTGCTTATAAGAAAAGAAGGTTTATGAGCCATCATATTGACATTAACTATAAAAATCTAATAAATGGTAGCACTGATAGAACTAGACACAGCACATGGTCTAATGTAAAAGATTCATCCAGCCTTGCTTGACCATGTTCACATTTATACTTGTCAATCCTAAGAAAAATCAACATAGGATACTGACATCTGTTAATCTTCATGGCTGGCCAAGATGTGGACAATCATGAAGCTGAGGAATAAGTGACCAATCCAATGAGAGTAAATAGGCATATGTAAAGATGTTGAACCGGGCTCTCCTTGGAAAATCGCTATGGCATTATCATTAAGAGGGGGGAGGCATTGTGGAAGGTGGTGATAACTTCCAAATATGGTGGTAATTGGGGGGGATGGTGCTCTTTGGAGGTACAAGGTGCTTATGGTGTGGGCCTGTGGAAATACAAAAGGGTTTAGGGATTTTTTCTCAACACATCAGATTCATGGTGGGTGATGGTTCTACGATCAGTTTTTGGGATGACACTTGGTGCAGTGATAGAGCGGTTAAGAACAGTTTCCCTACCATATATATGATTGTGAGCAGACTGGAGGCATCAGTGGCTGAGTTATTGGAAATTTCGGGTGGTTCTATTCAATGGAATGTTCGATTCCTTAGAGCGGCACATGATTGGGAAGTTGGGGTTCTTATCTAATTCTTCAAGTTATTGTACTCTACCGAAACAAGGATTCAAGAAGCAGATACGATGTCATGGAGTCCCTCTAAACAGGGAAATTCTGTCTGTTCATTCTATAGGGTCATCACTAATTAGGAGAGTAATCATTTCCCTTTAAGGAACATTTGGAAGAGTAAGGCGCCTTTAAAGACTTATTTATCAAAAAAAGGCACCTTCAAAGACTGCTTTCTTTGTATGGACAGCGGCATTAGGGAAGATCCTGACCATGGACAACCAATGGAAATACCGAATTATAGTGATCAACTGGTGTGGTATGGGTAGGAAAATTGGTGAAACAGTAGACCACTTGCTGCATCATTGTGAGGTTTCCAGGGCCCTATGGGATGACATTTTTGGCAGAGTTGGATTGGTATGGGTTATGCCTAGGAGGGTGTCAGATCTTCTTTCCAGCTGGAGAAGTCTTCATGGTATCCTGCAGATTGCAGCAATATGGAGATGGTCCTGATATGCCTTTTGTGGTGCATTTAGAGGGAAAGAAACGATTGGAATTTCAATGATAAGGAATGCTCAATAGAGGAACTCAGAAGATACTTTTTCAACACTGTTTTGCTGGGAAATAGCTTTAGATTTAAATGGGCTTAATGTTCATGATTTCTTGTATCTACTTCTTCTTACTAGCTAGATGTTTTCTCTTGTGTACATCCAGTGTACTTGGTTATGCATGCTGAATCAATAAAGCTTTACTCATAAAAACAAACAAAAAATTCTTCCCTAGGATAATAAAAAGCATAACCCGAAAAAAATCATGTGGGTTCAACAAGACATTTGCAAGTAACCAACCAGAGGATAGGACAACAATGTGTAAAAGCAAATCGAGCAGTGAAGTTGCATTTAATGGAGTTCAAGTCCTAACTGAAAACATTATCCACTACCACAAGCAAGTTCATAGACTGATTTCAAGGTAAATGTCAAAGCCATGGTATGAAGGAGGAAAAACATCTTTGTAAGGAACTGAAACATTCATCACTTTAATTTAAGATGCAAATCACCTGTTTTAGTCTTTGCTAGAGATGGCTGTACGACAACATGCATTATTACAACACTTCCGGCACTGTCACCAAAAGGCATTCTACACTGACCAACGGTCTTGTTGTTTTCCAAGATTTTACCAGAACTGATTAGTTTCACCTCATTCGCTGCCTTTGGTACGATTGTTTTACCTATGGATAGGAAAAGCATTTAAGAAAAATCAAAACACAAACCCGGATGAAAGACATTCCCCATTGTCACCTGATTTCAGTCTAGCTTTTATCAGTGTATTTAAGACAAAAATCAAAGAATTTACTGAAGGAACATTGGTCCAAAAAGACTCCTACAAAATTTCAAAAGAACTGTAAATGTCTTTGTTATTTAAACTTAAAAATCTCCCATAGATTGCTTCTGGGTTCGATTCCACGAAAAAATAGAATCAAATTGAAACGCGGCCAAATGCCCACAAAATAACCAAAACTCCGCTACCCAACAAGCGACCTTTTAAGCCGGTTTTAAACTCTTCCTGTTTTAATGTCTACAAAATGATCATCCATAGGAAAAAATGGAAAAATTGATACGAAAAAATTAAAAAAAATAATTAACAAGTAAATAAATATGTGAATTTTATAAATTACTAATCAATCGAGAGAGAGAGAGAGAGAGAGAGAGAGAGAGAGAGTCAAATACTATAAACGATTAGAGAAACCGAATAGGGAATCATAAAATAAGAAGCGGGGGTTAATAGGTGAGCAGAGGGACCAACCTTTGGGCCAATCGGAGACAACCCTCTGCTTAAGCATATCGACGGTGGAGGCCGAGGAGTATTGAAAAGGGCCCAAATCGGAGCCATCGAAGAGCCTGAACTTGATGTCGAGCAGGTCCTCCACCGGCATCTGTAGTTTGAATTTCTCTGACGCTCCTCCGACCGATCGATTCAAAGGTGTCCCAGCCCCGCTACCAGAAACGTGCTTTACCTTCCGAATTCGTAGACTATAAATCCAATCAAACTTCAATACAGCGAAAACGAAAATAAAAAATTATAAGTAAAAAAAGAAAAACCAGAGAAATATAAAGATCAAATGAACCTTCCGCAGCCGTAGTTGAAGATCAGAAGAGGCTCGTCTACTCAAGGATGGAATTTATTTTCGTTTTATTTTGGTTTTTTCTATATCTGATTGGGTGCGTGGGTTTTGAAATTAAGAAAGAAAGAAAAGAAAGATAAATGGTATTGGTTTGGTTGGGGCTGACGAAGATATCTGAGAGTCAAAACGTGTTTCACAAATCTCAAATATCTCATTCCAAACCGAGCCTGAACCTCATCAGAAAACGACGTTGTTTTTCATTTGCTTTCGTCTTTTGCGTTAAAAAACTTCGTCTTTATAACGATGACTCATCCGTCGCATTAAAGCACAAAAACATAAAAATAAAAAACACGGGAAAATATACGAGTAATTTTATGAGTAATTCTATATATAACCGTGAAATGCGTAATCGCCGCGTAATCGCTTTAAAAAAAAGTAGGGTCTACTATTAAAAAATTAATTTTTTTCATGTGAGTCCTATGTTTTATTCATATTTTTCAAAGCGATTACGCGGCGGTTACACAATTCACGGTTGTAAGTATATTTTCTCTAATTTTATATATAAGTTTTAAGGTGTGTAAATTTCGTTTATATTTTTTTAAAAAAAATGAGATTTATTATTAAAATATAATTTTTTCGTATAGTTCCTACGCTTATCTATTTTTTTCGAAATTAATATATAGAACTTGCACATTCTAAAACTACAAATATCATTTTTCAATACATAAATCTCTCAATTCGCAATCACCTCTTTAAACTATAACCTCCAAATCTATCAAAAATTTCAACTTACCCCTTAAAAAGATCAAATTACGTTGAAAATGTTAAAAAACAATTCAAAATAGTAGAAGTATATCTTTTTAAAAAAACAGAAAATATATTTAGAAAATATGTTTTTAAAAACAGAAAGTATTTATTTAAACAAGAAAAGTATTTGTCAAAAAGGCTTTCTTTGTATATTCAACGGTATTAGTTACGCATGTATGTGCAAGGCACGTGGGACGTGCTTGATTCCCCGTTATCGTACATAGTAATAATTTCAAATGAGAAAGGAGAACTTCAATCCAAACATACAAATTAATAATATCAAATTGATAAAAGGAAGAGTTTTATCTAAATATATCAAATCCACAAGTGTTAAGCGAAATAAGTTTACGTGCATGCTTTTATGAATATTCAAAATATGATACTAGTCTCCTATAGTGCTCGCTTTGGGAGTGAGCACTTTTGTTCTCTTGGTGCTCACCGAATCACCTGGGACGAGCACTTTGATTTTTCATGATGCTTGCCGAAATGACGAGCTTCATGCTTCTTCACGTTGCTCTTATAGGAAGCAAACACTTTTGCAATCTGAGGTGCTCGCCTGGGGTAAACACTTTTGCTCTCCTTAATGCTCTCATGTGGGTGAGCACTTTGCTTTTTCATGATACTCGCTGAGGTGGTGAGCACTTGTGCTCTACATGGTGCTCACATGGGGGCTGAACACTTTTGTTCTCCTAATACTCGCTAGGTGGCGAACACTTCTCCTCTCCATTATGCTCGCCTGAGGGGGAGCATTTTTGCTCTTCCTCATACTTGCCTGGCGGCGAGTACTTTGCATTACCATGATTCTTGTCAACATGACAAACACTTTTGCTCTCCACGATGCTCATATTGGGCGATCACTTTAATTTTCTACAATGCTTATTGAAGTGGAGAGTTTCATGCTCCTCCATGCTGCTTGCTTAGGTGACGTGCACTTTTGCTCATTTAGTAGTAGCCGAGTTGGAGAGTACTTTTGCCTCACGTGGTGCTCGCCTTGAGGTGATCACTTTGCTTTATCACATTGATTGCCTGAGTACGAGTATTTTTGCTCTTCCTAGTGCTAGCTTGAGGGCGAGCACTTTGCTTGTGTGGGTGGCGATCCCTTTTGCTCCTGCGGTGGTCGTCGAGGTGACGATAAGTTTTGCTATGCATGTGCTCACTTAGGTGGGGAGCACTTTTGCTCACTTTTGCTATCTCTGGTGTCCACCTGGGTGGTGAATACTTTTGATCTACGTGGTGCTCGCTTAGGTGGGGAGCAATTTACTTCACCATGATGCTCGTATGGGGGCGAGTAGTTTTCATTTCAATGGTGCTCACTTGGGAGAGATCTCTTTTGCTCTCGTGATGCCCACAATTAACATTCTAACACCATCTTTTGCTCTCACATGCTGGTTTGGGGTAAACAATTTGCCTTTCCACGATGCTAGCCTTGGTGGCAAGAATTATACCTTTTAGTGGATAAACTAATACTCTTTTTTTTTTTTTTAAAAAAAAAGAAAAAAATCAAAATAGTTGAGCAAAGTAAAACCAAGTTGAAAATAGCAAGTTCACTCACAATAAACATTTCAGCACCATCTTTTTTTTCTTTAAATATATTAATTTAACACCAAGCTCGTTTTAATCAGCTCGAGTTCAGATCTGCTCGGCGAGCTCTCAATTCAAACTTGAGTTATTTAAAAAGATCGACTTAGCTCAGATTAATTACGGCCCTACACCTAACGCACGTGACACACCAATCATCTCTCATGTTATTTGCCTCTCCATTTGAAACTAATTAAGCACGGCTAGGGTTATGCATCCTGCCTGGTTTTCTTCTCGTTTTGACCCGGAACCTGGAAAACTTGGTTCATCCTTACGGGCATTCGCCTGGGTTTTACCAAAATTAAAGAGTATTCAGATTTCTGCTCCTAATTGAATGCGGGTACCGGGTTAATACCTGACATACGTAAGCAAAGTTTATATTTCAAAGGAAAATTACCTTAGATGAAACAACATTGTTTTGTGTTTGTAGACCTCCTCGATCCTTAAAGTAATTTTTTAACAAATCTAGATATCTGGTTAAAACCTAGATAACCAAATACCCAGTTTTTTTATAATTGAGATAACTCGAACAGGTACTTGAATCGCTTATAAACCCAGATATGCTTTTAGCTAGATAACCATATCCGCATTTGAGTTTACACCCTTAAGCATGGCTCTTTTAACATGTTTGATTTTTTTTTTCTTTTTATTATTAAATATGAAATTGATCGAACACATCCACTACTTCTTTCTCACTTTTGTATATCCAGAGACACCCTAAATTTATCGGTACTTTTTGATATTCCATTCTCACATGCACATTCTAAGTTTTCCATTGAAGAAATTAATTTATGATGCTTTCGTAGATTCTTGTTTTAAACATACATGTATTTTCTAAGACCTTGAAGATTTAGTCAGTGAACAAGGAAACTGGACTAAGACAAAAGGATGTTGAAGATTCAAAAACCAAATATTTGTCCGATTTTGAACTCATCAAGGTATGTTATTTGCTAAATTCAAATTCAGAGGCTGATGTAGATATCGGAACTTCAAGAACGTCTTGGGAAAATTTTGAGAGCCGCAATATCTAATGGGATTAACCTTCCATCAAGCAAGAATGTCAAATTTTTCATAATCTTCCTCACAATTTTCAGCTAGGTATCTATCCATTTCTGATTTGATTTCCAAAGAATTTCTTGGTTGCAAGCATTTAATAAAGTGACCTAACCTCAATGCCCTCATATCCTCAACTCTACTATATGAACTACTAGTTAGATCTTCAAGTGAGGAATTTGTCTCTTCATCTTGTGCATAAGAGCTACTCCCTTCTTCATTTTCAAGGTATGCTTCATATAATCGAGTCAAATCACTTCTTACCTTAAAATTCAACTCAATTGCCTTTATAGGATCATTGGCATACACTTTTTTCAAAGAGAATACAAGATATCGCCACTTTAATCAGTGATAAAAAAAAACTCCACATAAAAAATATATTTATATAGTCATAATTACCAAATACTTGTCAAATTTTTGTCTCGTATTTCTTGTCATTAATCTCAACATATGTATATGCTTTTCACATTACATGTCAATTGTATCTTAAATGGTAACTAGCTCTGTTAAAAAGAAATATAAGTTACATAATGACAACCCAAAAACACAAGGCCGCACCATGGAAAAGTTTATGAAATTGAACAAACAATCTTCCCCTTTTCAAATCATGAATCTTTGGAGGCCCTAACTTCCTCCTCCTCCTCCTCCTCCTCCTCCTCCTCATCATCATCATCGTCATCGTCATCGTCATCATCATCAACCTCTTTAATACTAGAAAGAAACATCCTCTTCCTCTAATCATTTAAAGGCCTTTTGAAATTTTTTCGTTCTATCCAATGTAAATATGTAGGGTTTCATCTAGTTGGTACATCTAGGCATAAGTGACTTTTACACGTAATATTTTCTAATTGTACACATAACTTAAATGTACTCCATCCTAATGGAAGTGACTTTACATATTTCACAACAATTCTTACCTTGGTTATAGATTCATCAAATTCTTTCCAGCCCTCCTAAACAATTAAGTTTAAGACGTGAGCACAACATCTCATATTCAAGAACTCGTGTTCCAAAATTGTATCCTTTATATACTTGGTATTTTTCTTTGAAAAAGTAATTGTTCCATTATTCGAACTTGCAATATCAAGAGTAATTGAAAGAATTGTCGGCTCCCCCAATCAAACATGCACATTTCTATTGCCCTCCAAGTGTCTCACCCTTGTAGTTTTTTCAAATATACAAAAAGATATGATTCTTTTGTGTAGTTTCCATTCATGATCAACACAACTTGTAGTGAGATATATGTAATTCAAGTTTTGTACAAATGTCTATGTATCTCTGCTAAGGCAAATTTGTTGCCCTTAGGTGTACTTTTAACCTACTTTTCTGGCTAAAGAACACAATAAAACATTCTTTTGCTACCATAGCATGAGATGGGATTACTGGTTCCTACCCACTTAAGTGAACAACCAGCATAAATCTTCTAAATCCATTCCCCTCCATAAATTTAAATGGCAAGTCATCAAGTATTATCATTTCTGTAAGGACTTGTCTACAAGACTCAACACCAAAGGCAATCTGAAAAGTCCTAGATTACTAGTTTCTCCATCCTCAGACTTGAAACCTAAGATAGTTTGGGTCTTATCCGTAGACCTATATCAATTTTTCTTACATTGATATTCAACATGGAACTTCATTGACTTGGTCCCATTAGCTTTTGTATCACATGCATAATTCGCACCATAATAATTATATGTCGCCTTAGGTTTATGTGGGTCCCAATTTGGTATTCTCTTGAAATAATCCCAAACAATATACCTAAGATAGTTTGGGTCTTATCTATAGGCCAATACGGAGGAAGGCCCTTGTCCTTGTGCTTATGTTGTCTCTTTATGTATTTCCATCGTAGTTTGAAATAAGTTTCATTTAGGGCGTCTATTTAAAATAATATCAAATGAGAAATATTAGTACTTAGTAGATGTGGAATTAGGCAAGGGGACCCTTTGTCCCCTTATCTTTTTATCCTATGTTCTGAGGTGCTCAGCTCAATCTGGCCTTATCAGCAAACTTCATCCAAAACTTGGCCTTATTAGCAAAACAGGGATGGAGAATACTCCAACAGCCTGATTCTTTGGCTTCCAAGGTTCTCAAATCCAAGTACTTCTCTCAAGCTGATTTCCTTAATCCAAAACTTGGCACCAATGCCTCATTCATCTGGAAAAGTATAATGGCAGCAAGGAATATACTATCTAAAGGTCTCATGTGGAAGATAGGTAATGGTGACTCAGTTAAAATATGGAAAGATAAATGGATTCCAACTCCATCCTCTTTCAGAATTCAATCTCCAGTGCAAATTTTAGATGAGAATGCAAGGGCTAATGAGTTAATTGATGTTGAGTCAAAGCAATGGAATCTGGCAAAATCGAAGGATATATTTACAGAACCTGAGTTTCAAACTATCTCTCGAATCCCATTAGTGTCTGTAAAAACTCCGATAAATTGGCATGGAGATGCAATGAGGATGAAAAGTTCTCTGTGAAGAGTGCCTATCACCTTCAAGGTGAGCTAGTAGATAGAAACAAGGGACAACCATCGATCTCTACTAGCTCTACAGATATATGGACTAAGATTTGGAAGATCAAAGTGTCAAATGTTGTTAAAAACTTCCTATAGAGAGCATGTCTTGAGTCCCTTTCAACAAAACTCAATCTATATAAGAGGAGTAAGGTAGTGGAATCTCCTAACTGTCCTATTTGTCTAACTAAACCTAAATCTGCTATCCATGCATTATGGAGTTGCAGATCTGCACCAGATGTATGGGGATCAAGTTCAAGGAGACTACAAAAATGTGGTGTGGAAGAAACTACTTTTCAGAACTTCTTAACTCAGTTTTATTCTTCCAAGCCAGTCGAGCTCCTAGAAGAAATGGCAACTACAACAAGTTGTCTTTGAAGGTGATGCCCTCTCAATTCTTAAAGCTATAAATAGCCTAGCAGAGAAATGGTCTTCGAATGGATTGATTATTAGAGATGTCAAGTGTCTTTTACAGAAGATTCACAAGTGGTCTGTTAGGCATGTTCCTAGGAATATAAACTGTGTTGCTCATGTGTTAGCTAGGAATGCACTCCTATTATCTGAGGAGTGTATTGATTTGGAGGTTATCCCTCCTTGTATTCGTACTATGTTCTGATTTTCTTAATAAGATCAGTTCATTTAAAAAAAAAAAAAAACATGGTTACTCTAACATTCATAATTGCAAGCACTACTACTCTAATAATAACAATAGTATAATAGAAGTGGCCATGTTTAATTTTCCCGCTTGGGGCTTTGGGGTAGTCTAAAAAATAGGATAATATTGACCATAATAAATAGCTCTAGGACATCATTACCTTGCCATTTAGATTTGCCGCAACACAATCACATATGATGTTATGTACACATATTTAGTTAATATTTTCGTGTGGTATAATTGATATAAAAAAATATGTGAGTTCAAGGTGAGACACTCAAACATGCAAAACATAAAGAAAATAGCATGTAACACCCTGCTTCCCACGGTTAATAATAAAATCACTTTTAAAAATTTTCGGGAGCTGTAGTGTTACTACTGAACTAGATTCCACATAATAAATAGAGTTGTTTTGTAATAAAATACTGAAATCATATATGAGAGTGCGTGGAAGAATTTATTAAAATTTCTCAAAATCTGTGCCATAAAAATCATAACTTAAAATCTCTTTACATGATCTAGGCCACTATCACCCCTCCTTGGACTAAGTCCCTTCCTGCAGCTCTACCTTCATAAATATTCTGACTTGGGGTGGTTTAAAAATATAAAAACAAACTAAAATGAGTCTATGGCTCAGTAAGAAACTCATCACAACGTAAACATACTTAACATAAGGCTTTTCATAAAATATTTCATGCTGAGAACTTAAATTCACGATCATTCATACATATGCTTATGCCATGCATGACCTATCATACTTATCTTACTGGCCCACACACTTAATCCTGTGTGTAAGGTTCTGCACCGGCCATACATCCCGCGGCCGTAAGGGGAACCACTGATAGTATTCTAGCATACTAAGGTAGACCACACTTAGCTTCGTGGCTTGCACATCTACCCATAAATCGCGTTGGTACCATGCAGCTGAATGACCATCTGATTAAACTATTCTAAGCTTATCTTACAGTACTTGATCTTAAGAAAGCTCACGTGTCTTATGTAACATGAGCTGCATGAGATGCTTTGTACATACATAACTATAATATGCATAATGAAACATGATTAATGATGTGCCTGTAAATATCATGATATGTGTGGTACGTAAACACTAGCTTCCAAAGAACTGACTTTAATAATAATATATAAAACTAGCTAACGTATACTAATCCTAATTTATGATCAATCTACTTACCTTGTAGTGTTGCTTACTAAAATCTTAGATACAAAATCGATCACGGTACTAGACTGGGTATCTTGAATTTGGTCGTTGCACTTATGGAGGTTTATAGTTTTTTTCAAATAACACACAGAAGTGGGATATTTATACAGATATTTGGGAGAGGGTGTCGACGAGTTCGAGTTAGACTCGGTCATGATTATTCAAGAAGAGAGTTTAATTTAAAAACATAATCTAGTAATTTATTCAATGTAGGATTGGAGTGACTAAGACTGCGTAGAGGACTTCAATCAGTGATAATTTTAAAAGTAAAATAAACTTTTAATGATCGACATTTAAATTCTAGAAGGAATCTAACTCGTTTAATAAATAATAAATTGGATTTAACCTAGTTATTAAGCCTAATTAAAACTCCTAATCAACCTCAATAATTTATCGCTCATGGACTTATCCAATATGACCCTTATATAAAATTTAGGTCCAATACAAATTATCAATATTCCAACCTTAGAATTATTGGGTCAGGTCGTTACATAGGGCTAGTGTTCGACCAATCAAAATGGGAATAGAGACAATCAAACAATGAAAAACATAGAAAAGACATGATATCCTAGGCATATTCAAGAAAAAGAATCAAGAAAACAATAATCCAACCAAATTTAAAAGAAAATGACTTCAAAAATGGAAAAACTCTAGCAATAGAGAGCAGTTGTAGCGGCAGAGCAGACCTTTGTCTGCAATGGCAATCCTACAGAGATGAAAGGGCAAGGTGGTAGCGACAAGCTAGGGTTGAAAAGGGAGATTTGGAGGAAATGTGTAACACTCGAGTCCGGCAACAAGCGATTTTCTAAAATTTGTTGTTTTTGGATTTATACATAGAAAGAGCCCAGTTAATTTTTGAGTATTATTATTTTTATATACTAATTGCGGGTGCAATTTGTATTTTGGCAGATATCGAATTTTTTTTAAAAGGGCTTGTTATTTTAGTAATTTTCTTAAGTATTCTTTTTTGGGTCGGATGGAAAATCTTTTTATGGGCTGATGAATTTATGGAACAAGTATATATATATATATATATATATATATATATATATATATATATTTTAAGATGAGTCGAGGCCCAACACTCAGAGAGGAGTCGAGGCCCAACACTCATAGAGCAGCCCATTTATTAATAGTTTTTTTTTCACTACGAAAGATGGGCCAAATATTTGAAATGGCCCAGTGTTTTTATCAGACCCAAGCCCATGAGAACCAAGGAATAGGGCCCCCCACGTCAAGCATGGCTCCATGCCAATTGCCATGCACGTCTCCTCATCTAGGGTTTTCTTTTTATCTTCAATCATCCATATATATATATATATATATATACATATATATACTTCTAGCAAAACATCAAGCTGCAGCACCGTAGCTCAATTTCTTCACACCGTCTGAAAATCAGGCCAACGCCTCCACCGACGCACATACGTTCGCAGCATGCTTACACTGCACCAGACCACCACATTTGACACACTGCAGCTCAGCCTCCATCAAACCCTCCACCAAGTTGCAGCCGCTGCTACCCTCTTCAACCACCACTCCACTATCGCAAACAAGCCAGCCCGAGACGCAACTTGGCGTCACTTTTCGTGGCGTTGCTACATTAGAGAAACCAACACCCGTGCGTCCTCTCCATACAGAACCACCCTGCCCAACCCGAGTACAACCACATCGCAACCCAAGTGCATGTCCAGGAAGCAACCACCACGAGCCATCATGGCACGTCCACAAACACCCCTGTTTCAGCTCCCCAAAACAAAGCAAGTTCTTGATCAAGCCGTCCATCGAGCTCCCCTCTGTTGGCCTCTCATTGGGTGTTGCACCTCGTTGTCACCTCCGAGCTCCACCATCGAGACCTCACAGAAACCATTGGCAATGACTTTTCGGCACCCCCAGTCCATCACGCCTCACGGTGAGCTTCATCTCTTTCCCTCACATTTTGCTCTCTCTCTCACAGTGTTTCTCTCTCTCTCTCTCATCACTGCCCAGCCGCCGAGCTCACCACTGTCGACCGTGCCTAGCCACCTGTCGCCGCTCCCATTTCTCACGGTGAGTCTCCGTCTCACGACCCTGGCTCTCTCTTTCACCAATGAGCATTTTACAAACTAAAATCTATTTTGCATTTTTACGTAAAGTTCTTACTAGGGGAAGACATGTTTTTGTAGAAAATTATAACTTTGCTCTCAGATGTTTAAACCAAAGCATGATTATTTTTTTAAGTTATATTTTAGTGGGTTGGTTTCTTACGTTGAGCCTGTCCTTTTCTGGAAAATTATTGGATATTTAGTGGGCTTCAACTTCCTTACAATAGTCTAAAAAGTCAGTTTGACAGAAAATAATTAAAAGTTTTTAAATTGCGGTTGGTTTTAAGGTCTTAGGAATTTAGAGTTTTTGTCTTGGTCAGAAAATTGAGTGAAAATTGATGTATTCCAGATTTGATGATATTTTAGGGTCACAAGAAATTTAGATGTTTAGGAAATAGATTACTTACCATTTAAGGTTTAAGTATTGAAAAGGGTGTTAATTTCATATGTTTATGGAAATTACATGACAATCTTATAGGTGACGATTGATTTTCGTTCGACCTGTTGTGGAGAAATTCAGATAGCTAAGAAGTTCAGGTAAGTGGGGTTCCTATACTAGACTTTGCATAAAAATAAAATGGGTTGAGGTTGATTTTTTAAAATATGCATGTTTTGTTATGAAAAGAAATTTAAACTACCTCAGTTATTTGTTCTACATTACTCATGAGATTCTGTTTAAGAATAAAGTATTTTCTGGCATGACTGGTGTAGACATGAACTATTTTGGTATATGTTTCTGAACTTTGCAAAAGAGAGCGAATATGAAATTTCATGCATAAATTATATTTTTGTGATATGATTTTGTTATGTTCTGAACATCTTCTGTACTCTGATATGATATGATGTGATTTCTGAAAATTTTTGACATAACATTTTGTTTCTATTTTTGTTCCATTCTGATTGTGCTTTGTCATCCCGGGGCTACCACTCCATTTCTATTCACTCCAGAGTGGTCCACTAGAAACTTCCCCAATTCTAGGATTGGATCATGTCAAAAAGTCTTCTAGATGCATTACCCTAACATGTAACTTTTCCATGTGATCTTATCATGGCATGTGAATGACATGTAGTATGGCACAATATTCAGTGATTTTGACATATGAACAACTTGAAATAATTAGAATATTCACTTAAGCATATTCACAATGATCACAACACAAATCATGAACAATAAACTTTATTATTAGAGTCAAGCAACATCGCATAACATAGCCAAACATGAACAAACCAATATGTCAAAAAACTGATCATAAATGCAGCATTTACTCAATAAACATGAACATATTATCCAAGAGTAAATTATAGGCTAACTTACAAACTTTCGATTAATAGGAATGCCAACGAACAAGCAAGCTGGAAAATGTACGTTCTAAGTGTTAGAACTTGATTTTAAAAAGAAAAATCTTACAATACATATTGACCTGTGGACCTAGGGGATTCCGAAATTATTTTGCTATAAATGCTTAAACCTATTAGATCGTAGCAGTTATCAACCCTTCCAATTTCATCCTTAAGCATGCACTCAGTTTACACAAGGTATTAACCGTAGTGAGGCTAAATGATGCTATGTTTTTCATGTAACTTTGCTTACTCGATCAAGAAAATGAGTTTGTGACAAAACCTTGCTTTCACGGGCAAGAACCCTAATAGGCCAAATATCACTAGGATTGTTGTAACAACTGCCAAATCATACTAAGAGACCATAAGAATTGTGAAGTCTTCAGCATGTTAAGGGATTTAGTATATGACGCACCTAGAGCCATAAGATGGGTTAAGTAACTTTCATTGTCATTTAGGTAAGAATTCTTATAATGCATTCTTTTACTCCCTAGGAAAAGGTTAGGAAAGAACTTACTATCTTGGTGGGCTTAAGGATAAAATCCATAACATTGTGAGGAACTTAGCTAAAAAGGAAGTAAGTGTAAGCATAAAAGCTAAAAGATCCAACCCTTGAGGAGCAAACCTAGAATGGGCCCAAGGTGAAGCCCAAAAGCGAGGCTCAAGTTTTAGGCCCAAGTACCAAATGGTCCGAGGCTCAATAGGAAGCCCAACAACCAGGCCCAAATCTGAATGGGCCAAGGTCAATGAAAGGCCCACTAACCAAACCCAAACCCAAATGGGCCAAGGCCCAATATAAATTCCAAAGATCAGGCCCAACCAAATGAACTAGGCCCAAATTAAAAAGCCCAATCCAAAGCCCAGCCCAACCTACATAACTGGGGCCAAGGTTTGCCAAGCTTGGAAACCAAGTTTTAGAAACTTGCACACCACCCATTACCTTAGGAATTCAACACCTTGTGCATTACAACTTCTCTAAGTGGTGCCTAAAGGACTACTTGGTTGCCAAGTCTTACACTTCAAAAATAAAGGGAAAACTTCTGAATTTGTATGACAAAGAAAACAAGACAAAGATCAAGTCAATAGCATGGGATGGACAATCGACCACTAGACTTCAACTGACCCTTTTAACAAAAGATTTTCTGAAAATTTGGTCTTGACCTCTTTTAATTAGATTAAGCATTAGAATAAGTAATAGCACATGTCATAGCCATAGGAGACATGTCAAAGCCATGCATGCTACAACAAACAACCAATAATTGCAAACCGAATACCTCTAACACATGCCACCAAGTGATTAGTCTTATTTGAATAAAAATTTGTTCAACAAGCTTAGCCCCCACCTTCTATTAGAATCCTAGCATCTAGCCGAGCGCCATGCTAAACATGCTTACAAATCACCTCCTATTCCCACGCCATCTCCTTGGTTCCCAAGAAAAGATTCTAATAGAAGGCCATTCAGCCATTACTTGTCACATGATCCTTGGTTTGACCACAAGCAATTGAAGGAAGGGTGAATTGAAGATGAAAGAAGCGAAATGGATCTTCTCTGCTATTAACACAACACACACACACACACACCTCTTCCACCACTTTCACCAAGAAGCCAAGTGTCCCTCACTCTCATTTCTTTTTTGCACAAGAAATGAATCACTCCTGCACCTACTAAGCCATTAAAATTGAACTAGCTAAAAGAAACAAGTAGTTTGAGGCAACGGTTTTGAAGGAATTGGAATTCTGATCCTGATTTAGCTTTGGTCACAAGAAAATCTATTCAAACTTCTAAAAATTTTACACCCTTCACCCCACAAGCTCAACACAACTTCATCCTAGGGTAGATAAGAGGTTCCAATAGCTGCACATAAGAAAAAAAAAAAACGAACATCATCATGACCTTTAGCTGAATTCACCGTGGTTAGCCTAGGGGTAAGTTGTCGAATAAACTATGGGAAGTGTTGTTTCCTAAATGATTTCCTTCTTCAAATGGAGCCTATAAATAGCACCCCTCATGCCTTACTTCACTCCACATGCAAAATAAATTGAGTGATATAGAGAGAAGTTCCATAAAGAGTGAAGAGAGAGCCATAGCCGTGTCTTTGGAAGGAAAAGCCTCAAGTTGGTAAGTAGTCTATCTTAGTATAATGATTGGATGATGGATAAATATGTTAAGCATGAATTTATGATGCCATGAGAAGTTTTAACTTAAGATTTGATATGAGAAAGTAAAAGGATGCATGGTCGGGTTAGGTCTTGATGCTAGCATAATAAGTTTGTAAAATGGTTGATAAATGATCATGATATGCTATGATATGAAGTTATAAGCATAATAAAAAGCCTTAAATGATTAAGTGAAGATTGGCATTGGAAATTTATGACATGCCATGATAGGTAGTAAATCAATATCTTGGGTTGATCATCAAGTATGCTTCGGGTTATTGATGATTTAAGAGGTTAATCATGATGCTTTGGTTAAGTTGCTTATAAATACATTATCAGATTAAGGTTTAGTATAGATAAATTTGAAGTGTTTGGATTAAGTGAACAAGTATAAGTTTGATATGAAGCATCATGAAGGTAAACACATGATCATGGATATTGATCTCTTTATGATAATTATCATGATTATATGCCACGACCTTGGTAAGAATGTTTATGGTAAATACTTCATTTAAAAGTTGATAGGAATTGAAAACATGGAGGTTATGAAGTTTCATGGTTCATGAAAATTAGCAAAGATTATAAAAAAATACTAACTTGTTTGTTTTCACAACTCATCTCATCTGATCTCATCTCATCTAATCATTACAACTTTTCCAAATTTCAACACAAAATAAAATAAATAATTCAACTTTTTCAAATCTCAAAACAAAAATAATATTAAAAAAATATATTCTAACAATATCTTTTTCAACTTTTAACTTTAATTTCAATTCATGTCATGTCATCTCATTTCATCTGTGAAGACAAACGAGGTAAGTGGATAAGTGTATGGTTTTAGTGGCTATTAAGATTCTAACTTGTAACATATCTCTTGTTTTGTCCACCACCTTCGTAACTTAAGAAGTTTGTAAGTTGGCTTCTAATTTAGTATTTGATAATGTTTATATGACTTTGAATAAATGCCACATTCATATTACAAATGCTATTTGATCATGAAATGTCTTACATTACCTTATGAGCATTTGGTCATTACATGACATGTGTTGGTTCTTATGAATTTTTCTATAAACTAGTTCCCTTTAGCATGATGCATAAAAATATAACATTCTACAAAAAGTTTTATACTTGTACGAAGAACCACACATGTCATGAAATATGTTTTGTCATGAGCAAAACATGAAAAACATTTGTATCATGGCCCAATGCTAGGATGAGGGATTATCCTAGTGGAATTCCTCTGTCCATGCTATAGTGATTAGAATTGGAATGGTAGCCCTAGATTGATGAAGAACAGCTAACGAACTTCAACTGGTTCCTCTTTAAAGGATTCCAATGTGTTGTCGAATTATGACACCTAACGCTAGTGGGTGCTCATATTATGAAAAGTTATGATCAATGCATTAAAATTTATTTGCGCGGCTCTAAAGATGTTATCTCAACTTAAAGGTGAGTTATGATAACCAGCAAGTACTCACAATGTAGAAAAAAAAAGGAGTCGTGATGATACCATATGTTAAGCAAGATAATAAAAAAAAAAAAAAAAAGAGAGAACTAAATTGAAGAAAAGTGAAAAAGTATGAAATGTTATCTGTAAGAAAATGAGTTTCTTCTGAAAGATGTTAAGGAATCTAAATGGAAACAAATATGAATTTTTCTGCATTTTCATGCATCCATCACATGTTTATTATCTGTCGTGTTTATATTATCTTTATGTGCACATCGGATGTTAATTTACTGAGATTTCAAGGAATCACACTCTATTAGTTTCAACTAGTATTCCGTTTGGGCTGGTAGGAGTTGTAGTAGGACCCAGAAATGGTGATAAATGCAAACCACTGGATGATGATAATGGAGGAGGAGTTAGACCTAGACCACCAGTTGGAGTTAATTATGATGTTCCTAGAGATGGTCCTGCAAGCCATTTAGCGCATCCCAGTGATGCTCTAAATATGTTCCTTTTGAAACCCCCTTTAATGCTACTTGAATAAGGAGATGTATGCTCCATTTGTTTATGTGCGTTATGTACATGCCTCATATTGCAGACAATTAAATGATGCGTGAATGAGTTATTTTAATGAAGTTATGGTTTTAAGTTATTCTGGTACATAACTTTTAACAAGTCACATTTTCGCTATGATTATTACATACTGCTAGATGAATTAGGTTGCATTGCATGTTATCTATTATAAACGGGGTTATGTGACCGTGTGTTACATATCCTAATGCTCCAAGTCTCCTTTCCACCATAAGCGGAGGTTGGGGATGTCACAATTGTAACAAATCTTTTACTCATATGGACTAAAACCCCAATAGGTCAAATAGCAACAAGTGGAACGAAACTAAATCTCCGTTTAAACCATCCTTAGAAAGTTGGTATACAAGATGTACATGTAAAAGAACCGAACCCAATAGATTTGTATTTCATATCTCATACATTTTTCGTCATTGTTTCTCTGAATTTCAAAGCCAAAGAAAGACTCAACATCTTTAGGACTCTCTATCCGAAAACTTTGGATGGAAGGACTCATATTCCATGAAATTAGATAAGAGCAATGGAGAGTGAAGTTTTCCTTACCAAGCTAGAGTCCCTTGAAATGCTTGGCTTCTAAAACTCCCAACTTCACCCAAGGTAGTGATGTTTAGTGATCGTATTGAACTAGAAACAACTAGGGTTTCTTTGTAGGTGGGTGTGAGAAAGGGAAATGAAAGTGTGAGGAAAATCTTATGGAAGCAAGAAAAAATGCATGTTCAATTTCTCCTTCAGGTGATGTATCCATGGCCATTAATGCAAGGCCTTAAGTACTTCCCTTGATTTTCTCTATTTCTCCCTCCCATCATTACTTTGCTCTAGAGATCCAAAGAGTGGTAGGTGCATAGACTTCAAGTAGCGACCTAGGGCTGCCATCCTCGTGTTCCTCCTCTCAGCATTGCTTCTTTTGGACAACTAAGGGTCTAAATGGCTAGTTTAGGCCAAATGGCTTAGGGTTGTGAATCTCGAGCTTCTCTCTTTTCTCTCATTATTGCTATGCTCTGGAAGTCTAAGGGACAACCAGTGCATGGATGCCAAATGGTTTCCTTTCTCATTTATCTATAGTTCTCCTCATTATTACATGCTCTTTTTCGAGATTCCTTCATCACTTAAACCAATTTCTGAAACTCCTCATCATTACAAGCCTTGGAAGTCTAAAGGTTACTTACACCTACTTATGCATGGTGCCAAGTGGTGGTTCAGGGCATGGAAGGTGGCATGCCGAGTTCCCCCATCTCTCTCCCCATGATTACGTTCTTTGGAAACCTAAGAGGCATCTTGCATGAGTGCCAACTGGCACTTGCTAAATCATCCTCCTCCTTCCTCATCATTGCTCTATTGGAAACTTAAGAAACCTGAAGCATGGGCGCCAAGTGGCATGGCCGAACCATTCTCTCTTCTTTACCTCATTATTACTCCATTAGAACTCTAAGGGACTAGTTTCATGTGCGCCAGTGGCATAGCAAGACTCCCTCTCTTCTCATCCTCATCATTGGTCCATTGGGACTCTAGGGATAGGTTGCATGTGTGCCAAGTGGCATAGCCCTAGCCAAACCGAGCACCTTACCCTCTCTTTTTATTCTTGCCTCAGATTCTTACAATCAAATAAGGATACCACACTTCCCTTTAGCTAAGAGAGAATACCTTTGTACGAAAGCCCAAAACCAAAAATTACACAACCATATATGGCTTGGGCAGCTACTCCCTCTAATGTTTTCAAAGAACACTTCCTAAGCAAGTTTTAGCAAGTAAGCTCTAAACTGTCACGGGCCCAAGGTCCACAAATTCTATAATTACTCAAGTCCAAATAATTACTAAACATGACCTAAGTCCTAACTTTAAAGCGGGGTATCACATGAACGTTGGACAAGTGGTGGTTTGCAGCAGTGAAATTAATAGGAGAGTGGTTGCAGGTGGTGTTGCTTGGTTTTCCCCTTCCTTCTCCCTTAAGTTTTAAATCTTATGTGACCAATAAGAGATCTTGTTATCTAATAATTATACTGACCATAAATCAATCAAAGGAATTAACCAAAATGCTGGAATTCTATTGGAGGGAAGGAAAGCACACAATAGAAATAAAATGGGAGGATTTCGGCTATGGCCTCCGTTTTCCTAGGTTTTTGTTAATCACACATACAAGGTTTGAATCCTATTTAATGCAATGACCACAAATGATTAAAGAACTTACCTAAAGCTATAATTTCCATTGATGGAAGTTGGCGGCAACACAACTGAAAAGGTGACGGATTTTTGCTTGTGGTTTTCGACCAACCCTAACCTCCTTCCTCTGAATCATTTTCCAGCTTTCTAGTGAATGTAAATAAGATCTGAACTTCAATAATTACACTGACTAATCATCATTATCTATTGACTAAACTTTCTTCATTCTAGTGGTGATATGGGCATCACACATAGGTTAAGCATGGGGAACACAATCTGAAAAATGGGTTGTTAAAAAGAGTCCTCTTGCCATGTGTCAAGTGAAATGATGCAAGGAAGCTAGAGTGACTTAGCTATGGGTTAGGACAACCAATGACGTTTGTCCAATGAGGTGGCAAAGTGGGCCACCATGTGTCAAATCTGGATTGGTCCACTTGGTGTCACCCCATCACAAAAATTTCATCGTGCAACAAAACTCTTAAATATTAGAAGGCATTGGTGCTTGTCTTTGTTGTAAAATCATATTCCTAAGTGCCTCAAAACCTCCATAAAGTTAGACTAACTATAGGTTTGCAATGAATTATTGGGCCTAAGTTCTTTCTACTCCCTCACATGACGACTCAAGTCCAAAGTCCATCAAGCGAAATTCTAGATTTCTTGCTTTGGCTTGGGGTATCACAACATTCACCGCCTAACTAAAATAAACATCTTATAATACAAATATTCACTAATCGGAGATAGGCCTCTGTAGCTACTCCTTGGGCTGGGCTAGTTTGTCTTCCTCGGGATAATTCTCCTGGTCTAAACCTACATCAAGATCTTTGGCTATGATGAACGAAATCGCAAGTGAGACCACCACGGTGAGATTTCCTAAAAGTTCCAGCAAGTTAAAATTCATGACAGTACTAAAAATGAGAAAAAATAAAGATGAATATGCATGCACCAACTCATGTAAATAAAGTGGAGAACACACATAATTATGCATGGCAAGAAATCACCCTCCAGGAAAAACACGTGTATTCTTAGTCATGATGAGGAATCACCTTCTGAGCAAATCACAAGTATATAAGCATGGGGATCACCCTCTTATCAACATGCATGAAACTACAAGATCTCATCATATAGGTACCAATGGGAATCACTCCACCCATTCGACACGAGGAATCTCACTAACCAGACAATGGGTGAATTCATTCACCAGAACTAATGGGGAGTCACTCAACCCATCTGACACAAGAAATCATTCTACCCCGTCAACACATAACAAAGGACACCATGTGTGATCAACACGGGGACTCTCTCTACCTGTGATATCAAGTGAGGCCAATACGAAAACATTCTACCCTGATTATCACGAAGAATCCCTCTACCTATATGAAACTCGTGGTAACGTGCCATTGGAATGGTATGGGGACACCTTAACTTGTTCCATGTCTTTTAGAATGCTCAAAAGAAGACACTTGCAATCACATCATCCCAAATCACATCAAAAAATATCATCATCTCAAAATCACGACGTAAAGACAGTCAATAAATATAATAAAAAAAGATTCACTTTTTATGTGAGAAAGAAGATACAGAATATGCAAACCTTGAACATACTTAGAAACATTTACCTCACATTTCTAATATAGTCATACGAGCTAACCTACTTGAACAGTATCACTAATTCTAAAGTTGTGCGGGTGTCGTTTCCTTAGCGGTGATGCTCCTGAACTCTTTGCTTCCTTGAAGGTTTTGAATAGAAGATGGTCAAACACTTTAAGATCTCAAAAGTGAGGTGTTGACTCTTGTTCAATGCCTTTTTATATAGCAGGAATATAAGCCACAGTCCTGACATTCTTCTGACTTCTGATATGCTTAAATGAGAGATCTTCAATCTCAATCGTCCATTTGTCCTCTGGACTTGAAGAATTGTAAAGACCGAATTACTGATGGGACAAGGCGCGCACATCCTTGTAGCTTGCCTTGAGTCCAATCCGTTGTCCTTCACCTCTAGGGTCTCCTACGTGGCGCTAGACCATACCTTTAAGATTAGATGATATGGATTGTAGGACTATAGTCTGCCCTTCCCTAGACTTACTGTGACACCCTCAGATTCTGCTTGGGATCGGACGGATATCCGAAGTGTCAGGACATGCAACACAAGGTTACCTATCCCCGTTCATGACATATAAGATGCAATGTTCCTAACATGCACCTAGCATTATGCAATATTCGTAGCAGATAATTTTTTTTTAGCAATACTATGCACCAAACTTATAATATCCCAAATAGTTAAAACATAAACCATGCATACCTAAAACATCCACAATTACAGCACGGGTCTTAGAAGATTGTAATATCAAAACAACGGAGACCTGGCTCCATAATTACAATGCCAAAATATACTATTGGGCTACTTCGTTGAGTAACTAGCATAACTCGACTAACGATGCCGAAATACTATCCAAAGACCTAACTATGGAGGCTGCAAGCTCCGTATTGCGTCTACGACGTCTAGTTAACCTCCTCCAGTTTGCCAATGTCTGCTCCCTGCTCTGATCCTGACACATCGCCTACCATTCGAGGGGAATGGTAGTTGGGACTACCACGGTGAGATTTGATTACAAATTTCAGCAAGTTAACAGGAAACTTCCACACAGGTTAATGATGCATGTATTGCAGTAAAAACATGAATGCATAATCAAAGTCATAAGTAAGCATAACATAACTTGACATACAGCATGGCATAAATGACATAATTTGAATTGAAACTGAAACTTAGCTTGACGTGACATGGCATGTATGTGAACTTAAAATACAACATGGACTAGCAACATAGCATGAACGTGGACTTGAAACATAGGATGAACTTGAACATACATAATTTGAACATGAACTTGAGCATGACATAACATAAATATGAACTTGGAACATAACGTGAACGTGAAGATGACATAACATGAACGTGAACTTGAACATAACATGAACTTGAAACATGACTTGAACGTGAAATACATGAAATTGAAATCTTATTTAATGGACTTAATTAATAAAGTGACCATATGGGTGCTACACGGGTCCCCTTGAGCAGTGTGTCCCTGTCGATTACCGCATCACAACACAGGTGTCTATACCAGCTTTGAGTGCGTCAATACGTACTCCACAATTGCTGTGGCCCCACGTATTCTACGTGTTCTAATTGTTGTGCCTCACGTAGTGTATGCTCCATAGTTGTTGTGGCCCCCCATACTTCATGCTCCACAGTTGTTGTGGCCCCATGAATTGTTTGTGCCACATTTGCTGTGGACACACATAATATAATGTGTGGCTCCATCGGCGTTAGTGCCTGGCGCGCTCCGGTGACCAGCTAGTTAGGCCCCATTCGCAACCTATTGACTCTACTTCGTCAACCCAGGGAATTTCACACTTATTTAGACACTCCAGCGTGAACAAAGGAGTTCCACTAGGATATTATCCCATCCTAAAGCTTAGGGTCGTGATTGACATGAATAACTTAGCAAGCAAACATGACAGTTCGTAACGTGACGTGACATGAACGTGACATAAACGACAGAAGTCCTGACGTAGAGTAACGTGACATGAATGTAAGATGACAGACATGACATAAAATATCACAGACAACATTTCATAACATGGCATATATATAACAGACAATATTTTGTAACATGGCATAACATGTAACAGACAATATTTCTTAACATTGCATAACATGTGGTAGTGAATATTACGTGACATGACATACATGTAACAGATAGCATACGTAATGTGACATACTTGCAACAGATAGTAACATGAGACAGAATATATTGTATAACAGAATAAATAGATAAACATGTGTTCTCATGGCTTATATATCAACATACGAACATAAATTGTTGTTCCTTTACACATCACACATGCACAGTAAACTGATAGTAAGTTAAGAGCTAACTTATCTCGATAGTTGCATTTTACGAGAATAAGCACAAAACACGAGAAACTGTAAGAGAGTATTCTAAAAGTTAGAACTTTAATTACTAACAATTAGAAATGTGAAAAGAGACAACTTAGAGTAAAATTATCATTTTACCCTCTATATGTGGGAAAATGACTATTTTACCTCTAACTTAAGGATTTCACATCCTAACTCCAAAAATTATCAAAATTTACATTCCTAATATAAATTTTGTCCTAGACTCAAATAACAACTCAAAAAAATTTAAAACCAATCACAACTATGGAAAACTCACAATGGCCGAAACATTCATAGGCCATTTCTCTTGATTTTGGTTGCAATTTCTTCCATCTTCAAAACCCATGATTAAACCAAAATTTTATAACAAGGATCTTCCTATCCTAAGTTTAAAACTACACTTCAAATATCCATTAAGAAAAGCTAATCATCAACACCAAACGTTTTAACAAAAAGTAAACTCTTAAATTACAAGTTTTGATCTTAATAAAAAAATCTCCAAGAATTCCAAAAAAAATCAAATCTTACTTCTAACATATTCATAACTTCATCCAAAGATTAACCACGCTTTAAATCATCAAACAAAGTCACCAAAAATCACAAAACAACACTTGGAGTTCTTGGTTTTAAACTTAGTCCAAAACAGAAACTTTTTCTCAACTAACTTTTATCAATCTCTTGATCCATGGCTTAAAGATATGCTATCTTCAAAATAAAACATCACATGGTTTAAAAACGTGTCCTAAAGAAGATCCAACCATCAAACTTAAAATCACATGGCTAAAATTCAATAAAAGATGGATCTAACTCAAAAAATCAAATCTTAGGCCTAACTGAAATACTCTTGCATAGAAAAATCATATCTTTAAAACTAATACTAAATATCTTCAAAATAACATCTTATCATGTATATAAGAGGCTTAGGACCATCATATAAAAATATTAAAGCCTTTGGAATAAGATTAAACCACAAAATATTCAAACCTTCACAAAACAAAAACTGTTTTTCCACTTCTAGTTTGAAGTTTCTAAATCTGAGGAAATCTACCATCAAAAGCTTTATTCGTGCAACAAAACCTAAATGAACATTCATAAACACATGCTAACAGCACTCCATAAAATTTTCGGACCAAGATATGTCCATTAGCTTGGTCAAAAATTCCAAAACATATCATACTCTCCAGTTTCACGCCCATAATGACCTTTCCATGGTTAGAAATACTTTTGACTGACCGAATAAGCATGGAATGAGACTAATAAGATATCCACGGAAACTACACTCAAAGACGAAAAAATTATGTGAGGAATCATTGTGCAAAAATACTTACAAAGGGTCAAAAATGGCCACGTAGGAAGACCTATAAATTTGTCCGAGAGAGCTCTTATGAGTTTTCTCTCTAAGAATGGGGGAAAGAAGTAATAAAATGGAGAGAAGTGTGTCTTGCACGACTTTAGACTTCTGGAGGGGTAAGTTATGGGCTTGAATGACCCTTGATTGGTGGTGGCTATGTGACATAAAGTGGAGAATAGTGAGAGGCATGGACTGCCTGCAGCAGCTGTGAGAGATGGAGGTTGATAGAGTGGACTTCTTCTTCACATGAAGGCACTATTGGGTGCAGCCAATTGCAGTGGATGGTCTGCCATGTGGGGGAGGAAACTTATTCACGAAGCTTTGCCAAGGTGGCCAATTTCGTGGGCCTTGGTGGGCCCCAACCAAGTGGGCTTCAATTTGGGGTTTAAATGGTGTTTGGTTAGGGTTTGAAATGCTATCAAGCCCAAAACCAATTTTTCTTGGTCCAATCAAATTTCCAAGGTTTAAAAGTTTGAATAATGATGTCATAACAAGGATTTGATTAATTAATAGCATGTGGAAGTAATTTAATCAAGTGATTAAACGCAATGCTAGAAATCGGGTTAAAAAGGGTTTGGAGGCCAACTTTAGGGTTTGGGAAAACCGTTTAGGATTTTGGTTTCAACCAAGCTTTTGGGGTTTCAATTGGATTCCAACCATTTAGGGTTTTGCTAGGATTGAAACCTTATTTGGTCTGGTACAAATTAGTTAATCAGATGAAACAGAGTTTTGCTTAGGTGGCATGATCTCACACCTTGACTTCCTTCACAAATCCATCTAATGGTTCCTCATCTTGCCAAGTCTCTAATATTATTCAGTATGGGTGGCTAGGATCTTGCCAAGTGTCCAAATAAAACTTCTCTAACTTAATTTGGACATTCCACACTGTGATTTTGAAAATACTACACTGGGTGCGCTTATCGAGGTTACTATTCACTAAAAAAAAAGCAAAATAAACTTAGTACTGAAAAACTCTAAATATTCATATTAACCTATAATGAAAATCGTTTACCAAAATTCAACCCCAAAGTACCCCTAAAAATAATTTCACAATTTCCAACAGACGTTTCGTCCGAAATTATGAAAATAGGCTATTACGCCATAAAATCCTTAATAATCCACTGAGTCTAATGGCGTAGACCATAACGCATTCTGACACTTCTAACTACCTCAAATAATTAAACTCATAAATCTAGCACCATAGTGAGTGATAACACTGATTATGTTGACATACTAAAACCTGAGAGATTGGTCGATTCGTGAAAACTTATGGAGTTTTCACGAGATTCCTAAGTCAATAGAAATTCCACCAATGAATTTCTAGTGGGTTGTTACACTTACTCTAACACCATGCTTAAAACTTTAGAACTTGAGTTTAGCACCTAAGATCCTAACTAGTTTAAGATGTGATTATATTATTTTATTCTTTTTTCTTATAGAGTTTAAGTTGGCATGAGATTCACGCATTGAGCTTAGTTAGAATTATTAGAAGAATTTAGTATTTTTTTTTAGGATGACTACCAAGAGGCCTGTAGTTGTATGACACATGACATATTGATGGGCTAAGCTAAAAAGGCTAAGTGTTGGATGAATGTAGGAATAGCCCAAGAGTGTGTTATTTAGGGCCCTAATTATAACCTATAGGACAATTTGGGAGTTATAAGGTTCTAGGTCTTTCTTGAAGGACATTAGAAATTAGGCCCAATATAATGGACTTAAAGCCATTGAGCCTAACTTTGTAAGAGTAAAGGCCATTCGCCTAACCTAAGAAAAACCTAAGATTGGGACCCAACCTAGTAGGTCTTTGAGTCCATAGGTAAGCCCCACAAATCTGGACATATGGTCCATATAAGAACCCACACCAAAGCCTACATCCAAGGCTTACACAAAAGGCCCAACAAGCCCAACCCATGAGGCCCAACAAGCTTTGTCTTTTATTTCATCCTTCCAAATGAAGCCCACATACACCCTACCATTGGTTTTCCTTCAACACAAGATGAACCACACGCCCCTAGGGTTCCTACCCAACCATGGTTAAGCTTCTAATTTGAGCTAAGAAGCACTATTCATACCACACATGAATAGTAACCTCAAATCCATGATTTTTGCATAGTTTTCTTTAAATTATTTTTGTAACATTTATAATCTGAAATTTTTTATTTTTATTATTAATTGACATTGTTCTTAAACTAACCTAGAAGGTTAGACTTGACCCAACACATGTCAATTGGAACCAAGCCATGTCAATTCCCAAATAACCACCAATCGGCACCTTGGTGCACCACCATGCATACTTCATCAAACTAGCCCCTAGCCCACGCCATTTCCACCAACGTTTCATGGAAAATTTCACCATTCACACCTCACCACATCACTCAAGGTTTAGTCTTGTCATTGAGCGAAATGGCTCCAAGAAACCAAACCAAAATCCAACTACTCCCTTAGGAGGTATAGTTGAGACCCAACCGGATGACCTTGGTGACTTCATGAATTTCCTGCTCTTCCTTGAGCCCCCTCCACATGCAACCACCCCTTCCCCCTAATCCCTAAGAGGTTCCTCAAGTACTCAAAAGCCTTTTGACCCATTTTTCCCCAAAGTAATGCCAAAATCGATTGACATTGGCACAAGGTGCCACTCAGCAACCACCTCCATTTCACTCCCTTCCATGACATGCACCTAAGTAATCACTTGGCAGCGAATCCCTCCACCTTCCACCACCTGAAAAATACATCAAAAGGAGTCATCATACCTGCAATACAAAGCCGAAGAGATGATGAAAACTGGCCAGCCTTTGAAGACCCCTACCCGATGGCATCTAGCATGACCTCACTTGCAATCCATTGCATTTTGTTTTGATTTTCTGAACCATGTTAGCATCTGCACCTTTACACACAATGTAGCACCTAGTCTTGAAGAAAAAATGAGACTTTGAATACTATTCACCTGCACAAAAATGTAACAAACTGAATTTTTGGCACCTCGACACCCACCGCCCACTTCTGCAATCCCAAGCCTCTTCTGCATCCAAACCCACGCCCCTCACCCTCCATGAAGCCCTATAAATACCCCCTTCACCTCCTCACTTCCTCACACCACTCCTCATCTTGAATTCTTGAGAGCCATCCCCTTTTAGTGTGAAAATAAGAGTAAAACCGAGTGTGTTTGAGATTGTTCTTAAAGTGTGTTGTGTTGGTAGTTCAAGGACCATGATTTGTGTAAGTAATATTGCCTTATCCTTTGTTTAGTGTTAGCATAGCCTGTTAGGCTTTTATTTATGGCACGGGAATGAGATTTTAATTGAGTTTAATTAAGGTTTACCATGCTAAGTGCAAACCGGGTCAATTTGGAAGTATAGAATGAATAAATTGCTTTGGGTTGACTTTTTAGCCATTGCATATCTTAATATGATTTTATATGATTCACTAATGTCTTGCAATAATTTTGGAAGGTTAAATTTGAGGTTGAAAGCATGCCATGATAGGTTATAAATTCATATCTTGTGTTGATCATCTAGCATGCATTGGTCTTTGCTTGATTTAAGTTTAATTCATGAAGTTTTGATTAATTTGCATAGGCTTGAATAATGAGCATTTAGAAAAGCCTTTTGGTTGGGATAAGAATGAAAATGCATAATTTATTTAGATTTTAAACATCTCTAGATAAAAGAAAGCTAGAAACATCATGCATTTGCTTAATGGATGGTTTAGTAGTAATTTGGCCTTAATCCATGCTTAAAGTGTTGGGATGAATTTGTATGAGCTGAAGCAAAGTTTTTAAATTTTTCCTAAGGTTATATTTATAGTTTCCACTTGATGAAATTTTAGCACACATGCATCCATAGAGGTTTTAACTTGCAATCACATATAGGCCCACAAGAGATACATGCCACGGGTTGGGTAAGTTTGACATAGTTGTGATTTGAATCTTGAAATTGTAAGGGCATAGATGACTTTAGAGCATAGAAAACATGAGATTTGTGAGTTTTGGTCAAGTTTGGGGCCGAATTGCAAATAGTGAGAATTTAGGGCCTTAGTGGCAATTTTGAAAAGTTTAAGGGCAGTTTTGTAAATACTAATTTTGAACCCTTTTGATTATGAACATCTTCCTTCGTGGTTCAAATCCTAATTTAGAATAACTTTGATTATAGTTGCATCGATTCTCTAACTTCAGAAAGTTTGTAAGTTAGCCTATAACTTACATTTTGATAACTTATTTATGATTTATTAATAAATGCAACAATTATGATATAAATGTCATTTTGAGTATGAAACATAGCATTGTGCATTTGATTATTTGTTCACATGACATGTAATTTTTACATTTGAGCATATATATATATGAACTGTCATTTTCATACTTCACAAACACATGTCATAAAAAACATTTTCAAGCATAGAATGAAAATATAAATGTTTGTCATGACCCCAAGGCTAGGATGAAGAATTATTCTAGTGGAACTCCTTTGTACACTCTGGAGAGAGTAAAAATGGAATAGCAACCCCTAGGTTGATGAGGAACAAACAACAAGTTTCGAATGGATTCTTTTTAAAGAATATAGGAGCGAAGTCAATTTTATGGCACCTAAGGCTAGTGGGTGTATATGTATGATGTTATGATTAACGGTTATGTTACCAATGCATTGAAAATGAGTCTGCACACAACGTAGTTTCAACATGAGTTGTACTACGGTCACCAGCATATACTCACAGTACATATGGGGAACTATGATAATACCATATGTTATGATGTTAATGTTAATATTAACGATGACTTTAATGATGATGAAAGGTTATATTTTTGAAATATGAATTCGAAAATGTTCTCTGTAAGAAAATGTGCATCAAAATATTTTTCATATGATTTGAAAGATTTTTTAGAAAAGTTGGATGGGAGAATAATACAGATTTCCCAGCATGCATACATGTCATGTTAATCATCTTTCATGCATAATTTATTTTTATGTTGGTTGTTAACTTACTAGGATTTCAAGAAATCTCACTGTGGTAGTATGGAAATCTGGATTGTTCCAAAGCACATTGACTAGAGATATCTTCTGATTCCTTGGCTCCTTTTCTTTTCAATCGACAATTTGTACAAGCCATTCTTCGTAGGATAAGTTAGGCTGGAGTTGAATGTTACTTGGTTCCATTATCACAGGTTGTTGTTCTCCAAAACTCTTCTTCAAAGAAGATATGTGGAACAAGTCTTGCATGCCCTACATTTCCATGGGCAATGTGACACACCACTTAAAAGCACCTTAGGACTTAACCCTAGTAGACATGACCCTAGTTAACTAGAAATTTTGATACTTGAGAAGAAGGAAAATCTTGAAATTTGGAGTAGGCAAAGGAGCTTACACCATTGGGTTAGTTGTATTATTTTAGAGAATTTTAGTTCTATTTTCATTTTAAGAAAAATGTGCCAAGAGGCCAATGGAAGAATGACACATGGCATATGGAAGACTTGCCACCATGGTGGGCTAAGTGACTTAGTTAAAATGCTAGATGGATTCAGAGAAGGCCCAATAGTGATTTAATAAAGAGCCCAAGCTTACTAAGATGAGAGGGCTAAGGATAGACACTAAGACCTTAGGCCCAACTTAATAGACATAAGACTATTAGGCCCCACTTGATGGACATAAGACATTAGGCCCAACTTAACAGACATAAGATTATTGGGCCCAACTTAGTAAGACCCAAGGCTATAGGCCCAACTTGGTGAAATCAAAGACTAGGACCCAACGTAGTGAACTTTTGTGGCCAAGGAAAGGACCAATAAAATTTGGACATGGGGCCAATAGATAAGTCCACTTCCAAGCCCACATAAAAGGCTTAATCATATGGCATAATGAGAACTACTTGAAGCCCAAGACTAGTATTTCATATCACTCTTCCTAATGGGACCCGCATACACTATACCATTGGTTTCCTTTCTTCCCAAGCCCATCCCACACGCCCCTAGGATTTTCCTTTCAACCATGGTAATACCTCTAACTTGAGTTAAGGTTACTATTTCAAAATCCTCAACATAACCATGAATAGTAACCCGAGCATTATGACTTGCATAGTTTTCTTCAAGTCTTCTCCTCATAATTTTAGATCTGAAATTCTTGTCTGTTACACTTGTTTTGCATCGCTCTTAGACAATCCTTGAATGTTAGGATAAACCAAACCCATGTCACTTGAAGAAAAGGCATGTCAATGCCACAAAAACCCACCAATCGCCACCCTTGGTGCAAAACTGTGCAACCCTTTAAACAAGCCACCAAAACCACGCCCCTTCCACAAGCTTTGATGAAGGTTTATTGCACCACTCAATCCCCATTATGTCACCTATAATAAGACCTAGGAGGTGGCCAAAAACAGTTCCAAAGACCAAGCCAAAAATACAACTATTTACCTAGGAAATTAAAATTTGACCAAACCAAGTACCCTAGCCTCATCACATTTTTTCTACGTCGAAATTAACCACCTCCACACACCACCACCTCTGCCAAATCACCCTCTCAAAGCAATACATTACATGCTTGGCCAATCCCCTTCCATGAGAATCAAAACCGATTGGCAAATGGGATGGTGAAGATGGATCATTCGGCTAAAACCTATGCACTCAAACCTTTCCTTCATTTTCTGCTCAAATCAAATCACATGGCCATCACTCATACCTCATTTCCCACATGGTAAGGCCACTTAATAGTGGTAATTATGCCAACAAAATGGACCAAAGGAATGGAGACAAAAGATGATATAAAACTGGACAGCCTTGAAACCCCAAAAACCATAGGCCATCAACTCGTTTTTCCTTGTGATTTTTGTTCAACCTTCTGAAACCATTCAGCACCCTACACCTATGGCCATCCTCTAGCACTTGATCATGAGGTAATCAAGTATTTTAGGCCACTATTCAACTAACAAAAGCAATCACACATCTGAAAATAAACTGAACACCTCCACCACCCACATCCACCTCTCACAACCCTCACCCTTCAGCCAAACCGTGCACTCCATGACCCCTCACTTGTCCATTGAGTCCTATAAATACTCCCCCTTCATCCTTTACTTCCTCACACAACTTCCTTAAGTTTT
The DNA here is from genome assembly GCA_022457165.1 of Juglans mandshurica. Lineage (NCBI taxonomy): Eukaryota > Viridiplantae > Streptophyta > Magnoliopsida > Fagales > Juglandaceae > Juglans > Juglans mandshurica. The sequence goes on from CM039632.1 coordinate 22,695,817, forward strand.
CTCTTAGTGTTCTTGAGAGCAAAATACTCTTAGTGTGAGAAAAGGGTGAAACCGAGTAATGTGAGATCGAGTTCTTGGAGTGAGTTGTTTTTGGAGCATCAAAACCACGGTTTGGTGAGTAATCCTACCATATCCTTTTTTGGGTGTTAAATTGACATGTTAGACTTTGAATTATGGCATGAGAATGAATATTTGATTGAGTTATATGAGGTTTAACTTGAAAACATGCATTTCGGTTCAAATTTGGACACTTGCTTGAATAAATTGTTTTAGGATGAATATTTAGCCATGACATGTCATTATATGATTGTATATGTTTCACTAATGTCTTGATAGATTTATTAACGGTTTAAATTTGAGGAAAACAGCATGTCATGATAGGTTTATAGGTCCATATCTTGTATTGATAATCTAAGCATTCGGTTTCCGCTTCCATGAAGATGATCTTGTCATATCATGAATTATTTTCCCAAATTTTGTTCTATAAACATTTAGAAATCTATTATCATCATGTTAGAGGTCGAAGTACATGATGTATTTAGGCCTTAAGGGTCTACATGTTAAAAGAAGCTGAAAGCAACATGCTTATACCCGGTTGGAAGGTTTCATGACATTTTGGTGCAAATTGATGCATAGATGATAATGAGAACTCATGTGAAGTGAATCTAAGTTTCTAGCTTGTCCATTATGACAAATGTATTGCTTACTATTTAATAAGATTTGGTCACTCATGGATCCAAAGGGGTTATAGGCTTTAAATCATAAAATGGCCCACAAATGCTTGCCACAGGTTGGATGGATTTGTCATAGTAGTTGATTGATTCTTGTGATTCTAAGGTCATATATAGATTTAGAACATGTAAATTATGAGGTTTGTGAAATTTGGTGAAATGTGAGGCCAAAATGCAAATAGTGAAAGTTTACAGCCTAAGTGGCAATTTTGGGAAACATAGGGGCAGTTTTGTAAATATCATTTTCTTGACCCCATTCTGATTATGAACATCTTCCTTAATTTTACAATTCCTAACTTAGAATGCCTCTTATTATAGCCACACCAAATTCCTAGATGCCCAAGGAGTTTGTAAGTTAGATTCTAACTTATTCTTAGATAATTTATTTATGATTATTGTATAAATGTCAAATTCAAATTAAATGTCATTTTGAGCGTTAAACATCATATGATTCATCATTAAGCATATGATTACTTGCTATCATGACATGTGAAGTTCTCACCATTTTAGCATATTACATGTAAATGTCATTTTCACATGAAGCTTACTACATATGCACATGTCATAAAATACATTCTTCAAGCATAGCATGAAAATAAAATGCTAGAATGGAGAATTATCCTAGTGAAACTCTTCTTTCCACTCTGGAGTGAGTAAATATGTTGTAGTAACCCCTACGTTGACAAAGAACCGTCAATAGGTTTCGAATGAATTCTTTTTAAAGAATACCAGAGTGAAGTCGTATATGGCACCTAATGCTGGTGGGCGCATATGTTATGATGATGAAATATTATGTAACCAATACATTGAGTTATGAGTCTACAAACAATAACGTAGTTTCAACATGAGTTGTACTACGACAACCGACATGTACTAACAGTGTAAATGGAGAGCTGTGATGATACCATGTGATATGTTATGTTAATGATGGCTATAATAACTAAGAAATGTTATTTTTTTGAAAAAATGAAGTGAAAAATGTTCTCTATAAGAAAATGTGCAGTAAAGTTTTTTTAAAAGACGTTGAGGAATCTGGATTGGAGATAAATATTGGTTTTCTGCATATCAAGCAAGCATCACATGTGTATCATTAATCATGCATATATTATCTCTGTGCAAGTTAGTTGTTTAACTTACTGAGATTCTACAAAATCTCGCGGTGGTAAATCCACTACCATTCCCCTGGAATGGTAGAAGCAATGTCAGGACCGATGTATGACGAACAAGATGGTAATGAACTTCAACACTTGGCTTCAAATGGTTGAGGATGAGGTGAACCCTGACCGGAATCTAGATTTGATATTAATGTTTATAGCGATGACTCTGTACACCATAGAGCGAATGAGGTAAATGATCTGACTTGTTTTGTTTGCGAAACTTTGACGCATTGTCTATAAGAAGGAGAATTCATCTCTCACTTTATGTTTGAACTTATGCCTTACAATGTGGACCTCTTTAAGTAAGACAATATCAATCTATGGTTAATCCAATCTATTGAGATGTCTAGTTCATTATGGCATGAAATTGTTATAGGTGACCATTTTTCCATTGTGATTATTGTATACTGCTAGTTGTATACTATGATGCATTGTATGTTAATTGTCATGAATGGAGGTATGTAACTATGTGTTGCATGTCCCAACGCTCCAAGTCTCTGTTACATCTCAAGTAAAGGTTGGGGGTGTCACAGGCAAGCCCAATCAATAGGCTACCAGACCAATTTTATCCACGATTTCATAGGGTCCTACATATCAGGGACTTAGCTTCCCTCTCTTACCAAAGTGGACAACTCCTTTTATGGGTGACATCTTAACATACACCCAATCGCCTACAAAGAATTCTAGGCTTCTCATTCTACAGTCAATGTAGCTTTTCTATCTACTTTGAGCTGCCTGCATCCGTTTTTTAATTAACAGAACTTGTGCCCTGACTTCCTGCAAATATTCGAGATCAAGTATCTTTCTTTCCCCGACCTCGTTCCAATACAACAGAGATCTACACTTCATTTCATACAATACCTCATAAGGCGCCATCTGAATTGTGGCTTGGAAACTATTGTTATAGGCAAACTCCAGCAGAGGCAAGTGCCCTTTCCAATCACCTTTTGTTTCCAATACACAAGCTCAGAGCATATCTTCCAAATTTTGTATAATTCATTATGTTTGTCCGTCAGTTTGTAGATGATATGCACTGCTAAACTTCAAGCTAGTACCTAGAAAGTTCTGTAGACTTTGCAAGAAATGTGATGTGAACTGCGTATCTCTATCTGATACAATAGATCTAGGAACTCCATCTAACCGAACTATCTCCTTAACATATATTTTGGATAGCTTGTCCATAGAATCAGTGTTGGTGATCGGATAAAAGTGAGCACTCTTTGTCAATCTGTCAACAATAACCCATATAGAGTTATTTCCTATCGATGCCCTTGGCAGTCCGATTACAAATTCCATGGAGATATCTTCCCACTTCCACTCTGAAATTGGTAATGATTGCAACTCACTTGCCGGCCTTTACCAATTGACACATAGAACATTTAGCCACAAATTCTGCCAAGTCCCTCTTCATTCCATCCCACCAATAATGTCCATTCAAGTCTCAATACATCTTGGTACTGTCAGGATGTGCAGTGTAAGCATACAATGTGCTTCTTTTAGTATTCTTTCTTTTTAACTCCAGGTCTGTAAGGATCATCTTCCTTTCCTTATAACATAGCATTCCATCATTACGAATGCTAAAGTGCCAAGGCCCTCAAGATTCCAAAATTTTCTGTCGGAATCTACTAAGTTTCTCATCCCTCTGTTGTTTTTCCCTAATTTCAATGTCGTTCAAAGGCACAATCTCTTATATTGTTGCTAATGTTGTCTTTCCTTGAGAGCTTCCAATCAATGGACTCCTCATGTTTGCTAATAATGGTTTTATTCCTGTTTGGGCCTTACGACTAGGGGCATTTGCTACTACGTTGGCTTTTTCGGAGTGATATTTTATTTCACACTTGTAATCATTGATCATTTTGATCCATCTCATATGCTTCATATTCAAGTTCTTTTGGCTTTTGTGATCAGTGAAAACTTCACACTTCTCCCCATATAAGTAATGTCTCCAAAGCTTTAAGGTGAACACCAATGCAGCTAATTCCAGGTCATGAGTAGGATAGTTCTGCTCATGATCCTTCAGTGGCCATCAGGTATACACAACTACTCGTCCTTCCTACATTAGCTCACATCCTAGACCCATCTTGGATGCATCGCTGTAAACCACATAAGGTTTATGGGGTTTGGTTAAGGCTAATAATGGAGCAATAATCAGTCTTTTCTTCAACTCTTGGAAACTCTTCTTGCAATCTTTGCTCCAAATGAACATAGCGTTCTTCTTAGTCAACCCAGTAAGGGGTCTTGAGAGTTTGGAGAAATCTTCCACAAGTCTTTATAGTATCCAGAAACCTCTTGATGGCATTATAGGGATGCGCATTCACATCTCATCTCACTCTCCAAACGAGCCCTATGAACTCGTAATGTCTATATCGAGTCCTAAAGGCAGTCTTAGAAACATCTTGCTCCCTAATCTTGAGCTGGTGGTATCGTGATCTCAAATATATCTTAGAGAATACCGAAGCTCCCTGCAATTGATCTAAGAGATCATCAATTCGAGGTAACAAAAACTTACTCTTGATGGTTACCTTATTCAACTCCCAATAATCGATACACATCCTCATAGATCCATCATTCTTCTTTACAAACAATACTGGTGCACCCCTTAGGGAAGAACTAGGTCGAATAAACCCTTTTTCTAATAACTCCTCAATCTGGGCTTTTAACTCCTTTAGTTCGACCGGGGCCATCCTATAAGGCGCTCTATATACAAGGGCGGTTGCTGGTTCTAGTTTTATGATAAACTCTATTTCTCTATCTGGGGGCAATCCAGGTAAATTTTCAGCAAACACATTGGGAAATTCTTCTATTACGGGTATTCCCTGCTCTCTTTTAGATTCCTCTGCCCTTTCTACCACAAATAGTAAGTAGGTGATCGCACCTCCCAGAATACTTTTCTTAACCTAACAAGTCGTAACCACCAAAGGGAATACCTTGATAGGTTCTCCTTTGTAGCAAATCCTATTAGTAGTGGGTGCTTCGAATGTTACTTCCCTCTTCTAGCAATGAATCTTAGCATAGTGTGTGATAACCCAAACTTACCTAGATTTCATCTGTAATAATTTTTTGTTGCCTTAATATTATTTTAGGGCCATGAGATTTGGTCTAGTTAGATAGAGGCATTGGACTTGTAGTTAGCATCCAAAACCTGAGAGAAAGGGGCCACTCAAACCCCTAGCATTTGGCCAACTAAGTGGGCTTTGAGCCCAAAAACCCAAGAAGAACCATAGGGACATGCCTAAGCCATGAGGCTTGTGCAACTTGTCGCGCATATAAGACCCATGAATCTGGATGTGTAAGTGGGCTAAGGGGGAGAGAGAAGAGTGTTTGGGAAGCCAAGGGAGGCATGCACGCCAGACCCTATGCCATTTGGCAATTGCTTGTAGTTCCAAGAAGATTTTCTTGGGAAGTGGCGCCTAGGTAAGACAAAAAGGGGATCCTTTTCAAGAGATGAAGCCCAAGGGACAAAGAGGATTTTTGGATTTCACTCACCCACACTCCCATTCATGTGATTTTCTAACATCTTGCCACTTGTCAACCATGCACTAGTAGAGGAGTGTTTCTAGAAGGAAGAGGAAGGGACTTGTGAGTACAATGACTATCCTAACCCTAGACTTTCGGCCACTACACTCATGCGCCACTTGTCACTTTAAGAGAGCCTTGGGTATTCGAAAAGGCCACCTAGGGAAGGAGTACTAGAAGGTGAACAATCTTCATGGGGAAATGAGAGGAAGTGGACGGCAAGGGCATACACACACATGCCTATGCCATGTTACACACACTTGTGGTTATTTTACTCTTTTGCCCTAAGGTACATTGCACCTAGACAAGAGAATGAGTTTGGAAGACCAAGAGGTTTTGCTAAGGGGGGATTGCATGCCACATCCATGTGCCTTTCAGCCTTCCGAAAGCAATCTAATGATGATGAAGATGAAGGGACATTCAGCTAAGGGAAAGGCCACACGCCACTTGTCCTTCATGGAATGGATCACTAGCAATCAATAGGATTTTGTGGAGAGTTCTATATAAAGGGGGAGAAGCCACACGCCCAAGGGCTTTTCTCTTTTGCCATTTTCGGATTTTACATGCTCTCACCCTCTCCACACTATGTCACACGACCACTTGGTGTTTTCATCACTTTCTTACGTTTTCTTTCCAAACAAACATGAAAACAACTCTTCTCTACATACAAGGAAGGACCACGACACTAGGCATGAAGGAATCCAAGCTTGCTAGTGCTTTCTTGAATGATTTTTGTAAGTAAACACTCAACTTAGTTTGGTTAACATGTGTATATATTTGTGTAAATCCTTTCTTTGTTATTGTATTTTTTATTGTTATTCTATGCTTCACTTAGTTGAATACTCTATTGTGATTTTGTATAAGATCGTGATAAAGTTATATATTTCGGATCCATGTTGAAAATGCCATGATTCACATGCACATGTTTCAGTTTTGCTTGAGGTTATGTTGATATTTCATGTGTCATGAAGATCCGATTATTGCAAAGTTAAGAGTTTTGGAATCATGTGATGTTGTCATGATTTTATGCTTTGATTCACCCTTGCCATGACTTTCATCTATTATGCTTCAAGTTTGGAAAGTGATAAAGTGAAATTTCTCCATGTTAATATGTCTTTGATGTTTCGGCCAACTCATGTTCTTTTATGTTCATGAAGTTGTTTTGATATTTCATGTGTCCTATGTTATCATGCCATGATTTGAAAATATTACGCCTGATGATTTCATGCATGGCATTTCATGTGTCACATGTCAAGTGTAAGATGGAGCATATCATAAGTCTCATGTGACATGCATTTGGGTAAATGGTCTTTTTAAAAGAAAAAGAAAAGTGTCCAAAAATGTTTTATTATGACCCCAAATGCTAGGATGGGGGAATGTCCTAGTGGAACTCCTTTCTCCACTCTGGAGTGCTTAAGAATGGAGTGGTAACCCCTAGGTCGACAGAGAACCATCGGCGTGCCTCAAATGGATCTTTTTGGAAAGGATGCCAGAGCGAGGTAGCACCTAACGCTAGTGGGTGCCATGACCAAGGCTAATAACTCAACGAAGTACTGTCGTATTATAATGATTATGAATAAGACGTATTCACCACGATATACGGATCGTTGGTGGTGCGATAACTAGTAGGAACATGCGGTGCTTAGGGGAGCCGTGTTGTGTATACCATGTGTTATAAGAATAAGGCAAGGAGCTCACATAATACGGATCACATGATATGATAAGGTATGAAATGATATCAAAGAATGTTTTTTCTGAAAAATTCAAAGATTTTGTTACATGTCCTTTGAAAAAGGTCAAGTGCATAAGTCAAGTTTTGGTCACGTCATGTTCAAGTACATGTCCATGCATGCATTCCACGGTTTGCCACTTGTTTGCTTATGTTAATCATTATATGTTGTATGTTTACTTGCTGAGATTTTTTGAAATCTCATTGTGGTAGTTTCCACTACCATTGCTCATCCGAAATGGTAGAAGTTGTGACAGGTCAAGAAGATCACCCCCATGGTGAAACGAAAGAGGACTACAGTACTCTCGATCTAGAAGGAGGTATGAAGAACAATGAGAGCTCATCGGAGCCCTCTTTGTTGGATAGGATACAAAATGTCGATCGCCACATTTTCTAGGCACTACTGCTCATTGACAAGTTGAAGAGATTAAAGAATCGGGACATCGATTTTTGAAGAAAAGGCAGAAGCCCGACTAGTTGCGAAGATAAAAAAAGAAAAGAAAAGAGAGGGACCGTTTTCCTATGCCAGGAAATATGTTTTAGATTTTCTAGTGACTTAAGTCCTTTTGTGATCCGTCCCTTTGTTTTGGGGAAAATGGTTTTATTGGTTACCCATGTTTCGGAAAAATAGTGAACATATCTTTCATTGGGTACTTTTGACATGAATGTTATGTTAAAGGCAATATTTGGGTTATGCTTAGTCTTACAGTACCATATGTTAAGGCAATTGCTTTAGGGGTTGCCTAGTTTCATACAAACTTTACATTTTCCGTTGCATTAACTATTGCATACTGCTAGCATACATAGGAGCACTACATCTTATCTGTCATGTACGAGGGACATGTAGCCATGTGTTGCATGTCCCGGCATTTCAGTCACCCTCCAATCCCAAGCGAGAGCTGGGGGCACCACATAGTGCCTGAACACCCAATCCATCTCTAGGATTACATCGAACTCCATTAGACGGAGTAGGATTTGGAGGGCTTTCAATACCAATCATGCATCCTCTAATGGGCAGTCGTTGATTACTCGTGTACAACCAACTACATTCCCATTAGGATTAGTCACCAGAACTCTTTGAGGCAAAGGCTCCATAGTCAAATCACATAATCATACGAAAGTAGTGGATATAAGGGACTGTGATGCTCCTGAATCGAACAAGGCATAGGTTGAATATCACAGCAACTTAACCTTACCTATCAAGATAACTAAGATTATCTAAAGAACTTAATGAAAGCTAAATATTTAACCAGGGTAAGGTTAAAGAGATACCAGTAATTACTCCAGCTTCTACTATCTCAACAACTTCCAAATCTACCTATCCTGGAGTTATGGCAGAAACTCTAGCTTTCACAAGACCTTGACATCAGGTGTTGCTCCCCCACTAGGCATGTTGCAGGGACTATTCCGAATCAAATGACCCGTTTGGCTGCACTTAAAACAGGCTCCCAATGTCTTCACCCACATCTACGACATGTTGGTGGTGTGATTGGTGCCGGGTTTCCAACCATTATGCCTTTCCCTTTATCCATCAAGGAGTGAACCCGCTTTTTGTCCATGCTTCCTCCAGGTGAGTAAGGCATCACTCTCTTCCGTTCTACGTTGATCCGAGTGATCAAACTCCTTTGCTACGTCTCAGTTATCGAAACAACATTAACCAATTCTCAAAAATTTTAAATTCTCAAACTAGCAACATGGCTACGAATTCTTGGTTGTAAGCCTCCTTGAAAATTTTGGGCCTGCATCTTCTTGGTTGCTATCAAGTGCAGGGAGAACCTTCCTAATTCCATGAAGCGAGCTGCATACTACTCGACAATTTGATTGCCTTGTACCAGATTAGTAAACTTTTGGGCCTTCTATTGCTTGGTAGACTCAGGGAAGAATCAATTATCGAACACTTCCTTAAATCTTTCCCACGTAGGAGTGGCTATATTCCCAAGTTCTCGTATTAGTAATTGCCTCGTGGTGTCCCACCATATATAGGCCTCCCTTGAAGTAGGTGTCCTGCATACTGGACTTTCTGTTCCTACAAGCATCCACTTAAATCAAAAGTTCTTTCTAGGTCAACGTGCCACTTGTTGGCTCTTAATGCTACTTCGGTGCTCGTGAAATTCGAGTATCGATATATGAGAAACTTCTTGAACGGACAACCATAACCTTCTCCTCTTGGTGGCTCTTGTCAATTATTTTGCCCTTGGGCCATTGGCTGCCACACCACTTCCGTCATTTGGCAGATGGCTTCCACTATAGCTTGACCTCCTTCCAGTAGAGGACTTCCTTCTTCTCATTCTCTAGTTCTTAGAGAATTCTCATCATGTCTCCCACGTGCCATGAGCTCCTCTTTTCTTGAAATATACAAAGCTAACATGCATCAGTCCTATTCGTAAAACAGGATAACCTTGGTTTTGATCTTTGGTTCATAAGCGTGTATGTTTTCAGCCTATCACCAATGAGGATTCAAGCCTACAAATTGAGAGATTCAAGCCTAACTTTTGGTACCATATTCCCTAGGACAACTGTGAGTTTACCCAGAGACATAATTGCTCTAATACCACTGTCTGTGACGACCACAGACCCCGCTTGGGATTGGGCGAAGATTGAAGCATCGGGACATGCAGCTCAAGATTACACACCTCTCGTTCATGAGAGTTAACATGCAATGCACCTAGCATGTTTCTAACAGTATGCAATAATCTCAAAGAAAAAGCTCAATTCTAAGTAAAGATTGATCAATTAAACTATGGTACCAAATAAAAAAAAATAAAAAAGGAGAAAAACTATTAATCTCAAAAATATTTGTTCAGAGACTCTCAAAATGCAAAATGTGGGTTTAAAAACCACAACCCTTGAATCAAAATTTCATTGTATTGCTTTTACATAGTCGAGAAAATGTCCTATTTTTCCTTCTTTTTTTCTATGATCTTTTGTAGGTGTTCAAAAAGTTTGAGCACTTCACAGATGAAGTTCTTAGATGACTCTAGTCTCTCTACTAATGTTGGCTCCACAAAGTGCTCAGGGCTCTTAGGGGTCTCCTTAGTCCGTGGGGGATCTTCTCGCTTGCGTTTCCCCATCACTTTCACCTAGACCTATCACAACTTCTACCATTTCAGGAAAAATGGTATTGGAAACTACCACGATTAGATTTCAAGAAATCTCAATACGTTAAACCGATAGCATAGAAGAAGATAATATAAGCATGTATAGGCATACATGAGTAGGAATGCATGGACATGAACTTGATTATAAACTCATTTTGTTCTTGTACATATTCTTTTTCAAAACATTGACCATGTAATCATATAACAGAGTAAAGAAGTAACCATGTAAGAATATCATTTTTCAATTCATATTAATCACTTATAACCATTAATCCATGTAACAATGTGGGTGGACACATAATGGTTCCCTAAGAACCATGGGCTCCTACTACGTACCGCATCATATTGTCGGCCCTCTTGATCGGGTGTGAGTACGTTAGAGTCCATATGATACGGCAGTTTGCAATTTGCTTTCACTGCATTTTCAATGTGTTGCATCCACTAGTGTGAGGTGCTACTTCGCTCTGGAATCCTTTGAGAAGAGCCCATTCGAAGTCAATTGACTGTGCTTTGTCAACCCAAGGATTACTACTCCAATTTAAGCACTCCAGAGTGGACAGAGGAGTTCCACTAGGATATTCCCCCACCCTAGCATTTAGAGTCATGAAAAAGCTATTTTTTTAATGCACATCCCGGAAACCATGTGATATGTAACCATGTAACTTTCATGCAACAATGTCATGTGCTTATGCCATATGTTAAGAGTGCATCACGTATACAATTTGAAAGAATTAGAACATGCAGAAAACACATGCTTATGCATAACTTATGAAAGCTCATCAAAGCATGCATCAATGGTCAAAGCTCTAAACATATCTTTTAAACTATTTCATTTGACAAACAACATTTAAAAATAGCAGGCACATATAAGATATAAATCATAACATGTGACAAGTTGCAATTCCATAATCCAATTTGAACAACCAAAATGCAAAGTTTACACATAATATAATTAGATTATCCAAGAGTAAGTTAGAGGCTAACTTACAAAGCTTCAAAAGTATTATTTTCAACCGTCAAGCAAGCTGAAAGTGTATGTTTCAATCATTAGACTCATTGAAATCAACAAGACTTCAAACCAAACATATGCTTCGCGTTCTAGGTTTTAACCGTAATCAGTTCTAGAGTTTATTTTTCTCACTTCATGACCCTTCCCTTGCCTTGAGCCTCGTAGACTCATGCCTTGAGGATCAACCCTAGGTTGAATGGTGTTAGTACTCCCCTTACTCGGTAGAACCCATAATGGTTCAGTGCTAATTGATCCTTGTAACCCTAATAGTCATTTACTTGCATTATGTGAACAGAGCATACTAGTGTGTGTATAACAACTCCATGGCCGGAAGTTCTTGAAGATGTGCAAGGATTTCTAATTTGAGGCTTACTAGAAGGAAGACCTTCCAGGAAACCCTAGTGGTGGCCACATGTTACCTAACTCTACAAGGGTTCTTTCATTTCCCTTTTGCCATTGATGATTCAAGTTCTTTGAGTAGAAAAACTCTAGACAACCCATAGTCAATATGATTAAGCATGGTTGCACCAAATACTCTATTAATCCCATAAGACTTACAACAAGGCCATAACACATATCCCTTAACTCTCTCAAGTCGAACCTTCTTCAACCCAAAAACCCTTACAAGTGCGTGTGTGTCCATGAGAAAAGAGTCAGATAGAAGCTTGAAGATTCTCACCGCAAACCTCCCTAATGTGATGTCCTCAATTTCCCTCCTATGCTTGTGCAAAGAAGGTGTTTGGATGGAAGGAAATATAGTGTTTGATTTGCTCCTCCAAAGGTAGGCTAGATAGAGAGGACGGTTGAGGAAAAATATGAAAATGGTGCAAAATGACTCTTGGTGTGCCTTCGATGGGGGTAGGGCGCTGGTCCATTCTTATGTGGAAACTGAAGGGTCCCATTGTACATGGGCGCCATGTGCCGTCTTGCTCTTATCTTGGCCGAAATCCACCCTTTCTTCTTCCCTCATCATTACTTCTCTTAGCAATGTCAAGAGACACCTCTTGCATGGATGACAAGTGGCAAACTTCTTGCCCTAGCCGAAACCCTAAAGCATTCTTCCACCCTTTTATGGTCAAGGTTCAATGAACATATGCTTTGGAATAAAAGGGGCATGTAGATCCTTATGGCCGAAACCCTAAATATCTCTCATCATGATTAGATCCTTCTAGAAACCCTAGGGGCTTACCCAAGGATGCCTTGTGGCACGTGGCGTGTGAGTCCCTTGCCATTATCGAAAACTTTTCCTTCCTTCCAGTCCAAATACAATGAACCTAGAGGACGAATATGGCATGATTGCAAAGTGGCATGTAGCTCTTCAAAAATAAAAAAGCCATTGGCCTTCTTCCTTTCTTGAAGACTCAAAACTCCCTCTTGCATGTGTGCCAAGTGACACTTCTTTCCTATGGCCAAAAATGGCCTTTCCTTTTCCTCCTACAAGCTTCAGAAGCTTGGTTGCATGCTTTCCAAGTGGCAAGTTGCTTGCCAAACCGAAAATCCCTTCCCAAGGCTCTAATGATTGAAACTTAGGGAAACTTAAGGGTTTCTCTCTTACAATTGGCGCCTCCTCCTAGTATCAAAACCCTAATTTTTGTTTTTAAAACCTTAAACCTTTTAATTAATAGCCGAAAATCTCTACTCCTTTGGGCCTTCCTGTGGGCTTGGGCACCTATCTCTTTAGCAAAATGGTAAGGCCCTTGTCACTTACTAGATTCCTATCTTACAAACCATAGGGCTAAATTTTAATTGGACTGAGGCAAAAATAATACAATTAGTAACAGGAGAGGTCTTGACTAAGTTCGGGTTACCACAACTAGTCATCAGGATAATCTTAAGTTTGTTTGGCGTATCGACTACCGCCTCCTTGTCGCCAGTATATTACCTGCAAGAGGGGATCTGTTCTCTCGATTTGGCGCGGTCCTCATAGGACACTTCCCACGAGAAGTGAATTCGAACAAGAACTTCTACATGAAATGCACTACATCTTCTATAAATACCCCTCCAGGTAAGATAATAAGACCCATTTGTTTTTGATGTGGCGCCCTCAACCCCAACCTCGACTTGTGGTCGTGATACGCATGCAGCCACAAAAATACTTTTAATCATTTGACACCAAAACCACAACTTTACCGGTTTCACCCCACAACCATAGAACATAGCACAATATTAATCTCACGACAAGCAATAACAATTAAAAATGCAGATGCATGACAGACAGTAATTGGATGACATGGCAATAATACAATACAACAAACATCACAAATTACACAGTTTCAAAGAATTAGGTTTTCCACAACTACATGCGATTCCCAACACTCCATCTAGCTCTCGGCGAACAATTCCAACAACAACCATGATATTATATGGCAACACTTCACAGGACCCTCGGCGACTTAACCAACCACAACCAGACTACAGCAGAACATAGTTTTCCAGTGTTAGTATTCCGAGGTTCAATCTAGGGTTTTACTTACAACACAGAAGGGCAATTTCTGGATTTTATTTTTTTTCTTTAATGGGGCTTTCACACAGACTGGGCCCATTTCGTACTCACACACACTAAAAGAAAGAAAAACCCATTTCCAAATCAGGCTTGGGTTTCACATGGGCTGGGCTTCACATCCTCCCCCCTTAAAAAGAACTTCATCCTCGAAATTTGCTTAGCAACTATTGCTACTTCCAAATGGCTCGTCAAGCTAATAATATTTGCCTTTACTACTATAACTTCTTCTACTTAGTATTAGCATGACTAGGTCTTTCAATAGTACATCACATTTAAAACCTCAAGGCAAGCCATGAAGTTCACAGTCTACACTCAACAAGAAACTATTATATGACATCCATGGATCCTAATGCTTCATTACCTCATAAATTAGGTTATGCTATCCATTGCTAATGCCCAAGCTTCAACTTTGAAGCTTTTATTGTAGTTATTAAGGCACCTACTAGACTCTTCTAATCCCAGCCATTAGTAACCATGAATGTTAACTACAACATGATCAACCTCCAATGGAAAATATAATATCAAAATTAAAAATTTTCAGGTGATCTGAACTCACAACAAATTCCAGAAGATAATCACAAAATTTACTGCCAACCATTATTTCACTAAGTATCACGTTTCAGCTGCGCACTTTGATCATCTCACCAAAACGCCTAAGGCTAAGATCTCTTGAATTTAACACTATTGTATCAAATCCACTTCAACACCCACCCAAGCAACTCCTTCCATGCTTAAGTGAGACAAAGACCCCTACTCTATGAAATTCATACACTCACATATATTACGAGTTAATCTCTTGCATCCTTTGTCAACTCCACGAAGATGTACATGTGATCAATTACAACATACTACTACCAATCGACCTAAGCATTCCAAATGGCAAAAAAAAAAAATAACGACATATCAATGGGTAAGTATTCAAAACTTAAAAGAGTCTGAACATCCTTAGGATCAACAAAAATCATTTTCCTAAAGTTTACACCATATACAACCTAAAATCTAATAATAATCGTTTCCTAAAAATCATGCCGACCTTATAACCCAAATTCAATAATAACCATTTCCAATTCACATGCATTCTATAACTTTATATAAAACAATCATTTCAAAAGTCAGCAAAATCGATACCTTTAAATCTCATAAAAAAAAAATCCACTTCTTAAAGTCTCTAAATCTACAACTTAGATTAGATCAAACTTGCATACTAGGCCTGCAAAACCTAAAGTCTCAAATCTTGTTAGAACTCATTCCTTAAAGTTGATAACTCTAAACCTCTAATCTAATAAAATCGCCTCTTAAAGCTTGTAGATTCTAAAATCTCACATGTTATCAAAATATTTCTTAAAGTCTGCAAAAATCTAAATCCTCATATTGAATTTACTCACATATTAAGGTTTACAAAATTCGTAAATTCTACAAAATCTAAAACCTTAATTATCCTGGGCAATTAGAAGCCGTTACCCTCCTCAGTTCGTGACTTCAGTTTCTGCCACGAGGAGATCGCCTAGACCATGTCATTTCACTTCTAACCTTGATATTTGAATCACAAGCCTAATTACTAAATGTTTAAGTACTATACTAAAGATTCATACGTATCATACAGAACATTCCAGCAAACTTTGCAAAAATTCAAGTCTAACTACCCAAATTTCAAGCCTATCGTAGTAAGATTAATGCCTAGAATTCTAGTACTATACCAAAGTGACTTAAGGATTTACCTAGAGCCATAAAAGCTCTGATACCAATTGGGGCACCCTCAACCCACACATGTGATTTTGTAAGAGCCGCAACACCTGAGTATTGGCCACTCGGGTCACACACCCCATCGCCAAGTGCAAGTGTGTGCGGATATGCAATATGTGTACAGTTTATAAACGCAGAATAAAATCATAAGGCAGTCTAAAACTAAGTACTAGAAAATTAAAATACAACCCAACAAGAAGTACCCCATAAAGTTATTGCAGTCATCCGGCTAAACAAAATAAGAATAAAAATAGAATTTCATCAACTACAACAAAAATAAACCCCAAGCCATCACTCCTAAGATGGGGTCGGTCCATCATGCTTAAACCCATCCTCTGCATTATGGTTCCATGAAACGGAACCGTAGGTGGGAACACCACAATCTCAACAAGTAAAACCACAGATCAACAACCAAGAATTCTAAACATCGATGCATACAACAAACAAGGACACATTAATAAGAGATTATCCAAAATATCCTTTTTTGTAACCATTACCCAAAAATTTCTTCAATTAAGCCACTCACACCAAAAATCACGTTTACACACAAGTGACATTTATTTAATTGCGGTGTGCACCATGGTCTCCACTAGGGACCATCTGCATACTCTGTCTCCCTTCGTCACACCATGGGTAACGACTGTACGTGTGACTTCATAACGAGCGATGCCCAGATTCGCGCCCAGCACGTATGTAACCAAACATCCTCTAACCTTCGCCAGCAGAGGGGCCAAGGAGTCGTACCAAGAGTGTTACCATCTTAGATGAGCCTGCTATAGCCCGGCATCTCGGCTTGGGGTCATGATATGCACGCACCCAAAAAAATACTTTTAATCATTTGACACCAAAACCACAACTTTACCGGTTTCACCTCACAACCATAGAACAGAGCACAATATCATGACAAGCAATAACAATTAAAAATGCAAATACATGACAGGCAGTTATTGGATGACATGGTAATAATACAATAAAACAAACATCACAAATTTCACAGTTTCAAAGAATTAGGTTATCCATACATGTGATTCCCAGCACTCCATCCAGCCCTCGGTGAACAATTCCAACAACAACCATGATATTATATCGCAACATTTCATAGGGCCCTCGACCACTTAACCAACCACAACCAAACTGCAACAGAACACAATTTTCCAGTGTCAGTATTCCAAGGGTCAGTCAATGGTTTTACTTACAACATGTAAGGACAATTTTTGGATGATCAAGCGCGATAAATTTAAGTATCCAGTGAGCGTGAGTGTCATGTGGTGGCATATGGAGGGGTGGAGCATGGCGACGACCGTGGCAGCACAATGGAGGTAGAGGCAAATTTGGACAGATTGGAGGGGCTAACGGCGGGGTTCTTTTTAAGGGGTGGCAGATCGTGAAAAATGGAAAAAGGGTGGACAAAGGGGATTTCGCAGTGGAGGGCGATGGTGCATGGCGGAGAATAACCCAAAATTGAGTTTTAGCCCATGGGTTGGGGTGAAACCGAGAGAGGAGGAAGTTAGGAATGGGAAGGGGAAGGTGAGGGGGTGGTCGAACGACCACTAGAACACAGCTTGGAGTGGTGGCTCGCGACAGCACACGGCGGCGCTAGGGAAACTTTCCTAAAAGCTACGAACTCATAGATCAAAGGAATGAGAAGGTGAAAGGAGAATGTTTAAGGGAAGATGAGAGGGCTGGAGGTGCGTTTCGAGCGAGGGAGGCACGACCAATTATAGACTGTGGGTTTGGGGCTCGGGGAACACAGTCGTGGCTATGATTGGTGGTGCGGGATGGTGGGAAGTGGCTCTTGACACAGAGGGCTTGACGCGATGGTGGGGTGGTGGTCAACACAAATCATCGAAGAGGGAGAGAGAGCTAGAGAGGGGGGTTTGAGGGTTTTACAGCTCGATCTCGAAGTCCAACAACGACATGTCAACGGTGGCTTCAACGACGACTTGAGGTTGTGATATGTGGACGGTGTGCGGGGCTCAAAGGTTACGGGAAGAAGAAAATTGGAGAGAGAGGGCCTGGGGTGTGTGGCGCTGGAGGGAGAAGAAGGGGAGGGAAGAAAAATCATTTTAGGCTTTTCACCCTCCTTGCAAAAACGGCGATGTTTAGGATAAAATGGCTGGATTTTATTTATTTTTTCAATTGGGCTTTTACACAGTCTGGGCCCATTTCCTACACACACACACACTAAAAGAAAGAAAAACTCATTTCCAAATCAGTCTTGGGCTTCACATGTGCTAAGCTTCACATCTAACTTCAGCATTAGAGGTATGCATTTTCCACTCGAAAAAATCTACACAACCTCCTACTATTCACACAACGTCCACACACCACACTTTATGTGGAGAGAGAGAGAGAGAGAGAGAGAGAGAGAGAGGGTGTGGAGGTTGGGGAGGTTGTGTAGAATTGCTCTTTCCACTCCGATCACCTTGCGTCTTTCCTAATTTATTCTCACAGGTTGATTACAGAGGAGCTCATGGTGTCGCGCGCTGAACTTATCAAGAATTGCCTCGACAACTAGTATTCTTCGAGAGGGTTACATGAGTTTGATTTTAACACAATAAAATATGACCATATATAAGGGAAGGCCATTGACAGAAGCCCTGGCATAATTACTCTTGCACGCGCAAAAAGACAGGATTTGTAGAAAGCGAAAAGCTCTTGTTTAAAAGCCTGTCCAGAATTTGCTAAATTCTATATATGTACGTGAGGATTTCTAGGGCGCTTGGTACTCATTGTCCATTAATATTAGTCATGTGGAAGCACGTCATGTATCACCCCGACCAAGTCAAGCTCATTTTATATTTATATTTACATTTTCTTCACACGTTAATTTTTCCCGTATGTTTATTTATTTATTTCTCTTTCCATCTATTTTTTTTTAATTCCCGTAAGGTTTCCTCTCGTCCACACCATGCACACACACGACACATCCGCGCACACGTCTCTCTCTCTCGGCTCTCTAGGGTTTTATTTTTTTTGGTCATCCTTTCATCTATATATTTGCGCATTCTTCATCCTCAACGAAAACCTAGAGTGCCGCTTCTTCTTTTTCACGCCTCAGCCTCCTTCACCGTGAGCCTTTCCCCATAGCGCAGCTGTGCAGCACCTGAACCACTGCCCCAAACGAGCCAAGCCCATAACGCAACATGGTATAACCCGTGGCGCCGCTGCACATATCACCCACTGCACCGTAGTGCAACGCGAAGACAACCGCGCAGCATCCCAACCACTGCCACGACCGAGCCCAACCTGAAACACTCGAACCAAATCCCGCACAATGGAAACCACCATGATTGCCGCAACTCTACCCTGCACCTCCACACCAAGCCGCTGATACGCTTTGGGACGTGAAGGACTCTGTTTTTACATGCCGAAATAGGCGAAGCGTCCCTATCGTGAGCCACGTCGTCAGCCCCCTCAACTTCGACGCCACTGCCATCAAAAGACACTGGAGGACAAGCCTCCATCTTCGGACACTACCCAGGTCGACGCCCAGCCCCCAGACCGTCGCAAGCCTCGCTGCCCCACGGTGAGTTTTCATCCTCTTTCATGCCGAGCCCTCTCTCTCTGTGTGCGTGAGGTCTCTCGCTCATCTCTCTCTCTCTCTCTCTCTCTCTCTCTCTCTCTCTCTCTCTCTCAGTGCCTCACCACTGTGACCTTCTTCGCCGTGTCGCGTGCAGCTCCTCTTTTCGCGGTGAGTACCTCGCGCCCCTGTTCTCACTGATATTTGCACCGAGGCTACATGAATGCGTTTCCAGCCTATGTAACTTATATTTTTGCATAGTATTTGAATAAGGAATTACAGTTTTACCCTTATTATTGAATGTGTTCAAGTTGATATTTTTGGTTATTTTAAGTCTGTTTTTTGTGGTTTATAAGGGTGGTATAAGAAAAGTTTACAGAAAATAATAGGATTCTCAATTGTACGATTGGTAGCAAATTATTTTAGTAATTGTGTATTTTTTTTAAACATTTAAATTACGATTAAAGCTATTTGTTTATTATTATTTAACAAAATTTTTACTTGTACTTACCTTAAATCGCTTAAGTATTTTAACATGTTATTAAGTAAAGGTTAATTTTAAGAGTAAACAATATTGGTGTAATGTTATTTCTACATTTTAGATATGTTTTAGTCTATTTAAAATAGTTATGGTTTATTTTAAAATATTTTGGGATAATTATATTATTCAGTATTAAACTTTATAGTTGGTTTTCAATAATAAATAGGTCTGACTTTTAAATGTTTTTGTCAAAGTTATTAAATCAACAGAGATGATTTTAGAAAGTGATGAATTGAAATTTTAGGTTTTGAGGATTTTAATAGGTTATTTTAGAAGCGTAGGATTGAATATCGAAATATGAGATTAATTGAAAATTTACGAGAATTATGTGATTATTTTATAGGTGACGATTAATTATTGTTCGACATTTTGAGGAAAATTTCGAAAAAGCTAAGAAATCCAGGTAAGCGGGGTTCCTATGCTAGACTTTGCATTAAAATAAAATGAGCTGAGGTTATTTTTGAAAAGAAATTTGAACTACCTCAGTTATTTGTTCGGCATTACTCATGAGATTCTGTTTAAGAATAAATTATTTTCTGTCATGACTGGTGTAGACATGAGCTTATTTCTGACATTCTGTTTCTGAACTTTGAAAAAGAGAGCGAATATGAAATTTGTGCATAAATTATGTTGTGATATGATTTTGTTCTGTTTCGAAAAATTTGTTCAGTACTCTGTTTGGATAAGACGTAATTTCTAAAAACCTTTGGCATGACTCTCTGATTTTGAATTTGATTATGTTTCCGCTCTGTTCAGTTACGGCCCTGCCACGGGTGATAATAGTGGCATACGGCCCAACCACGGGTTACAATAGTGGATATGGCCCAACCACAAGTTAAAATAGTGGATACGGCCCAACCACGGGTAATAATAGTGGATACGGCCCAACCACGGGTAATAATAGTGGATACGGCCCTGCCACGGGTTATAGTAGTGGTCTCTGTTTTGAGTGCACACCTTGGTGACAGAGTGATTTATGTTCTGCTTGGTTATCCGCAGATGCACAACCCTACCACGGGAGTTATACATGGCCTCTGTTCTGATATGATGTTCTGATGATGATGATGATCATTTATGTTATGCCAAATGATGTTTTTGAATGAAATTATTTCTGAATTTTCGCTCTGATATTTTGATCATATTTTCTGCTTCCTCACTCTGAAAATGAAAATGCTTTATTCTGCATTCTGATTTTTGTAAATGCTCTTGTTTACACACTGGTATATGTTTTCTGCTTACTGAGTTATTGATAACTCACCCCTTATCTCCATATATTTTTTAAATAATGTTGATGGTTCAGCTGGAGAACAAGAGTAGGAAGTTTTAGGCTTTTAGTAAGGTGTTATAATCGTAGTGGAATAAGTGCCTAAGGGTACAAGTTTATTGGAGAGTCTTATTGAGTAGGTTTATGATTTTTAGATTTTGAATAAATGGATTTGTACTTTTTAGAAATATTGGAGTATTTAAATATGTTATGGAAGTCGGATTTAGGTTACAAGAGCTAACTTTTCGGACCTTCGGGATCGGGACGTTACAGGTCATCATCATGTACACCTGCATTACCGATCAAAATTAAGTTAAAGTATATAGTTATATCAAGGGAAAAAAAAATAAGAAGAAGAAGAAGAAGCAGCAAAATGACTATTAATTTGGGCTTCTGATCAGGCAATTATATATCCATTTACCCAATAATAACACAATTAAGGTGATGTCTTTTTCTTTAATTTGGCTGTAAAATGAACATATAATTTTTAATTTTATGGTTAAATTACACGTATTTAGTTGGGTGTTATGCACATTTCCATTAATATATATATATATATATATATATAGAGTAATTCTATATACAATCGTGAAATGCGTAAACATCGCGTAATCGATTTGAAAAAGAGTGTGATCCACTATTAAAAAATTAATTTTTTTCATGTGGGTCTCATGTTTTATTTACTTTTTTCAAAACGATTACGGGTAGTTACACAATTCACGGTTGCAAATATCTTTTTTCACATATATATATTGTGAATTTTGTTCCTACATATAATATTCGTATATTGCTTAAGCGCCGTGCAATCATGAAAAAGAGTGGAGCTTGCTATTAAAAAAATAATTTTTTTTATGTGTTTCTCATATTTATTTATTTTTTTTAAAATGACTATACAACGCTTGCACACTCATCGCTACAACTATTTTTTTTATTTGAGAAGAAAATGCAGAACGTACAGAAGTCATGCTTATAATAACCAGCTGTTTTCGTGTTTTTTTTTTTTTTTACTCGTTCTTTTTTATTTCCCCACTGTGCCATGGGGCTCCCACTAAGCATTGATAGGGTGGGGCCATTCGGGCTGATTGAGACCAACTTTTAAGTCACTTGCGACAGTGAAGACAGAATCTGAATTTCTCCAAAAATTCTCCACTATTTATCTGATGGGAGCCTTTTTATGTTTGTTTCTCCACCCATGCAGGACACTACACAGTATTCTCAGTAACTACATACCATCTTGTTGCTTTGGCAGTCTTATGGAATTTGTCTTGACCTATCTGATATGAGTTAATTTATGTTCTGGGTGAAACAAAAACTATATATATATATATATATATATATAGTAATTAGTGCTGACAATAATATAAGATCAGGCCATGCACATTAATTAATTATTCAGCTGTAAGTGAATGATAACCTTGCCTTTGTGAAAAAAATGATAAAAGGGATCGGATATACTGTACCTATATATGTCAAGGAGTAGTAGTATCTAGTAATCAGAGATCAGAGAGAGATGTTTTGAGTGAAGAGTACTGGATTACGTTAATTAGAATAGGTAGTACTTCTTGAGAGGGACAATATGGGAGAGACGATCTACACCAAGGTTACCAAACCCGGCCGTGACATCATGAGAAACATGCAAACCAAACTACACATGCATAAATTAAGATACTAACTAACTACGAACGACGCGATTACAAAATTAGCAAAACTAAATTAAAAACCATATATGCATCATGAATGCATTTTCTTGAATAATATTTCTCAAGCTTTAATCGTTTCATTCATGTCTTCCTGCTTTCTTGGGCCTTTTCTTTTTCAGCGGGATCTCCAATTGCTTCATTATCGCTGGCCTTTGAAAGCTGAACAACGGTATTCATTTCAGGACATACAATTGTGCTAAGCTTAACCAAATCAACTATGTGTTCGGGTACATGCAGCTTCGGCTCCTCCGAAACCTTCTTCGCGTCCTTGTAAATTAGATAGAGCGCCATCTGAGCAATGCCGAAGATAAAGCCCACTGTATTTGGAAGCTGTACTCAATGCGCAAAAAGATTAGCAATAAGATAATTAAAAAAGAACGTAGAACGGCCGGACGCATTAATTAACGAGTATAAGTAGTTGGGGGAAGTACGTTAATAATGCACTTACAGCAATGTAGTAGTCCTTGAGAAAAAGTCCATAAAAGAACCACGCCACAGCACCCAAAGTTAGAAAGAAGGATAAAGGGAATGGCATATACTCGACGCTCTTGGTTCTCATAACTTGTCTCTGTATAAGTTCATATATATAGTTGCATGATTAATATATATTAATCAGTGATGTGAAACTACTAATTAGGTACGTACGTAGAATGGAATTGTTTCTTAAATTACTAGGGATATATACAAATTTCTTGTTGACTTCTCACCATGATACAGAGAGGTGCAGCAAATACACCAAGGTTGAATACCAGACAAATCCATCCAAGAACCAAGATACGTTTTGCACCCTTTGCTAGGAAGTGAGTGAGGAGAGCCATCAGGCCGAACCCAAAAACATTTAACAGGAGAAGAAGCTTCACAGTTTGTATCTGCAAGTGTTTAGATCAATATATTTATGCATGTTGATGATCAGTTAGATATATTGTATGCATTTGCTAAATAAATAAGGAGTCTAAGAACGGAGGATAAAGTTTACCCTTGTCTTTTTGGTTGCATAAAATATGAACAGCACGATGTAGATGGATTCAATTAGGCAGCCAACCGAATTTATGGTAATCAGGAGATTTGCATCCTTCTTAACCATCGCATAGTATATCCACAGCTTTGAACTGAAGAGTGCAACCACATAAGGAACTGATTGGAAACCTTCACTGGATTTCTTCTTGTATATCTGATAGAATGTTGGCCTGCAAGAAACCCAGAAAGAACAAAGAATCATTGATTAGTCATCGTAAGTTGGAAAAATAAAGCAATCAAAACAGCAAAAGAGCACTACTTACAGTGGAGAAAGGTAAACCATGAATGAAATGATGTTGCCTACAAAATTAAATAAAAAAGATCATGAATAACTAAATTGATTCCTTGAATAATTGTACAACCAATTCAACCATTGTTGTGAGAAGAGTACTGCTAGTTAATATTTATATATATATATATATATATATATATATATATATATATATATTCTATATCTGCATGTGCATTAACTTGCATTAGGTTATATATAAAAAATCATTACATATATATAAATATATATATATATATCCTGAAACACGGTTCAATTCAAGAGAACGAGGAACGGATGGAAGAAAAATACATCAATTTAAGTAAGTAGTGCTAATTAATAACACTTTTTATCTACCTAGAAGGCCGAAGGCAAAAGCCCATGACTGGTGAATGGCCATTTTTGCAAACACAACTAAACTCACTTGAACCAAAAACGTAAAGTCTTCTCTCTCCCTCTTTTTCCCTCTCTCTATAGCTAGCTAATTAATGAAATGTTTGCAAGCTGTGAGCTATCTCATACCGCTTAAAGGCACAAGCATAGAAGCAAAGGGCGTCAGCGTTTTATAGAGGCTCGACAATACTCGAATGGACGCATTCAAGTTGCATGCATGTGTGAACATCAAAGTAACTTTCGGCTCTATATCCAGTTGTTTAGTATGAATACTGCTGGTATAATCTGAAATGCTGCCGGTATAACCTTATTTAGTTTGTCTTTGTCGTAAAAAATAACCTTCTGATGACCAAGTAAGCCCTACTTTCTACCATTCTTAGTACTCGCACAATACATGGGGTCCCACCGATGAAGGCCCTTTAGTTTCTAGTTGTTACCCACTGAATGGTATTAGGGTTTCCAACTCATGATAGTTCATTCTAGGCCAGTTAACATGATTCTTAGGTAGGTCTTTTCCCAGGGTGTGGCTATATACTCTTCCTTAATGAGCAATATTCGAAAGGCTTAAAGCTATTATATATATCGTGATTCCACTTTTATCAAATTAGTACTACGTGCGGATAGACTTTTTAATTTTTTTTCCCCAAACGAGAACTAATTTGAGGATTATGGACAGTATTATCATTAGGGATATGAGAGTATAAAGATGACTTAGTGTATTAACATTATATATAAATCTTTAACCTTCCTTCCCTCAAACACACTACCAAACAAACACGCCTCGTCATAATTAAATTAACACATCCAGGAAACCATTTGTACAATTTGCCCACATAGTCTGGTTGGATGAGCTTTTGCCCATTAATTTCATCTTTTACAGTCAGAATATTCTCGTTTTCTATAGTTCTAAATTAGAAAATGACTGGAAGATCTTTTATTTTTGACTTATTTCCCTGACAAAAGGCTAGTGATGCATTAGAAAATCGGGAAAACACCATGCATAGCGCCAGACGAAGCTAGGAAAAAAGCAAAAGGCCAGCAGTAGAAGGCACTGGATATAGGGAGTGTAGTACCATTAGAGAAGAGCTATGTATGTATTTATAGTGGCCCACTTGCACTAGCTCTTGTAGGGAATTAGACGGGTTTGAGAGTTGCTGATCCCTAGGGTTTGAGAAACCCACTTCTAAATTAGCAGCAGCTTTTTGATGTGTAATCGCACTGTGGGCTGAGCGCGCGAGGTCTGCCAAGTTTTTGTACTGCACATTTGGCATAAAGAAGTAATCAAACAGTAATCCAATCCGTTATAATTTAGAGATGAATTAAGATGAGTTGAAATAAATTTTAGATTAATTAAATAAGATATCTTTAGAATATTAATTTTAATATTATTATTATTATTTTAAAATTTAAAAAATATGAATTGTTTATTATATTTTGTGTGAAAATTTGAAAAAATTGTAATAATAAAATAAGATAAGTTGATATGAGCTGTGGTGAGTTTCGAATCCAAACAAGGGCTAAGAGGGATCGATGAATATTGATATCTAGCTATAAATGCAGCCTTGCCCTAACCATGAAACAACTTAATTTCGTTAATTGTTGTACTACTTTTGGTATCACATAGACATAAATACTTACTCGGACGCCCACTATTATATATCACATTCTCATGTCCACCTCTTACCTAGCTATACGAAGATATTAGCTAGAAATTAAGTGAATACTTGATAAAGCCTAATACTATTCGGGTATGAAAATTGTTGAAAGTTTCAATTATAAACAACGTGTGAACAGCTGATCAAACTAAACTCATATATACTCAATTTGAACTCGGTTTATTTAATAAATAAGATGTTCGTAAATATTAATATTGGTTCGAATATTAAACAACTAAAACTCGCATAAATGCGGCTCGACTCGGTTTAGGCTTGTGAACAAAACACATATAAGCTCAACTTGAGTCGTTTGAGCTCATTTTGAAGCTCGTAATATGTGTTAATGTTATATATGTGTTATATTTATTACATGTTAGCTGTATTTTATATACTTACTTATATATTATTAATTTATTTATAGTTTACCTTATTTAATATATTTATTATGTCCCAAAGTGTGTATAGGATAATTTGTATAATAGAATTATATTTTATGTAATTAGTTATGAATATTTATCTGTGTATTTTAATTATTGCTAGTTATATGATATATCAAACTATTTTTAGTTTGTAATACAACTTATTTTATAAATTTAGTTAATTATGTATTATGTAATATATATATATATAACGCATGACATCATAACATAATTAAGTTGATGATATTTCTTTTTGATTAGGGAATAATTTCATTAACTTTATACATAATATGGTTTTCTTTATAAGATAAATGATAAAAAAATTATAGTAAGTTCAAGTTGAGTTCGAACGAGTAAACATACTAACCGAGTTCGAGTAACTTTGTTCAAATTTGGCTAACCTTGATTCGTTTGCAGCCTCAAATGAGATCATATAGTGTGAATTGAATTTTATGAATACTTTTAGAGTTTCTGAATAAAAATCCTTTAAGATATGATTTAATTTTTGTACGTATAATTAGAGTAGGTGAAAAGTGGGTAAATAAATTTAAAAAAGTTGCTAAAAAATAATATGTTTCTATTTATTTATTTATTTTTTTAACCAAAATCTAAGCAATTAAATTATTAGATGAAAAGCTTTTGGATTTATATTCTCTTTTTAAAATTTAAGAATATTTAGATTCAAAATAAAAGATTTTCATAAACAATATTAAAACTAATTTTATCTCTCTTCTTAGTTTTAAACTTTCATATATGTTTAAAAAATTCATACGGCTCGTTATCCAAAAAATGAAAAGCACCCAAAACATAAGGAGGGTGCAGGCTGCAACTTGCCAGGGAGAATCCCATTGAATCGATAATGGACGCATATGCATGCTTGTGGATGTATATAATTATTGTTTACGGCATGCAAGAAATGATCAGGTGCGTAGCTAATTAGTTACGAGAACCGCTATATCTACAAACGAATTATATAAAAAATAATCATATAAATTGATGGGTTTTATCTGATTCGTTAGATTTATTTTACAATAAAAGTAATTTTATAATCTAACGAATCATATTAAATCACATCAATTTATAAGATTATTAATTTTTGTGTAATCTATTTATAGCTAGAGTATTTCTCATTAGTTATACATGAGAATATGAACTTCTAAATTAAGTTTTCTTAATGCGATTGAAATGTGTTTGTCAATATATAGATCTGGTCGGACCAATTAAAAAATAACAAACATGAGTACTACGTACTTCAAAGGAAGCTCCAATAATATTCTCTTGTAAAGAAAAGTGCAACTTTTTCTACAAATTAATATTACTTTTAGGATCATATTACAGTCACCAAGAATTAATAGAATTCTCACCCAACATGTAAATTTTTTTTTTTCAAACATTTTTTAAACCTCTTAAATATTTTTAAAAAAAAGTTATAAATTTATTAAAAAAAATGTTTCCTTAACCATTAACTAAAAAGAATTAAAAAAAAATTAAAATTAGTAGTCTTTGTCGGATATATGCATCATTCCCCTTACTTTTAACGTGAAGTCAGACAGATCGAGTTCCCTAATGATATATACTACAAGAAAACTGTTTATTTATAACCAGTTATTTCCTGCGAAAATGATTATTTCATACTAAAAGTAGTCTGTTTGTGTCGTAAATAATTATTATCGTCGAAAATAATCCGTCACAAATGCTTGCTTTTCTTGTAATAAATATCAAAATATTACTGATTTTTACATTTTTTTCTCTAAAATATTTATTGGATTTTCAAATTTTCAAATTTATCTCTCTTAGTTTGTTCACTACTATTAGACCCGTAAATAAACAAGACTACTCCACACTAGATCACCACTTGAGATTAATTTGACTGAAAATAAAATTAGCTTGTTCATTAATTAATGAACCATATATATATGTAGATCCAACACAAAAGTCTGATCGTCTAGTTTCGATTACTAAACGATACGACTCTTGGCTTTACTTGTATAAAAGTATATATACTTGGCTTCACTCATATAAAAGTCGGCTTGACTCAAATTATACTTTAATTTATATTATTATTCTTAACTTTATTATACTGAGAATATCTTAAGTTTTTAAAAAATTAAGAGGAAGTCACATGAATCCTAATTAACAATATTATATATGTTTTAATCCTTATGAATACAACCATTCATATATAGTAATTCATAATATAAATTAGATACGTACAAAAATCCAAAACTAGCTTGTCAAGATTTTTAGATAAGAGTTATGAGATAAAGTTACGAGATATAATATGAAAGAATAAAGGAGAAAGTATATTCTCAAACCAAGTCTCCTATATTTTGTCTCACTAGATAAGGAAAAGGTGGAGTTCTGTTACATCTTACTGCCTGAGCAATAAGATGAGTTTGTTCCCCCGATCTTTTGATCTGAGGTGGTGTAGAATGGAGGAATTATCAGACATCTGAGGTCATGTCAACTGAAATTAACCAATGAGGAAAACACATCAATAGTACTAGTTACGGGGAAGTTGGAGGCCAGCTACAAAAAAACTGTTTATTTGCGACCAATTATTTCTAGCAAAATGACTATTTTCAGATAAAATAAGTCTATTTTCATCGCAAATAGTCATTTTCGTTGCAAACAAATGGTCACAAATGCCCATTTTTCTTTTAGTAAGGTGACTTGGAAAAGTGAGTTTTGTCTGATGGGGGAAACTATATATCTTCAGAATGATGCATTAACAGAGAGGTTGTTCACTCAACCATGGGGAGAATTCGGAGGATAGGGAAATTGTTCACGTTCCAAGAAATTCGACCGAACCTATTTGTTATTCGGTTTGCCAGTGAAGCCGATAAACAACAAGTACTGAGAGGGAAGCCTTGGCTATTTGACAACTATATATTCATACTCTAACCATTTGATGGATTTGTGAAGCCTCATTTGATGGGTTTTGACTTCGAGACCTTCTCGGTGCAAATGCATAATCTTTCATTGGCCTGCAGGACTAAGAATCAGGGAAGCAAATTGGGTAGACAAATGATTAGTGCAGGAGGTGGATGTCCAGGAGGATGGGGTTGCGTGGGGACATTATATGGGTCAAAATCGAAATTGAGGGCTACCACGAGGAAGAACGGTCAACATGCACGGACAAAGGATGTGGGTACCCTTGAAGTATGAAAACTCCCTAGGATGTATTTTAAATGTATACAGATCGTACATGAAAAATAGGGATACATTTGGAATAAACGAAAAAGGGAAAGCATGGTGATGAAGTAATTTGGGACATGGCTTCAGGTAGATTCAACCCTGCGGAAGAAAATTTTGGATTATAAAAGGGATGCCAAGAGAGATCAATCATGGGAAAAGGAGTAGCTTTCCCTTTGAAACATGGCCAAAGGGAACTAGTACAAGAAGGGGACGAAGCACAAACTGTCGGTGAAGCGATGAGCGGTACAAGATTTGGAAAGAGCTTTCGTGGCGGCAAAAATTGGGTCATTTTGGATACTAGCATAGAAACATCACCTATTAGGGAGCAATTGATGGAGCCAAGTGGATTTGGAGTTACGGGAATCTCTCCCACGGGTATTGTAACAACCTGAAAGAAATTTGATAGAATAATTTTTTTAGACCTTAGTTGTCATTAAATCCCAAAAGGATTTCCTAAACTAAGCAATTGATTAGTTTTTAGTCAGTTAGTATACTCGAATCGTGATGCACTATGGAGATGGAGTTTTCTTTCTATTTAATTAAGACACTTTGGAGTATAATTTTAAGAAACGTTAGGTAACTCTCTCTCTCTCTCTCTCTCTCTCTATATATATATATATATATATATATATAATTTATATATATATATAGATCTTCTCACCAGTAGCACACTCTTCGATTTCGAGGACGAAATCTTCTTTTAAGAGGGAGAGGATGTAACACTCACCAAATCATGCAAAAATACCAAAAAGATATTGGGATTTTGGTAATAGGGGCTATATGGAGAAATATTTTTGAATATTTTGAGTTAGAATTTAGTCTAATGATTTCCACTAGGAGTGGCCAGCGGGACCCCGCATCCTGTTACCCCTCCCTAGCTCCACCACACCGCCCCATCCATCCATATATATATATATACACACATACATTACAACAAAAATGTCATTTAGTGACGCTTTGGAATTGGTGACAGTCCCCAAACCATCACAAAAAAACAGTTTTTGTGACGGTTTGTCACTAAATCCAAATGAGAATTCGGCTGACGTTCGAATGTAGGCAAATTTATGTTCAAATGTCATATGGACGTTCGAACATTAAAGATATTTACATGCGAACGTAATATTTTTTTGTGCCAAGGTTCGAACGTTAGTTAGTGACATTTGAACGTTAGGGAGTCACGTTCGAACATTATTGAGTGACATTCGAACGTTAATGAGTGATGTTCGAACGTTGGATAGAGTATTTGGTAAATATGACTATAATTTAAATTTTATGTAGTTTTTAAATAAAATAATGCATACTTTGTAAACAATTATTACAAATTTAAAAAGATTGAAATTTGAAGTGCAATGATTTAATATTAAAATTGGATAAGCTAACATGAAAGAAAATTGAGAATTGAAATTCAAAACAATAGATACATCAAATAATATTAACAATACATATTTTGTAAACAAAAAACAAAAGATAATAACATTTTGTAAACAACACTCAGAAGGTCATGTTGTTCACAAATATATGAAACTCCTCTATCAGTGTCTCGACCTTCTGATTTAGGACATCGACCCGATGGGCAATCTGTGCGATAGTCTGCTCTACATGTGCGATCTGCCTATCGATCTGTTGGTCCATATGCATCATCATCTCCGAGATGACTGCATCAACCCAAGCTGGCCAGACATCCCCCGCAAATGCATCCATCGGCTGCTGACCAGTACTCCCAGTCTAGGGAGCAATAACGGGCCCAAATTGGGTTGGTGGAACAAGATCTGGTACAGGGCCAGGCTGACGTCAAGCATAACTTCCCCTATCCAATGCTCTGAATATGTGTGCTCATGTCGAGGGGGCTCATATGGTTTAACATCCACTCCTTCGCCTGAAGTGGCACTCTTCGGGCCAGTAATAGTCGGCTCAAGAGGACTCCATATGGGAGGTTGTCCGTCGAGACAATACTCGCCTCGTAACAGATCCTCTAAAAAATCCTTCGTGGCAAGTCGACCGGCTCTCCACGTGCCACGAGTATCAAGAATTGCCCACAAGCTCGGCTAAACATGGTCGTATGTGCCATAGGATCTAGATTGTTTGCAATAATAAGTTGCAACATGCGGAAGAAAGAATCAACTGATTATGGTTGAAAGAGTTCTTCTTCTCTAGCTGTTCCCGGTCTCTGCCAGTGAGGATGTAGAAGTCCTCATCTCGGTCGTGAACATGAGGCTCGTGCGCAGTATCCTCGGCCTTAATTGGGCCAGTAGATGATGCAGCATCCGTGCGGCCTACACCTGCAGCTGCTCTAGGGTCTGTGTCCCCATGCTGAGGAGCTACTGTGTCTCCAGCCTGAGCAACTAGTATAATCTCACCCATCTCAACTACCCGACGGATCCCGAGCAGGTCGGCGATAACATACGCCAAGACCTCAAACTGTACACTGTGTACAGTCACAGTGTGGGAGGATGCGTCTTGAGGCATGGAGCACATCTCCATGTAAAACTCTCGAACCATTGAGGGGTAAACCTTCCCCCTCAACGAGCACATCGGGACCCATCCTCTCGTCACGAAGACGTCTCCCAGCATCTTCTGCTCCCACGTCAGCTCATCGAACTCATTGATTTATACTTCTCATTCGACCATGACTGTTCGGGCCCCTAGTCGAGCAGTGTCCGGGTTGGCTCCCTCCTAGCCCTATTTCCTTATTGTCAATAGATGAGCCATATCCTAGATTAATAAGAACAAAACATTAGAACATAGTTATAAATATTTTGTAATAAAATTAATACTATTACTGCCAACGTTCGAATGTTTTGACGTACACATTCAAACGTTATCAGTAAAAGTTCGAACGTATAAATGACAACACGTTTGAACGGGACTATCAAACACTAAAACGCTCGAATGTGTTTACATTTAAAAGTTCAAACGTGATGAGAATTGATCCACGTGCGAACAAGCGAAATGTTACGTTCAAACATTTCCCACTTAAACGTTCGGACGTAAGTGCATTGTTCGAAACTAAAGGGTTAACATTGGAACGTATTCTACCACGTTCGAAGCTCATCGGTTAACGTTCGAACGTGTTCTACCACATTCGAATGTGATAGTAATGTTCGAATGTGGTCTCAGAATGTTCAAACGTTCGAACGTATATAAATTCCACGTTCGAACGTCAATGACCACATGAAACTCAACGGTCGTTAACATTCAAACATTACTGTGTAACTTTCGAACGTTACAACACAGGAATGGCTGAGTCGACTCAACCATTCCAGGAATAGCAAAATACACAACATTTGGCCAAAAGCCACTGTAGAAATGAAGTATAGACTTCAAGAAAGGTTTCTACAGTGGCCATTTGGCCATTGGCAATCCATGGTGGTCGGAAAATCAAATTAAAGTTTCGGCCACCAATGGGAACCGAAACTCTCCTAAAACTACTTGTTTTACGCTTCAAACGAGTTAAAGAGAAGGACCTACCTCTTTTGTGACGGCTGTGGTGGTCTTTGACGGTGGCGGTGATGGAGGAGGACGACGGAGGCGACGGAAATCAAACGTTTGAAATGATGAAATAGCCAAATCGCGATTCTGCAGTTGCCTTTTATACACGTAACGTTCGAACGTTTAAGTGGGAAATTCGAACATAGCCACATGTATTGACTATTTTTTTTTTTGACTTAAATCATTGGGATAATATTATATATAAATAATATCTATTACTAGGACTGCTCGTGAACAGTTTGAGTTCGACTCGTATAAACTCGATTCGGATTCGGTTCATTTAATAAATGAGTTACTCGCGACCACTAATATTGGTTCGAATATTAGTCAAGCTAAACTCGTATAATCTCGACTCGATTCGGTCTACGCTCGTGAACAATATTCGTATAAACTTGGTTCGACTCATTATGAGCTCGCCACAATACTCGTAATACTTATATGTGTATATATATATATATATATATACACACACTCTTACATATATTCTTATAATCTTACATATATTCTTTTATTGTATATATTTTATGTGTTATATGTATTATTTTTTATACATAGTATAAGTAATATATTTTGTTACTTTATGTATAATAAGGTGACGAAAGAATAATGTTAAGTTACTGTACAATAATAATGTATTAAGTTCACAAAAAATTATTGAGTCAAATATTTATAAAGAGTAATCAACTCTAATTTGATTACGACACGTTCTTATCTAATTCTATTTTGATTATTTGACCATATTTAATATTATATCAAGGATAATTGAATTCTTTAATAATAAATTAAAAACTTTATTATATAATTTTTAAATAAACGAATTAATGTACTAGGCATTCTTGATGCAATACATAGTTTATATTTTATAAAAATTATGAGTGAAACAAATTTTTGTAAACAAATCGCTTATGTTTAGAAATATTGTTGTGGAAATATTGTGAATATGTTATGATATGGATTTGAAATATTGTGATTATTGTTTATGAATTTTATAAATATTTTGTGAGTTTATGGTGTTTATTGATGAATTAATATGTTTAGAAATATTGTTATGTGAATATTGTGAATATGTTGTGTTATGGATTTAAAATATTATGATTATTGCTTGTGAATTTTCATTAAATATGTTTATAGGGTTAGAAATATATTGTGTTTAGTTTTTGGATTTATGTGTATTTTTTTATGTTTTTTGAATTTGTTCTTTCTTAAGAAATTTATAAGTTTAAGAACTTAATTTAAGTTAAAATTAAAAACACTTAATATACATTTAATATGGGAATAAATATTTAATATTTAATAAGTATATATAATATATTCATACTAGTTTAATTAGAATATGATTATTATGCAACTTATAAGTAAATAACTTAACTATCTATAAAGTATAATATACATATAATAACTTATTAAATATTTCTACTGTTGTGAGGTTCCAAATCATTATATTATTATATATATATATATATATATATATATATATATATATAAAGAAAGTAAAATACTCTTCAAGAAAGAAGTCTTGAACCCACCAAATAAGTAGAGAGTTTGAAAAAATAAAAATATACTTATTTAAAATAAAATAGAAAGTAAATAAATAAGGATCAAATAAATGCTTAATTAGAAATTATATACTTATCGTCTATATAAATAAATAATTCACTCAATTACGTATATAAATATTAGTAAACATTTTAGACATAATAATTAATTATAACTAATATGTGCTCATTTTTGTAAGTAATTAAAATAAATCAACTTATATTAAGTTATAATATAAATAATAACAAATAAATAAGTATAAATTATAATAACAATTATATAATAATAATTAAAATTAAATAGGTATCAATTAATAAGTAACTAAGATATATAATAACAATTAAAATAATAATTTAGGAATAATAACAATTAAAATTATATAATAACAATTAAAATTACATAGGTATCAATTAATTATAAGTAACTAAGATATATACTAACAATTAAAATTACAATTTAGGAATAATAATCTGAAATCAATCATTATAGTATTTCGCAGCATAGGATAGCCTCAGCCAATCCAATATCACTATAAAATACTTTGTTGTCTGTTGAAAAATCTTAAGCTTCTTTTCCATAACCATTAATTTTTATTTTTTTATAAATTAAAAATGTCAAATAAATAGTAGTGTTATATTGTTAAACTAGAGAGAAATGGAAGAATATGTTCACAAGCTTACTATCTTGTAGACAACGTGGGAAAATTATCTTGAAGAAATGTCCATCAAATTGCTTGACTGTCAAGGCCAGAGAGTTTGTGACAGTTAAGTAATTAGATTACAATTTAGACATTTCTTCAAGATCATTCTCCCTCCCTCTCTACTTATAGCAAACTTGTGAACATATTCTTCCATCTCTCTCTAGTTTAATAATATAACACTACTATTTGTTTGACATTGTTAATTCAAACAACATGAAAATATTATTTGTAGTGTTTTTTTATAGATCTTGTGTGACATTGGATAAATAACGTTAGCCCGTTTGGAAATTAGTGTACATTTAAGTGTTCACTAATTCCTCAATTGTCCAGTGTGAGATTATATTTATCTATATTGCACATTCTTGTTACTTCTACTGAACACGTTTAGTATGAAGTTTCGGTGTCTTCCTCTACTATTTTTCGGGTATATTGTTCGCAGGGTCATTGTGTGGGATGTCGACGAAAGCAATAAATATAGTATTAGACTTATTTAACGAGGTGCTTCCCGAAGGGTCTGCATTACCGAAGAACTTTTATGAAGCGAAACAATTGACAAAATGATTAGGGTTTGAGTACAAGTCCATACATGCATGCAAGAATGATTGTGTTTAACAAGCATGTCCTGTATGCGGAGAGTCGAGTTGAAAGGGTAAGAAAAATGTGCCAATTAAGGTGTTGCGATATTTTCTCTTGAGACCTAGATTGCAAAGACTATATATGTGTAAGAAAACAACTCACGATATGATATGGCATGAGGAGAAAAGAGTTAATGATGACGCATATATGAGGCACCCAGCTGACACACTTGCGTGGCAATCTTTCAATGATCAATACCCAGAGTTTGGGATAGAAGCTCGGAACATGCGCCTCAGACTTACAACCGATGGATTCAACCCTTTTGGGAATATGAGTACAAGTTAAGCACTTGGCTCATAGTATTGATTTCGTACAATCTTCCACTATGGAGGTGCATGAAAGTGCTCAACTTTTTGTTAACTTTACTTATCCCCAGCCCGAGATCACCTAGGAATGATATTGACGTATTCATGTAACCGTTGATTAAAGAGCTGAAAGATTTATGGGAAACAAACATCAAAACTTATGATGCATCCACGTCGACATTTTTCCAGATGCATGCTGTGGTAATGTAGACGATAAATGACTTTCCGGCATATGAAAATCTTTCCGATTGGAGTAATACAGGGAAGTTAACATGTCCGACGTGTAATAAAGAAACTGGTAGTGAGTAGTTAAAATATTATAAGAAGTTGTGTTTCATGGGTCATCGACATTATCTACCAGTAAATCATGCATGGAGAAGAGAATGCGCTAAGTTTGATGGGAGAGTAGATGACATAATTGCACCAAATGAGTTGTTTAGAGAAGAGATAGTGAAACAACTGGTACATGTTAGAATGAATAATTTTGGCAAAGGTCGGGGAAAGAACAAGAGAAAACGAGGCGCAGCAGAATTGAATTGGGCAAAGTAGTGTATTTTTTTTGGACTTGTCGTATTGGTTGTCCTGCATGTTGCAACATAGTTTAGATGTAATGTACATAAAAAAGAATATATGTGATAATATATTGGGTACATTGATGAGCATTAACAAAAAGATGAATGACATGATCAAGACGAGGAAAGATCTTGAGAGAATGAAAATTAAATATAATCTACATCTACGGGTGGAAGGCAACAGAGTGGTCATGCCGCATGCATGTTTTACGATGACGAATGAGGAAATGATGGACTTCTGCAAATAGTTACAAGGTGTGAAGTTGCCAGATAGTTATGTTTCAAATATCGATAGATACGTGAGCCCTAATGACTAAAAATTAGTGGATTGAAAGGTCATGATTGTCACGTATTTTTGCAGAAGTTATTACTGGTGGGAATTCGTGGGAAGCTGACATCTAATGTACGTGTTGCCAAATCCGAGCTCTGTATATTTTTTAAGGATTTGTGCGCTTGAGTAGTAAATCAAGATATGTTGCAGAAGATAGAAGAAGACATAGCTACTATACTATATAAATTCGAGCAGATCTTTCCACCATTATTTTTTGATGTCATGGTCCATTTAGCAATACATTTACCCTGGGAGGTACTGTTGGATGGACCGGTACAGTTCCATTGGATGTATCTAGTTGAAAGATATTTCGGTCGACTGAAGCGCACTATTGAGAATGAAGCCAGAGCCGAGGGTTCAATAATAGAGGTCTATATAATTGCTAAATAAAGTTAAGTGGTACATACTAAATAATTGTCAGATTGATGACTATCTCAAGTATGTCGTTGCATGCTTCGAATAATTCTAGTTAAAAAAGTTTAACTATAAGTTTTGTGCTCAAAATAATATTCTTTTGCACTTATATACAGTGAGCACATGGACAAACTTAGGACGGAAGGCGTAGAGAATATAGAGGCAAGACACGCGGAAGAATTTTCCAGATAGTTTGAACAACGTGTATGAACTAAAATTACATATATGTTAGATTTTGAAACTTTTAACTCTGGGTAACTTTTAATAAGTATATACTATTTCAATTAATAGATTTTTGAACAACGTGCTCGTGATCCCAGATCAGTTTCTCCTGAATTGTATGCATTGGCCCGTGGTCCCTCAAATAGAGCACTTCGATACACTGCATACACGGTTCGAGGTTATAGATTTCATACTTTGGACCGTGAACGTAATAGAAAGACTCAAAGCTGTGGTGCGTTGGTCGAGGGGAGTCATGGAACATATGATATTGACTATTATAGTGTCATACGTGATATTATCGAATTGAAATATCTTGGTGGGTCTATAACATATGTCTTTAAATGTGATTGGTGAGATCTAGGCGGTGGTCGGGTTTCGATACATAGGGATAATCACTTTACGAATGTCAATACTGCATCTAAATGGTACGAAGATGATCCATTCGTATTAGCTTATCAAGCTACCCAAGTCTATTACTTGATTGATCCAATGAAAAGCGCTGATGAAGATAGTGGAGAGATAATTTGGCAAGTCGTACAAAAAATTTTCCCTCGAAAAATATATGAAGCAGGAACGAATGCGAATTACGAGAATAGTGAAGATGAAGATGACACTCCGATTGTAGAGGCCCACCAAGAAGATGGAGAGGGTATTAACTTGTTTGTTGATCTCGGTGCACTTGAGTTGCTCCCCTTGTGTAGAGATGACGTCTCACCCGTCCATCTTGATTCGTCCGTATTAAATGATTATTCAATTCAAGTAAGTGAGGAAGAAAAAGAAGAAGACAAAGAAGAAAAAGACGAAGAAGAATCCAGGGAGAAAGTGGATAAGGAGGACGAAGAAGACGTTAATGATGATGACAAAAATGTTATTAAGAGAGATTCTAAAATAAGCAAGGAAAATACATCTGAAGATGAAGAATAAAAGTACTAAATATTTTATTCATATAGGTGACTATAGAATATTATATTTTTCATAATTTCTTCTAATTAATTTTCTTTATAATATTAATCATTTTCAAGAATGCCGCCAAAACGACAACGAAGAAATGTGCCTTATTCGCCAAGTCCAAGTCCCGAACTCGTTGAGGACTCCCCACCTGAGGAATTCGCTCCTGAAGATCAAGTTAACACGTAAGAGAACGATAGTCAGTCAACGCCTACCAGTAAGGAAATGTCGTTGATAATTAATTATATATTAATACTTTGTCTCAATAACTATATAACTATAATTATACTATTATCTATTAGTTGATGCATCTGCTCATCGCGATCGTGGCTATACACGTGGCATTTCTCTTGAGAAAAATATAAGGTACAGAAAACTCAAGGTCATCATTCCTGATAATTCCACTGGAGGAGTAGATGATAGTGCAGTAGTGCTTTCCTCCTATATTGGCACAGTAGTCCGAGCTTATACTCCATTTTATGTGCAATCATGGTGAGATGTTCCAAATGAGATTAAGGAGCACATTCAGAGTCGTGTGCTGGTGAGTTTACTTTGAGAGTACATTTTTTTCACCTAAATTAGTATATCATATTTTTGACGTAATTCACTTATTAGGATGAATTCGACCTCGACTTTGGCCGTAGCGAGGATTCGAGAACTATGAATGAGTTGATGGCTACACTATTCCGACGTCACAGGGACAATGTCATGACCACTTCAAGAAGTTTGAGACGTTGGAAGAGGCTGCACAATCTCCTTTCCAGCAAATGAAGTTAGACGATTAGAGAAAGTATTGTGATCTTTTCGCAACTATAGATTATCAGGTATTCTAGATTTATATCCTTTAATTATTTACATTTATATATATATATATATATTATATGTATATATATTACAATTAACATTCTTAATTAATTTTGTAGCGCTTAAGTTCTACAAATGCACATAATAGATCCGCTCTGACTATCCACCATCATGCCGGTTCAAGATCATTCTACAGTAATATGAACCCGTAGGAATGAAATTCCTTGAACCCACAATCAATTTGAAAACTCCCTAAGAAAGCCAAAATCAAGTCAATGGATGGAGAATCTAGACCCGATGAGAATTCGTTTCAAGAATTTAGATTATATTAAAATCTAAACCCGTTGAAGAACCCGTCTCAAGAACCTAGATTACAAGAAGGAATGCCACAAAAGTTGTGATTTGCCTTTAATAAGTTCAAAAGTTCATTCAAGAACAAGAGGAGATAAACTCAACTCACAATGAATAAATTTATCAAATTTCATAAACTTCTTAAAATAAGGCTATAAAGAGTATTTAAACCAAAACTTAATTAAAACCCTAGCCAAAATAAAGTCATTTCTTCCCAAAACACCCCTGGATGAATAGTGTCACGGCTACAGTACCGCGGCTACAATACCTCTTTAAACCCTAGTTCCTAAAAAATAACTTTCCAAATAAGCTCTTGGCCAAAATACAAGGCTTTTCCAAAAATCTTAGTTCATAAAAAATAAGACATATTTGGGCCAAGCATCCTCAAGCCCAATTATTCTAGACTAATTCCTATAACTAATAAAATAAGCTTTTTTAATGAAATAAATAAGTCCAAGGCCTTCAATCACATAATCATAATAATAGGCCCTAATTTATGTTGCACTCTTCCATAGCTTGTATCACGTGGATGATCATTGGATCTCATTCTCTTAAGCCCATCTGAATATTTGGCTCTTGCTAGACTCATCCCAAGTAGATTGCACCAATCATTGCATTGCTTCCTTAATTTTCTTAGCTCTTAATCTTGTAATTGGCCCATCTAGAACTTGCAAATGATCTTTAAAACTTGGCACACCTTGGTTCCCATCATTCCCCCTCTCCTCAAAAGGATTCGACCTCGAATCTCCACCTGCATCAAAGGGAAAAAGGCTAGTAACATTGAAAATAGCAGAAACATGATACTTACCTGGAAGATTCACGTTATATGCATTTTCATTAATTTTCTCAATAATTTGAAAAGGTCCATCCAAGCTACTTCTGTCATCAACAAGCAAAAGCATCAAAGGTAAAGGAGTAAGTGGATTAAAACCATAAATAATTTCAAACGAAGAATAAGAAATAGTAGTATGCAATATTTTATTATATACACACTCTAATAAGGGTAAATGATATTCCCGCAAACGTTCATGTAACAATTCAATGAATGACAAATGATACTCTCACAAACGTTCATGAAACACAACTAAAATTTTCCTTACACCAAAATAACCACTCCGATTATATGTAAACACAATGAATGGCAAGAAAAACTGCCACAAACGTTCATGCAACACGTTATTGAATGGAAAATGAGACTCCCACAAATGTTCATGCAACATGTCAATGAATGGCAAATGATACTCCCACAAAAGTTCATGCAATACGTCTAAAATTTTCTTTGCACCAAAATGATCCATCAAATCAAATTCATGCACAAGCAACTTACTCATAAGACTAGTAGGCTCACAAAGTCTATTCTCTTTAAACAAATACCAATCTAGTCTATAAAACTGACCAAACGACGCTTTTTCACTTACTCCATACACACTAACCAAGCCATCATTATTAACATACAATTTCTTATCATATTCAAGTCTCAATAACTTTGCATCTAAGATAATGAAAATGACATACTTTCTTGTTAAAGCATCAACCACAAAATTTTCTTCACCTTATGTGTACTTGACTACATGAAGAAATGTCGCAATGAATTGCACCCACTTGGCATTCATTCTATTCAACTTACCTTGTCTCTTCAAGTGAGTCAAGGACTCATGTTCTTCGAAGAAAGGTCGGATAGGAATTGTCGCACCTGGCACAAAATCAATGTAGTACTCTATCTCCCTAATAGGTGGCAAACCACTAAACACACCGCTAGGAAACACGATCTCATATTCCTGCAACAAAAAGACAACAACACTAGGCAAAGATACGTCAAGTTCATTAGTATTAAGACTCGTCTTAGTATAAAAACTCACTTTTCTCTTTGTTTTCTCCCACTTTCTCTTCACTCTCTCATTTGTTTCCACTCTCTTTTTCTCTTTCCGTCTCTTTTTTCCTTTCACTCTCTTTTTTCTTTTCACTCTCTATTTTTCTGTCACTCTCTTTTTCTTCATCTTTTTTTGAACTCCCGACCTCACAATTATTTTCCAACTCATTCTCACTTTTTCTTTTTTGATCGCTCTCACTTTCACTCTTTTTTTTTATCACTCTCATTTTCACTCTTTTTTTTTTTTGAGCAACCACACTTTTCAGTTTCAGTTGGTCCCCATGGACCTGTGTTGGAGTTAAAGGAGCAAGTTTGATTGTTTTTCCATCATTTTTAAAATTGTACATGTTCCTTAACCCATCATGGATTACCTTCCTATCATACTGCCACGGCTTCCCCAACAAAATATGACCAGCATGCATAGGCACCACATCACAAAGCACCATATCCTGGTATTTCTCAATTGAAAAAGAAACTAGCACTTGCTTATCTACCCTAACCTCCCCACAATCACTCAACCACTACAACTTGTATGGTCTAGGGTGTTTCAAGATAGGTAAATTCAATTTCTCAACTAAAGTAATGCTAGTGAAATTAATACAACTCCTAAAATCAATGATCATACCACATACCTTGTTGTTGATGTGGCATCTAGTATGAAAAATGTTCTCGCTCTGCTACTCTGTATCATTCATCTTAATGTTTGTATTGAGAGCACGCCTGGCAATAAGAGAATCACCATACTCTTCATTCTCATACCCATTTTCAACACTAGACTCACGTCGCCTCCTATCTCTCATACCCTGTAGATTTCTAATTACCACTTCTTGATGATTCATCCTATCCCTCATTTCACCCAACATCAAGTTCAAATGCTCAAACTATTGTTGCATGGCTTGCAACACAAAGGATGAGTTATCTGCCATCCCCTTTGGTGATGAGTCACACCTACGAGACAATGTAATGTGCTACACAAAAAGAATGTTAGTGGTTAAAACCTCACACAACCCATTACATGTTTACACTCAAATAATGGCACTCCACTTGTGTTTCACTCATAATTGGATTTTTTTCGATAATAGTCTCACACTCTCTTGCCTTTTACTTCAAGAGTTTTTCCACTCAAGTTCTTTAAGAACTAGTTAAACTAAATCAATACAATACAATCTTATTTTATATTCCAACCAGTAATATAGATCTAAGAAACAAGAACAAGAAAAAATGAAGGAATAAAATGACACGAGACTCAAGGAATTTATACGAGGGAAAGAGTAATTATAAAACGAGATACCAACTAGAAAGATGTATTCAGCCCCTTTGATGATAAAGCTCAATCAACACATGTCTTTCTTTCTCTTTGTTGTAACTTTGTTGCAACTTTTGAATATACTACATTTTCTTTTCTTCTTCCTCTTCTTTTTTCTTCGGAATTTCTTTTCTTTTCTTTTCCTTTCTTTTCTTTTCCTTTCTTTTATTTTCTTTTCATTTCCTTTCCATTCTTTTCTTTTCCTTTCTTTTCTTTTCTCTTCTTTTCTCTAATTCAATCACAAACAGTAATATTCAATTGTGAAAATCAATTAATTGAATTCAAGCACACAATAATTGACAATGAAATAGAAGAGAATCAATGAAACAACACTCCAACCAATTGACAAACTTAGAGATGCAATAAACCCTAGAATTTTGAAACCCTAGGTGATGCAAATTTCAGCCAAATCAAAAATCCTAAGAATTTAGGCAGCCTACTTTTTGTTTTATTTTTTTGTTTTTTGCTTTTTTTTTTCAACCCTAGAACGATGAAGCCCTAGAATCAAAATTAAAGATGCAAGAAATAAAAGATACAATCAGATCTGATTGGAAACCTGGCTCTGATACCAAATGATATGAACCTGTAGGAATGAAACCTCTTGAACCCATAATCAATTTGAAAACTCCCTAAGAAAGCCAAAATCAAGTCAATGGATGGAGAATCTAGACCATATGAGAACTCGTTTCAAGAACTTAGATCATATTAAAATCTAGACTCGTCTCAAGAACCCAGATTACAAGGAGGAACACCACAAAGGTTGTGATTTGCATTTGATAAGTTCAAAAGTTCATTCAAGAACAAGAGGAGATAAACTCAACTCACAATGAATAAATTCATCAAATTTCATAAATTTCTTAAAATGAGGCTACAAAGAGTATTTAAACCAAAACCTAATTAAAATCCTAGCCAAAATAAAGCTCTTTCTTCCAAAAACACCCCTGGATAAATAGTGCCGCGGCTACAAAAACTCGTTACAGTACCTCTTTAAACCCTAGTTCCTAAAAAGTAACTTTCCAAATAAGCCCTTGGCAAAAATACAAGGC
The DNA here is from genome assembly GCA_022457165.1 of Juglans mandshurica. NCBI lineage: Eukaryota > Viridiplantae > Streptophyta > Magnoliopsida > Fagales > Juglandaceae > Juglans > Juglans mandshurica. Next base: position 22,739,811 of record CM039632.1, read on the forward strand.
CTTTCCAAAAACCCTAGTTCATAAGAAATAAGACATATGTGGGCCAAACATCCTCAAGCCCAATTATTTTAGACTAATTCCTGTAACTAATAAAATAAGCCATTTTAATGAAATAAATAAGTCAAAGGCTTTCAATCACATAATCATAATAATAAGCCCTAATTTATGTTGCACTCTTCCATAGCTTGTATCACGTGGATGATCACTAGATCTCCTTCTCTTAAGCCCATCTTGAATATTCGGCTATTTCTAGACTCATCCCAAGTGGATTGCATCAATCTTTGTATTGCTTCCTTTATTTTCTTAGTTCTTGATCTTGTAATTGGCCCATCTGGAACTTGCAAAAGATCTTTAAGACTTGGCCCACCTTGGTTCCCTTCATACCGTCTTACTGATGAAATGGTAATTAATAAATTATAGAATTCATTTATTTTTCTGATATTCTTTTATTTAAATGCTAACATTATCTTTTTAAAATTGATAATGTCGCTTTATTAAAAACGTGATGATCCTGAAAACTTTTCCCTCATTCATATCTATGTTGCTGCTCACACTAGTGAGTGTATGGATCATGTCGCTGCAGATAGTTATGTAAGCGGTAGTAATTTTGTTAAAGAAATTATGCAACATGTGAATAATTTATTTTTTATTTGTATTTCCTTTAATAGGTTACTTATTGTGTGTTTTCTTTCAAATTATAGGAAAAAATGATAGAGATGCAGTCAGCTTCTAGGGGATCCTCTTCGAGTGACATAGACATATTCACGCAAGTGCTCGGACCCAAGTCTAGTATAGCAAGAGGTTTGGGACGATCTTTCAAGCATTCCGGTTCATCCACCTCAACCTCATCGACTTCACAAATTAATAATCTTACCAAAGATTTAGAAGCTGCACGGCGCGAGAATGAGTATATGAGGTCGAGACAGCAATAGTTGGAGTTCCTCTTAGAGCGGCAGTCTCATTTAGAGACGTGTTTGCAGGACCAACAGAGAGACCATGAGAAAAGAATATGCAGTGAAGTCCAAGAGTAAGTGCAATGGGCGATGATGGTGCAATTAGAGCGTTTATGTCATTGCAACAAAATCGCGGTGGGCGAGGAAAGAATAATAAATGAATTTTATCAATTTTATCAGTGTATATAACTTTTAATATCTAATTTTGAGACTTTAAGACATTGTTAGTTGTTAAATGATGGTGTGTAATATAATACAATTGGTATATTTTTAATTTTATAAAATTAGTATTTCTAATCTGTACATTTGAATGTAAATAAAAAAAGTTCAAACATTGGTTCACATTCGAACCAACGTTCGAACGTAATTATACAAAATTATAACATAACGTTCGAATGTACAACTCAACGTTCGAATGTACTCACCCTCAAACGAACAAAATGTTCGAATGTTTAAATGATTAAAGTTCGAACAAACCTCCAAATGTACCACTTGCGTTCAAACACTTCTTCGTTAACATTTGAACTAACGTCCGAACGTCATACCCGTTACGTTCGAACATTGGTCCGTTAACGTTTGAACGGAAATTTGAACGTTTATTGCAGTTAACATTCGGACGTATAAACGTTCAAACGTAAATATGATATGTTCAAACTATTATTAACGAACGTCAACTTCTATCATTCAAATGCCAATTGGTCGAGTTGATGTTCGAACGTTCGATTGGAGGTCTGAACGTTACTTTCTGTGACAAATCTCAATTGTCACAAAAAAAGGGAACGTTCTAAGGTTACACCAAATGGAACACCCCCAACCGTCACTAAAAACGGTTCAACAATAAACCGTCACCAATTGTTTTCTTTGACGCACATTAGGTGATAGTCGTGGTGATGGTTTCAAACCAGTGTTGTGAATTTCGTACTGTACCGACCGGTACGGCCGAAATTTTTCGTACTGGCCGTCTGGCCAATACAGGTACTATATCTGTTTCGTACCGTCCGATATTTTGGCCAGTATTTTTTTTTTCATTTTTTCAAACTACAAGCTTATTTTTTAACCCCCAACTCAGACTAGACTATTTATAATTTATATATATATATGTATTTATATATAATTTATTTATATATAGACTATTATTTTAGAATATAATTTTTATGTATAATTTATTTATATATCGACTATCCCAAAATGTTATCCCGAAACGCTATCCCGAAACGCTATCCCGGTACCGAAATATTTCGTTCCAGTGCCTTGACTGATACGGCGTCCGGTACGGTCTTCAAAACATTGTTTCAAACTGTCAACAAATGTCTTTAATGACGTTTATGTTATTTTTTGTGACGGTTTCCTTTGTCACAAAAGACAAATTGTGTTGTAGTCAATGTCGATATATTCACAAAAGGACTCTCTTCACCTAGATTTCTATTCATGCTCACAAACAAGTTTATCATCATTTCTCCTCCGATTTTCTTGTCTTGGGCTCTTAACAAAGACAATATGGATAGCAACTCAAACAATGTATTGTCATGGTCAAAACTTATTGATTCAAAGTTATAGTTTTGTTGTATATTTAAGTAGGGGTGAAAGATTTTTAGTCCAAACCAAACGGTAAATCATGTTGGTCAGTCTCGGTCCACGATGTATGAGAAATTCAATTTTCCGTCTGGTCCCTAGGAGTTGTTGTTTTGGACAGGATCGGACCGAATCAGACCGAAATGTTTACATATAAATTTTTTAAATATTTATATATATAGTAGTTTTATAAGTTAATTATGTAGTTTGTATATAATCTATCACCATTGACCGTAAAATGTAAAATAATATATGCTATCAATTAACTAATATATCATATGATAATATATGTTATTATATGTAGATACATACTCTACTATTTACATCTAATTAAAGTAATTACGTAATTTTTTTTTAAAGATACCTAAGTTGCAAGTAAGCATGAATAATTTATTGACAAGGAAATTATATAATATTATTCATTAAATATATATATATATATATATATATATAATATTAGAATTTTAACCATTATGAATGCTAAAGTAGTAAGTTAGTAACTATTAATATCATAAATATAATTATGATTAATTATTTTTGTAATGAGTTAGTTACATAATATGCATCAAAGAGCTCACGTAATTTTAATTTTACTAATTAAATTATTTTTTTGGATTGATTTATCTACAAAAAAAAAATAGAAGAGGAAAAAAATATTCATGGACCGAATCGGATCGATTGGACCGACAGACCAATAGCTAAAGGTCAAGTACGGTCTATAGGGGTAATCGGTCTGGCAAAAAGGGTGGACCAAAATTTTCAGTCAATGACCCAGACCGGACCGATTACCCCTAGTTTTAAGCTGTATGAATTTTGTCTCTTTTTTTTCTATCTTTAATTTAGCAGCCAATGTTATCATCGAAGTGTATATAAGTTGGCGGAAACATCTTACTATTAATTAGTTTTTTTCCGGGTTTCCCTTGACATCTCGGTTGTTGCAGTTGGTGGGGATATCACTACAACAGAATGTGTGTTTTGTGACAGAGGAAACTGTCACAAAAAAATGGCAAACCGTCACTAAACATATTTGGTGACGGTTTGAAACCGTCACCTAAAGTGCGTCACAGAAAACATTTGGTGACGGTTTACTGTTCAACCGTCACAAAAAATATTTTTAGTGACGGTTGGAAGTGTTCCGTTCGGTACAACGTTTGAACGTTCCTTTTTTTGTGACGGTTATGAACTGTCACAGAAAATCACGTTCGGACGTAAAATCAAACGTTCGGACGTTATACCCGACCGATTGGCGTTTGAATGAGAGAAGTTGACGTTTGTTGAATATCATTCGAACGTATCATATTTACGTTCGAATGTTAATGCGTCCTAACGTTAATTACAATAAACGTTCGAATATTTGTTCGAACGTAAACGTAAATGTTCAAACGTAGCGCATTTAATGTTTAAGGACGTTATTTCGAATGTAAACGAAGGAGCGTCCGAATGCAAGTTTTTTGTTCGAATGTTAGTCGGTTTAACGTTCTAACGATTCAATTGTATTTACGTTCAAACGTTTGTTACAGTGTGAACCAACATTCGAACGATTTTTATTTACGTTCGAACGTACAGATCAGAAATACTAATTTCATAAAATTTAAAAATAAAATACCAATTGTATCATATTACATACCCAATTAACAAGTAACAAAGTCTTATAAAAGCACAAAATTAGATATTAAAACTAGTCAGAAATATTGATAAAATTTATTTCTTCTTTTTTCCTCGCCCACGGGGATTCTGTTGCAACGATATAACACGCTCCATTTGCACCATCATCTCTCGTTGCACTTGCTCTTGCACTTCACTGCGTATTATTTCCTCCTGGTCTCTCTGTTGGTCTTGCAAACGCGTCTCTAAATGAGACTGTCGTTCTAAGAGAGACTCTAACTCTTGCTGTCTCGACCTCATATACTCATTCTCACGCCGTGCAGCTTCTAAATCTGCTGTAAGATTATTAATTTGTGAAGCCGATGAGGTTGAGGAGGATGAACATTTATGCTTGATAGATCGTCCCAAACCTCTTGCCATACTAGACTGCGACCCGAGCACTTGGGTGAATATGTCTATGTCACTAGGAGAGGATTTCGCAGAAGTTGACTGCATCTCCAACATTTTGCTCTGCAATTTAAAAGGTAATGATTGTAAATAATTAGTAACGTATTAAAAGAAATAGAAATAAGAAATAAACTATTAAAATGTTCTATAAAAAATTTATTTAACAAAATTAACACTGCTTACATAATTATCTGCAGCGACAGAATCCATCCACTCACTATGCTCATTAGTGTGAGCAGCAGCATAGACATGAATGAGGGAAAAGTTTTCAGGATCATCACGTTTCTAACAAAGCGACAATATTAGCAATTTTAAAAAGATAATGTTAGTACTTATCAGAAAGAATATCAGGAAAATAAATGAATTCTATAATTTTTTAATTACCATTTTTTCAGCAAGACGGTGGAATGACCTTGAACCGGCACGATGGTGGACAGTCAGAACGGATCTATTCTGTGCATTTGTAGAACTCTAGTGCTACAAAATATATTAAAAATGTTAATTGTAATATGTATACATATAATATATAAAATGAATATGAATGTAAATAATTAAAATATATAAATGTAAAATACCTGATAATCTGAAGATGCGAAAAGATCACAACACTTTCTCCAATCATCTAACTTCATCTGCTGAAAAGGAGACTGCGCAGCCTCTTCCAACGTCTCAAACTTCTTGAAGTGGTCATGACATTGTCCTTTGTGACGTCGGAATAGTGTAGCCATCAACTCATTCACGGTTCTCAAATCCTCGCTACGGCCAAAGTTGAGGTCGAATTCATCCTAACAAGGGAATCAGGTAAAAAATATAATATATTAATCTAAGTGAAAAAAATGTACTGAAAAGTAAACTCACCAGCACACGACTTCGAATGTGCTCCTTAATCTCATTCGGAACATCTCGCCATGAGCGCACATAAAATGGAGCATAAGCTCGAACTACTGTGCCAATATAGGAGGAAAACGCTGCTGCACTATCATCCACTCCTCTAGTGGAATTATCAAGAATTGTGATCTTCAGTTTACCGTGCCTTCTATTTTTTTTAAGAGAGATTCCACGTGTATAGCCACGATCGCGACGTGCAGATGCATCAACTACATGATAATAATGGATATACTATAATTATAATTATATAGTTATTGAGAAAAAAGTATTAACTATATATATAATTATCAACGACAATATTTCCTTACTGGTAGGTGTCGATTGGCTGTTGTTCTCTTCTGTGTTAGCTTGATCTTCAGGAACGGATTCCTGGGGAGTCCTCAATGGATTCAGGACTTGGACTTGGCGGAGGCACATTTCTTCGTTGTCGTTTTGGCGGCATTCTTTAAAATAATTAATTATATCAAAGAAAATTAATTAGAAGAAATTATGAAAATTTAAGATATTTTATAGTCACCTATATAAATAAAATATTTAGTACTTTTATTCTTCAGATGAATTTTTCATGTTTGTTTCAGAATCTCCATCAATAACATCTTCATCATCATCATGCACCTCTTCTTCATCATCTTTATCCATCTCCTGCCCGGATTCTGATTCGTCTTCATCTTCTGACTCGTCTTCTTCATCTTCCTACTCACTGACTTGAATTGAATGATCATTTAATACAGACGGGTCGAGATGTACGGGTGGGACATCATCTCTACACAAGGGGAGCAACTCGAGTGCACCGAGGTCAACAAACAAGTTAATACCCTCTCCATCTTCCTGGTATGCCTCAACAATCGGAGTGTCATCTTCATCTCCACTTAAATTTCAATGGTTATACAATAATTTTAATTATTATAATTCTTAAAGAGTTACTTTTATTTGTTATTACTTAATTTCAAATATTATTATCACAATTTTTCAAATCCATATCACAACATATTCACAATAACTCACAATATATTCACAAAATAACATGCCACATGTATTAACATATTTCTAAACTTGAGTAAGCAATAAACATGTATTAACAAAGCCTAATGACAATATATTTCTAATAATAAACACAATATTTCAAATTTATATCACAACATATTTAAAATAACTCACAAACTATTTACAAACTATACAAACAATAATCACAATATGATAAAGAGTAAGCATCAAATCACAACAACATATTGATAAAGTTTAGAAATATACCTAGCACTCACAATATCCTCTTACAAATCAAAATCTTCCAACTTCCCAAAACAAGCAATCCTTCAAAAAAATACAACACTAACTTATTAGAAATATTCTATAACAAAAACACATTCTATAAATATCATAAAATTTAAATAAAGACAAGAAATAAAAATATTTTCTTACCAAAACTCAACTCTCTCTCACTCTCTAACTCAAATCTCTCTCACTCTAACTCTCTCTCTCTCTCTCTCTCTCTCTCTCTCTCTCTCTCTCTCTCTCTCTCTCTCTCTCTCTCTCTCTCTCTCTCTCTCTCTGTGTGTGCAGGACCCTCTCTTTCTGTTGCGCGCACGGGAGAAGAAGAAATGATCCGCTTCCTCCCGTGCCCGTACTGATTAAGTTTTAAAATTATTAGTTTAAACGTTCGAACGTTTAAGTTTTACGTCCGAACGTTATATTCTAAAATTATTCCCGCCCAGAACGTTCGGACGTTTACAATACACATTCGAACGTACCCTTCTTATGATATAACATAAAATCTAGCGGGAAAGTTCTCGCACTTTCCTCATATATGTTCGAATGTATCACAATTTTTCGTTCGAACGTTCGTAGATTTATAGATAAACGTTTGAACATTTAACTTAAACGTCCGAACCTACATTTCATGAAAGTGTTACCATATTTGAGCGGGAAATCTTCCGCACTAATTTAACTAACGTTCGAACGTTAACAGATTTGGTGTTCGAACGTATAGTATAAACGTCCGAACGTCTGAATAATCACACAGATACCTTAATCGAGCGGAAAAATTCCCGCCTCTTAGTTTAACGTTCGAACGTTAACTTGAAACGTTCGAACGTACGATTCCTACTATACTAACTTATAGTATAATATATATACTACATTTTATATATCTATAACTATATACTACATTGTATAGTATGATAGCATAATATACTTTAAATGAGAACATCAACGTATATAATATATAAACTATACCATATATATAAATCAATAATATATATTAAATTGTTACTTATTAAATTCTTTATTATATACTAACTTATAGTATAATATATATACTACATTTTATATATCTATAACTATATACTACATTGTATAGTATGATAGCATAATATACTTTAAATGAGAACATCAACGTATATAATATATAAACTATACCATATATATAAATCAATAATATATATTAAATTGTTACTTATTAAATTATTTATTATATACTAACTTATAGTATAATATATATACTACATTTTATATATCTATAACTATATACTACATTGTATAGTATGATAGCATAATATACTTTAAATGAGAACATCAACGTATATAATATATAAACTATACCATATATATAAATCAATAATATATATTAAATTGTTACTTATTAAATTCTTTATTATATACTAACTTATAGTATAATATATATACTACATTTTATATATCTATAACTATATACTACATTGTATAGTATGATAGCATAATATACTTTAAATGAGAACATCATTGTATATATATTAAATTGTTACTACATTTTATATATTAAATTGTTAAATCAATGTATAAATCAATAATATATATTAAATTCTTACTTATTAAATTCTTTATTATATACTAACTTATAGTATAATATATATACTACATTTTATATATCTATAACTATATACTACATTGTATAGTATAATAGCATAATATACTTTAAATGAGAACATCAACGTATATAATATATAAACTATACCATATATATAAATCAATAATATATATTAAATTGTTACTTATTAAATTCTTTATTATATACTAACTTATAGTATAATATATATACTACATTTTATATATCTATAACTATATACTACATTGTATAATATGATAGCATAATATACTTTAAATGAGAACATCATTGTATATATATTAAATTGTTACTACATTTTATATATTAAATTGTTAAATCAATGTATAAATCAATAATATATATTAAATTCTTACTTATTAAATTCTTTATTATATACTAACTTATAGTATAATATATATACTACATTTTATATATCTATAACTATATACTACATTGTATAGTATAATAGCATAATATACTTTAAATGAGAACATAAACATATATAATATATAAACTATACCATATATATAAATCAATAATATATATTAAATTGTTACTTATTAAATTCTTTATTATATAATAACTTATAGTATAATATATATACTACATTTTATATATCTATAACTATATACTACATTGTATAGTATGATAACATAATATACTTTAAATGAGAACATCAATGTATATAATATATAAACTATACCATATATATAAATCAATAATATATATTAAATTGTTACTTATTAATTCATCAATAAACACCATAAACTCATAAACTATTCACAAACAATAATCACAATTATTTCAAGAGTAAGCATAAAATCACAACATGTATAAACATATTGCTAAACTTTAGAAATATAACAAGCATTCACAAAAAAACCAATAATCTAATTGTCAATAATATTATATAACATCCTAATATATAACTTAAACATTTATAATATAATATATTATAGATAAAATTTTGGAAATTAAATTGACAAACGTTCGAACGTAATAATAAGTACGTTCGAACGTTCTGTGTATATAAGGCCAAAACCGAACGTCGAAACGACATTTCCAAAACGTATCCATTGTCTGCTCCGTTCTTTGCCGCCACGCCTCCGTCACCGCCGCCGTCAACTCCGCCACAACCGTCACTAAAAGGTAGGCATTCATCTTTTATTCAAATAACATGTATTTTATTGAGATTTGGATTGAGTTTTGTTTAAAACCGGATAAGTGATTATCGGATTTTCAACTTCATTTTCCGGCCACCACGGCCAGTCATTGGCCGAATAGTCACCGTAGAAATGTTTCTTGAAGTGTATACTTCATTTACATGGTGACATTTCGGCATTTAGAACCTTGTAGAGAAATTTTCAAGATTTCAATAATGGCTGAGTCGACTCAGCCATTCTGCATCGAAACGTTCGAACGTTTCAACAAGACATTCGAACGTACGACGTTTAAATTACAGAGCCATTACGGCTTCCACGTTGGAACGTTAATCGTCTTACATTCGGACGTGAATATTATTAGACGACATACGTTCGAACGTGAATATTTACTTTCGCACGTAAATCACATACGGTCGGACGTTTAATTATAACATCTGAACGTAGTGATTTTCTACATTATTCATACTTCGACATTCGGACGTTCATATTTACGTTCACACGTAAAATAAATATGTTCGAACGTATTTGTTTTAACATCCGAAAGTACGTCAGCCAATATTTATTTACTGCTTATGTTCGAACGTACATCTGTACATTCGAACGTATTTGTTTTACGTTTGAACGTAAATTTATTTACATTATTTTACGTGCGAACGTATAAATTAACGTCCGAACGTTTTTATCTTTAACGTTCGAACGTTAAAGATAAAAAGTTCGAACGTTAATGCAGAGCATCTTAAAATTAATACAAAAAAATATATTATTATAAATAATTTTTTTTCCTTTTCTATTTTCAGGATATGGCTCTTCCACTGCATACACGGAAACGAGGGAGGGAAGGAGCCACGTCGGACACTGCCCGTATCGGAGCTCGTACTGTTATGGTAGAGCGAGAGATCTTAATTAATGAGTTCGACGAACTCTGTTGGCAGCAGACGAACCTAAAAGATGTTTTCCTCATTAGAGGCTGGGGAAATATCTGCACATTGAGGGGGAAGGTATACCCCTCAATGGTTCAAGAATTCTATATGGGGATGTGTGACATGCCTCAAGATGCATCCTCTCACACCGTGACTGTACGCGGTGTTTCCATTGAGGTATCAGCAGATGTCATCGGCGAGCACCTCAGGATTCATCGAGGAGTTGAGACATTTACACACTCAATACCCCATGAGGATGTAGGCACTTATACATCATCTACTGGCCGGGGATGTGAGCCAGCATCAGCCAAAGATGCAGGCCAGTCAGAGGCTGAAGATACTGGCGTCGAGGATCGGGATGATGACCGAGACGAGAATTTCTACATCCTCACCGGGAGGGATCACATGCAGATCGAGCGGAAGAACGCCTTCAACCATAACCATCTGCTGCATTTCTTCCGCATGTTGCACCTTATTGTTGCAACAAATGTCGATCTTGTGGCTCATAAAACCACATTTAGTCAGCTTCGGGCACAATTTTTTATACGAGTGGCACGTGGAGATCCTATAGATTTGCCACTGCACATTTTTTAGAGGATCCGTTACGAGGCGAGCATCGTCTCCACTGATAATCTCCCTTATAGTGTCCTCATCAGCCAACTATTACTTGCACGGGGAGCGCCGACCCAGCCAGAGGAGCGAGTCAAAGATCAGATGAGCCCCCTCGACATGACCACGCATCGACGTAGCATTGGACAGGCGAGGGGACGTCAACCACCCCCTATAGAGGATCTAGTTCCTCCGACGCAGCCTGAGCCAGGTCATGTCGGGAGTAGTAGTCAGCATACGCCGAGTACATCTGCAGGAGATGTGCGGCCTGCTTGGGTTGATGCGGTCATCTCACAGCTGACTGCGCATATTGATCATAAGATCGATCGATCGCTCGAGACTATATCGGCGTCTGTTGCCGAACTCACCCATCGTGTAACTATCCTCAACGACAAGGTTGATACCTTGACTGAGGAGGTACAGAGTTCGACTTTTGCGGATAACGTTATCATCTGACTATTGTTTACTACATTCTATCAAATTTTGTATTTTATTTTTAATATTTGTAACGAAAAATATTATTGAATATTTTTATCGTTTTTTAATTTCAATTTTTAATCTTCTTTAATGTTATAATTTTCAACTTTAATACTAAATCACTGCATTTCAAATATATATAAATCAATAATATATATTTATATATTACAAAGTGTGTATATATAAATATATACAATTCAATTTTTTAGACTTGTTCACAAATTATGCACAATAAAAATCACATAATTTTTAAATTAAAGTCATTTAATTTAAATTTACAATGAACGTTCGAATGTTATTACTTAACGTTCGAATATTGGTGCAAACATTTTACGTTCGAACGTAAAATTAATAACATTCGAACGGTTGCGCCAACACATTTTATGTTCAAACGTAAACAGACATAACGTTCGAACATATATGTGACGTTCGAACGCATATTTCCCATACGTTCGAATGTAAAAAAATCTCATTCTATTTTTAGTGACGGTTTCCAGAAACTGTCACAGAAAATGTCTTTTAGTGACGGTCTAGGGACTGTCACAATTTTGCAACCGTCACTAAAAAGCAATTGTGTTGTAGTATATACAACGATCGTGGTCAGAACATTATTGAGAAAAGTTGTGATAATCTTTAAGGCCCATCTGAAGAAGTTATGTACACTTAATTGGGAAATTTATAACTCACGATCTACCGCACTCCAAAGGTGGCTAATAGGAATAAAAATTTTTTTTGATAGGTGCTAATTTTAATAGGAATAAATTAGTAATGATCTGTCATGTGTTAATGGTTATAGCTCATTATAACGTCTACTTTTCGTGTGAATTTTTTTAAATTGAATTGAGGTTGGCTTTCATAGTTAGTGGTTTGTTTGAGAGTTGATGCTCTTTCTTTTCCGTACGAAAGAAGTGTGTAGTTTTTTAGAAAAGAAGGAAAGGCAAATTGTGTAGATACTTTAGAGAATGGAAAATGATATTATACCCTGAGTTTTCCGGCCTACAATTTGACCACTCATATATTCTATTTTATTTTTTAATATTAATTTTTAATTAATAATTAAAGAAGTAACTATTAATGTATTGATATTTTTTTAATTTTTTTTAAAATATTTAAACATGTTTAAAAAAATATTTGAAATAAAAAGTAAAAAAGAAAGAAAAGTATGATTTGCGCTGAGGGGTACACCAAGTGGGCAAACTTGGATGGCATAGTGGCATGCACTACCCTTTGAAAATTTTCCAGACAAAAGAGAGGCGTTTTTACTAGTCGAGTTTTGGGCTCAACCACTTGTGCAGAGTTGGTTTGAATTATACGATGATTATTTGAATTGTTGTATTCTGAAAGAGGTCACAAGTCAAACTGGTTTCATTTAAATGTTAATTTCAGTTTAATTTTTATTATATTATTGTGTATTTTACTAACACGATCAAACAAGACGACGGTTCGACTTTGAACAAAATATTCAATTTATGATTGATCGCTTTCCACAATATTTCTTTCTAACCTACGTTCGACCATTTATGCAAATGAACAAATATATATGATAATTGGGTTCATCAACGTCAATGGAAATTAGTTTATATGATCATGACAATATTGCATGTATTAATTAATTAGGTTCATTATGATTTGGTTTCCTTAAAATCGGCCTGGAACCAATATTAATACTAAATTAGCCATATTAATTGTGGTTAATTTCAGTACGCGGTACGTACAGCTTGTAGACAGATTGGTCCAATTTCTTTCATTGTGTAATTTTAAATTAATAGCTGCGTGGAATGCATATTTAAATCAGAATTTGAGGAAGATCTCTAACAAATTATATTATATTAATGAGAGGCCGATGGAATTACTATACGATCATGATGAGTCCACGTGGTTTTGCTCGCGAACGGATTGGTACTCCTTGTATTTTGAGTTCAAAATTTTAACAAAATACATGAACTCTGAAAAGTAATTATCCAAAAAAAAAAAAAAGTAATTAAATATTAACGGATGGACTGCGGATGATTACGCGCGTGTATACTATATATATATATATATATCTGTGTTTGTAGAGAGAGAGAGAGATCAGAGAGAGTTGCATGGATTTAAAGATTACTGCATGCATGCAAATTATATACCACTCTACTTCACCCAAATTTATTTCTCCAAGAGTACTATATATATATATATATATATATATACATATGTACGTACGTACATACATACATAAAAACGTACATATGTATATATGTATATATATATCATATATATAGCTAGTTGTAGAATTATGATGGCAAAATGTACATCTCGATCCCTGAAGTAACGACCCATTATTACGACTGAAAATTAAACATCAGATCAGCATACATGCATGCACAGTACTATCCTCTCTCGTACGGCGTTGTGTTTTGTGTGTGTGTGTGTGTGTGAGAGAGAGAGAGAGAGAGAGAGAGAGAGAGAGGTACAACGAAATAATAGTAAGTACGGAGAGGAGTTTGCATGGTTACAACGTTGATCAAACTTCATACAATATCAGCAGAGAAGTGGCCATGGCTGGAGCCTTCCATGCGGCCTATTGCATTGTTTTTTGTTTGTTCATGCGCATTTTGTTTGTTATGCGTCCCGTTTCCATCAGAGTTGGGCAGCTGGGAGCATAGGGTAATGGCATGTACCTCGGAGCTGCTGGTCATAGTAGTTGTGCTCGATTTTACAGTGTCAGCTTCCTTTTCAGCAGGTAGCTTTTGTCCTTCTTCAATTCCCTTGTAATTCTTGTAGATTACGTAAAGTGCCATCTGAAGAACCCCCAAGATGAAACCCAGAATGTTTGGAAGCTGTTGAAGAACGTGAAAATAAAAATAAAAAACAAATATCAATATTATATATATCATTAATACTAATCATGTTAATTTAATTTGCATGGTTGAGTGGACATTCTGAAGCAATAAGAAATTACTATTTTATAAGTATTCGATTGTGTATATAATATATATATATATAGTTATATTAATTATATTTTTATAATTTATAATCATTGAAACACCATATAATATTATAGCAACCGACAGCTCTAATATTTAACAATATTGATTCGCTTTAAAAGTTAGTGGCAAATTAAATTAGGTATATATAGATCTGTAAATTAAGTTTGCTTATTGAGTTATAAATTATATATATATATATATATATGTATGTATGTATGTATGTATGTATGTATGCATATGTATATGCAAGGAATTTAGGTATGCAAAAGCTTGATCAGATTTTGATTTCAAATATCCTAATTATTTTTCAGATACTGATCAAGATCGAGGAGCTGGATCAGAACTTACCGCAACATAGAAATCCTTCAATAGTATGCCATATAAGAGCCACATAACAGCACTGAGTGTGAGGAAAAGTGACAAAGTAAAGGGCATGAACTCCACGCTCTTCGTGCGTATCACCACTCTCTACAGCGCATGCAGTTAAAATCATGATTAATATATATGCATGCATGGAAATGCGATCGAGTTAACATCACCAAACATATTAAAGATGGAGGAAAAGGATCAAGTTCAATATATATATAATTAATATCCTAACCATAATGCTTAAAGGTGCTGCGAAGACACTGATAGAAAAGGCTACACAAACCCATCCAAGAACTCGGACACGGTTTGGTCCTTTAGCTAAGAACTGGGAGAGAAGCAGTATCACGCAAAACCCCCCGAAATTCAACAGAAGAAGCAGCCTCAACGTCAACATCTGTAGATCAACGTACAACAATATTAATATGGTTAGAGAGAGAGATCAGATCAGAGGGTTTTATGTACGTATGAAGGAATGTTTAGTACGTAGTACCCTAGCTTGCTTTGGTGCATATATAATATATAATGCAACGTAAATTGTCTCCACAACACAGCCGACTGAGTTTATTGTAATGAGAAGGATTTCATCCGACTTGAGTGATGCGTAGTATATCCAAAGCATCGCACTGAATATTGCAACTACGTATGGAAGTGATTGAAACCCGTCTGTCGATTTCTTCTTGAAAACCCTTACAAAGGTTGGCCTGCATTAGTTATATATGAAGTTGTAATTAATTGTATGTCCTCCGTCCAAGAACTTTGCTAGCTAGCTGCTAGATATATATATAGCTAGGGTACTTTGGAAATTGGATAAAAAAAAGAAATAAAAAAAAAAAGAAGAAGAAGAAGAAGAAGAAAAAGAAACCTCGAACAAGAAAGGAGTAGTACTTACACTGGAGCAAGAAAAACCACGAAGGAGACAATGTTACCTATTATATATATCGAAAAAACAAAGAGATCACGAAATCAGCCCTCTCCCATATATATATATATATATATATATACAAGAGATCACGTTATTGCTAATTGCATGTATGTAAAAAAATTGTAAAAGTAAAAAATAACACATACATATATATATATACATATATATATATATATATATATATATATATATATATATGTGTGTGTGTGTAGGTGTATCGATTGACGATATATATTAGAAGCTAGCTAGCCGCAAGTCATGCATATATATATATATACACACACTCCTGCACATAACGTTTTTATATACTTAAAATGAGGTTTAAGTACTGCATGCATGCCTAATTGTAAATTTAAAATAAAGCCAAGAAATTTAGCAAGAAAATAATAATATCAGAAACTTCTGTAGTATATATCTCTACCTAGAATGCCAAATGCAAATACCCATGGATTCTCAGTTGAGAAAATGGCCATTTTCTTTGGTTTCTGATCTCACTATATATTTTTCAAAAACAAGAAGCTAGGGAACGAACTGAAGGAGCAGGGGTTTGATCGGGAATTAGTCCCAGCTCTCTGACCCAGTTCATGCTACGAACTTGTACAGTGGGGGTACATATATATAGAGAGGTACGGTGGTGCATGCTTCATGCATGTTCTTTGTTGCATGAAGAGTGAATGAGTACATTCACTCAGATTTGACCGTACGTAGTACCAAAAACCATGCACCCAACATGCCAACTCAACATAATCTACTCGATACTCTCTATTTCTATATAAGATATATTGCGCCCGCCAGACTTGCATACGTACCACACCAAAAGGCTTTCCAGGCCTAACTCTCCCTTTGATCATTGGCATTAGACCATTTTCAAGTATAAAATTTGACTAAAAGTTAGAAGTTTTGGGTAAAACCAAAGCCATTAAAATTTTTTTAAATTTTTGTTTAATATTTTACAAATACACTTCATATATTAATTAATAATTTAATTTTTACTTAAAATTATTGTTTTCTAACTATTTTTTTCATCAACCTAATTATCCAACAAACATATTTTGTCAACCATTCTCATACCTAACAATCACATATCTAATTTTTGCCAACCTTTCTACTATCGAACATCCACATTTGCAATTTTGTGAAGCCAACAAAAATAATTTAGAGTAAAATATTTTTTTAGAGATGAACATAGCTGCCCAAATTTGGATAAAGGAATGACTTTACTGTAGTTCAAAAGTGGAGACGGTCATTTGCATTCAAAACCCATCTCAACCCACCTCAACTCATCTCAACTCATTTCATCTCATCATTACAACTTTCCCAAATTTCTATACAAAATATAATAAACAATTCAACTTTTTCAAATTCCAAAATAACTTTTCCAAATTCCCACACAAAATATAATAAATAATTCAACTTCTATTCTACTATTCATAAACCATCTCAACCCATCTCAACTCATCTCTGAATCTAAACCACTCTTTGACGACTCCAATACAAACTACTTTAATAAAAACAAGCCAAATTTTGACTAGGCAATAGTACTTGCATTTGGCCGCTAGGCTCTTATAAATAGTTTACTTGACCATATCTCCAGGGAGTTCCGGTTTTATATTTTGGAAAATGATAAAGTTACTACTAAATAACAATTTGTATACAACTATGTAATAAAATAATATTATTTTAAATTTGATTTTGACTTTTACTTATGATTTGATGTGTTTAAATATAATAAAAAATATTATTATATTTAAAGTTGTCTATAATTAAGTTGTGAATGAGTTGTTAGTCTATCACTACCCGATCACACCCTATTTGGCCGTACTACCTTGGTGTTCCACTGCTGAATCGTGGCCCTAACCTGCACTACTAGATGCATGACCCGTTGGTGCGCATATATTTCATACTTTGGCATCAACATATGACATGTGTACGTAATTACGTATAAGATGAAGTCGACAATCTGCACTATTGCAAAGAAAACTTTATATATGCTTTTTTCTTGGCTCGTTTAAGTGATTGTGAGTGAGGAATATTGCTATTGCGCTCTATCTCAAAGCTTTTGACTGTCACGCGTAAACAGGGGATTCAAAGACCGGTTCTGTTCATGTTTTAAGTGGGGCATTCATTCAATGACAACGCTATGTATCTACCAGCTGGTTCATAAGAATTAATTAATATTGGCAGAATTTGATCTCTCTCTCTCTCTCTCTCTCTCTGATGATCTGATCCCACCATTTTGCTTTCCAATTTGATGCATGTCATTCTAAGCAGCTCCGATTGCTTAAGTAGAAATATTATAAAGAGTTCGGGAATGCTTTTGGTCATTAGAATAAGGAAAAGATGGGCTTCAAGCGTTAGGTAGAGAGTTAAAAATATGGGTTACCTTAGAGGCCGAGCGATAAGATTCGAGATAATTAAGAATATATTAGCAAAGCCGAACTATCATTAGCATAACTCTATATTTATTAATTGATGCGTCACCATACATATATGTACTTAAAAATTAATAATTCAATCAGATTGACAACGATCGAGTTGCATGTACAACTTTTATTTATTTATATGCATAATGACAATTTCGTTGTTTTATTTTCCCGCTAGCTTTCTTGATCTCGATGAGCTGGAATAAATAGTGCATGTTGGTTCTCAACTATCTATTTGTAGGGTACTTATATTATATATATATATATAGAGAGAGAGAGAGAGAGAGATATGCTGATCATGATTTTGATCACAAACCTAGCTATAGCTAGCTAATATGTGGGAGAATTCCAAAATTATAAATTGATTCAAGAGATCTCAACTTTCATCATGATATAGCATGATCTATATATATATATATATATAGAATTTAGAATTATACAATATTCCAGTTTAGATCTTAAACTCATCTCAACTCATTTTAACTAATCATTACAACTTTTCTAAATCTCAACACAAAATATAATAAACAATTCAACTTTTTCAAATCCCAAAATAATAATAATATTAAAAAATAATATTATAATAATATTTTATTTATCTTTCAACTTTTATCTTAACTCAACTCAGTTCAACATCTAAACGCAGCCTAAAACAGCTTGTACTTTAATATCATGGTTGAATCCTCCCACATACAGTTCTAGTACGCGCGCCTAGCTAGCTAGCTAGCTAGCTAGAGATTTCTTTAAAATATTTTTCTACATCTTGGTATACCAATTAAGTACAAATTAAGTACTTGATTTGTACTTAGTACGCTAATCTAGCTAATTAAGTATTTAATCTAATCTAGCTAATACGTAGTACGCTAATAATTAAGTACAAATTAATAAAATTAATATTTTTCTCTAAAATATATATATATATATATATATATATATATTATAGGTCGACTGATGATGATCTCAAGAAGAGGCCGATTGGATTAATTTCCTAATATTTAATGAATTAATTAATATGCCTAGATTCATAAGATGATCAATCCACAAATTCATTTAAGGGGATATTTGTATATTTTTTTCAGATAATGGGAGTCATCTTATCACATAGTGTTCTCCATTGAAACACTTCAATGTCATAATCGCCTACAATATTAATATCATATAGAAAAATTCTACTCATCATCCCTACACCACACAGTACCACACATAATTTATTTTTATTTTTTTCTGTTACCAAATGTGTGATGTATGAATGATGAGTAAAAGAATTCATTTAGTTTAACAAGAATAAAACAAAAAATAAAATAAAAATATATATCAACAAGATATAGGCAATGAAGATTGAAGAAGTCACCTTGCATGCATGCATATTGCATTTCATGACCAAAATAATTAGGAGAGGTTTTGATTCAGAAATGAGTTGAGATGGTTTGTGAATAGTAGAATGAAAGTTGAATTATTTATTATATTTGGTGTGAGAATTTGATAAAGTTGTTTTGAGATTTGAAAAAGTTGAATTGTTTATTAAATTTTGTATGAGGATTTGAAAAAGTTGTAATGATGAGATGAGTTGAGATGGGTTTTGTATCCAAACCAGTGTCGTAATTATTAAGTACAATGATTTAGATTTTTTTAACATATTAATCAAACAAAATATACCAAAATAACCACATGATATGATACAACTAATTATGCCCAAATTAATATATATTTGTGAATCTCGAAATAAATAATTTTACTAAATAATTAACGGAATGGATTATATTGGATTTCAGATCGGACATCAATATTCCAAACACAATTTATATGTACTGCCTTCCTAGCCTTTGAAATTTAATTACTAATTTTGCTTTCACATATTGTCCTATTAATTAATTAATTTTTGCAGCCTAACAGCTTGTTGGTACTGTTTCAGTCTCTAATAATATTACTGATCATAATAAATTTACCATTAACAATAATATAAATCTACTACTGCATCATGCACCAATGCACGTACGTGGCCTTGCTAGCTAGCTAGCTAATATGAAAAATAATTGATTTCGTTTGCATTGAAGTTGGTGAATGGAAAATTAAAAAAGATATATAAATATATTAAACACTTGCTTTTTCTTTGTAATTTTGAACTTGACACGCAACTCTCATCTTTCGACGCTCCCATAATAAATGTTCAGAGGATAGATTAATATCCTGCATGCATGCTCCACTCGATCCAATGAAAAAAAATAAAAAAAGAAATCTTATGAAATATATAAGATTAATAATATACGGCTCCAGCATGCAGATCAGACTGACCCAATCAAGTAGGAAGGCCGCCATGCACGGCTAGCCCCTCCTAGTCCTAGGGATAGAGAACCGGTCGATCGGTTCGAACTTTTGGTGGATTAAAAAATTCGGTTCGGTCCAAAATTCTCCACCAAAACTAAACAAACTGACTGATTACACCCTTAATACCTGCAATACGTTCAACTGGCATCCATTTGAATAAGAGCCTAGAGAACCATCCCCAAGAAAAGAACTATTGGCGACTAACAAGGAGACTCTTCATAGTGGGCAAAAAGGCGAGCAAATTAAGACATGATCATAAGGGATCCATTTGAAGTAAGGTGATTAAGAATAAGCTTGACAAAGCACATTGTAAGGTGCTGGGGATAGAATCCAGGAGTCATACTCGAATCAAAATAAAAATCGACTGAATTCATTAAAGATCATGAGTCGTGGAGATGAATCTGTAACAGGTCCTAAAGGGAACTCCTTCATGTAGTGGAGAAGAGTGGCAGAAGGGAGTGTGAAGCGGCGGAAAGGGTTAGGGATGAGACCCTAACCCACATGCAGTGTACTTGTCGAATGAATTAGTCTGAAGTGATGAAGTGAAGTCTCTTGTATACATGGGAGGCTTCTGGATTCCAAAGGGGGATGTTGGGCGTGGGCCGGGCTTGGGCTAAGTCTAATAGGGCTTATTTACTTAGTTGCTTTATTTTATGTTAAGGGACAACAAGAAGTGGGTCGCAGGGTATCTGGGCTATTATCTTTCTTTTCTTTACATTTGTTAAGTTGCTTTAGTTATAGTCTTGGGTCGCATTTGTACAAGGTTGAGACCTTTTTTCCTATATTTGTAAGACTCTAGCATATATTCTCACCGAAAGCTACGAAAAAGATCCATCTGGAAAGTAATGTAAACCTAGTTCTTTTTTCTTCTTCTCTGTTTTCTCACCCCTTCTTTGGAGGCACTCCCCTCGAAGTGAGCTCTTTCCTGTATGCGTGTGTGAATCATTTTCGTCTTGATGTGTTACAAGTGGTATCCAGAGCCACTGATTACTAGCACCGTTACATTGACATGGATAAGGGGACAAGACTCAACTAGCTACAAAATGGGCTCACTACCCTAAAACAATCTTCAGAAAACATGTACAATGATCTTAAAAAAGCTTATGACGCTAAGTTTTCACACTTTGATACCGAAATGGCTACTCTCAAAAGGCATAATGAAGTGATAGTACAATAGCTAGTTGTTTTGATAGCAGAGATGCATAAAAGAAATCCTCATGTCAACCCTAGAGACTCATCCTCAAGTGACCAAATGAGGGAAGAAGTTGAATATATGCAGCTGCACCAACCTTTTCAGCAACCTTTTTAGTAGTAAAAGTACCCGCAGCAGCAACCCCATCAAAACCAGCAGCTTCATCAGCAAAATATTGGCGATGTGCAGGCTTGTACAGTGAGGTTAGACTTTCCCATTTTCAATGGGGAAGACCCTGTAGGTTGGATTTACAAAGTTCATCAATTTTTCCATTTTCACAACACAATACCACATCAAAGACTAAGGCTTGCCTCTTTTCACATGGAGGGCAAAGCCCTCATTTGGTTTCAAGAAATGTAAGAAACAGTCCAGTTTAGGGATTGGGACACATTCACTAAGGCCCTATTGATTAGATTCGAGCCAAATGCATATGAAGACCCAATGGAAGCCCTCACTAGATTAAGGCAAACTAGTACTGTAGAGGACCATCAAGCAATGTTTGAAACCTTGTCTAACAAATTAAGGGTTTTCTGACACATACAAGTTAAGTTATTTTTTGAGCGAGCTAAAAGATAAGATCCGGTTAACAGTAAGAATGTTCAACCCACCAACCTTACCACAGCATATAGCCTAACCAAAATTCAAGAAGAAAATGTGAACTTAACCAAATGAAACCCCAGATCAAGCCTACTATACTCATCTGACCCAAGCATTTTGAAAACACCATCCTCTCACCATACAGAACCAACCAAGATCAACCAAAACAAACCAAATTTCCCAATCCACCAAATAACTCAAAACCAAATGAAAGAGATGAGGGAGAAAGAGTTGTGTTAGCATTGTGATACCAAGTGGGTTCCGAGCCATAGATGCCAAAATCTCAAACTTTATTTACTAGAAGAAGTGTTGTTGGATAGTGATTACAGTGAGCCCCCTGTGGAGGAAATCTGTTACCAAAATGATGTCACTCAAGCAATTTTCGAAACCACTATTACCCCATCTAACACTAAAATATCACTACATGCAATTATCGGATCACATAACCCACAAACCATGAGGGTAAAAGGGAGAATTGGAAACCAGTGGGTCACTATATTGATTGACAGCGGATCCACTCATAATTGTTTGGACCCGGCTATCATTAAGATGTCCAACTTACCTATAAATGACATAGGAAGATTCAAAGTGAGGGTTGCTAATGGGGATCTCATCCCAAGTGAGGGAAAATGCAAGGATTTGAGACTCTTAATTCAGGGCACTACCTTTCTCTTAGAAGTACAAGTTCTGGTATTGGCAGTTTGCGATATAGTGTTGGGTGTCAAATGGCTAAGGGAGCTCTATTTTATGGGGTTTTAAAAAGTTGTGCATTAAATTATTCTATGAGGGAAAAGAGGTCATTTTGCAGGGCCTTACAGCAATACAAGTGATAGAAGAAAGGTCATTATACAGAAGTGACAAACTGGAAAATAAGGGAGTCATTCTGCAACTCTTAAAAGGGGACATTGAAACGGACCAACAAGCTGAAGAGGGCATTCCAGCAAATATTCAAGCTCGTTTGGGCTATTTTGATGATGTATTCTCCGAGCCAAAAGGGTTACCACCTCCATGTACCCATGACCACGCAATAAACATTATACCAAACACCAAATCCATTTCCATAAGGCCTTATCGTTACCCCTACTATCAAAAAAATGAGATTGAGAAGATAGTTCAAGCACTCTTGAAGACGAGGGTCATTCAACTTATTAAAAGCCCTTACTCTTCCCCCGTCCTGCTGGTTTGAAAAGTCGATGGAGCTTGGCAATTATGAGTGGACTGTTGGGGGCTGAACAGTGTTACCATCAAGAATAAGTTTCCCATCCTGGTGGTGGAAGAATTAATGAATGAGCTGCAACGGCCCATTATCTTTTCAAAACTGGATTTGAGGTCTAGTTACCATCAAATCCGTGTTAAAACAACGATACCCCCCCTAAAACAGCTTTTAGAACTCATGAAGAGCACTATGAGTTCCTAGTAATGCATGTCGGACTTACTAACGCACCCTCCACTTTTCAAAGCCTTATGAATGATGTATTTTTCTCATTTCTACGAAAAGTTATACTTGTTCTTTTTACAATATTCTTGTGTATAGCAGATCTGAAATGGAGCATGTTGTCCACCTAAATCTCACTCTTGAGACGCTGAGACAGCACTCGTTGTTTACAAAACAATCTAAGTGCCACTTTGGTTGCAAGTAGATAGCCTACCTAGGCCATTTAATCTCAACTAGAGGTGTGAAGGCAGACCCCGAGAAACTCAAAGCTATGATGGAATGGCCCTTACCAAAGTCCCTAAAGGCATTGAGGGGATTTTTGGGATTAATGGGCTACTACTGGAGATTCATTAGAGGGTATGGAGCAATTGCAGCCCCTCTAACAAGAATGCTAAAGAAGGACGGTTTTGTTGGAGCGAGGAACTAAGGTGGCATTCCACAAGTTGAAGGAAGCGGTGACCCAACCCCCAGTTTTGGCACTAGTAGATTTCACCATGCCCTTCATGGTTGAGTGTGATGCATCCGGCACCGCCGTGGGGGCTATTTTGATGCAATAGGGCAAACCTATAGCTTATTACAGCCAAGCTCTAAAGGGCAGGGCACTTTCTATGTCCACATATGAGAATGAACTTTTTGCCCTTGTCTTAGCAATGTTGAAATAGAGGCCTTGCTTGCTTGGAAGAACCTTTGTGGTGAGAACAGACCAACAAAGTCTTAAACACTTGCTGGATTAAAAGATTGAAATGCCAATGCAGCAAAGGTGGATTACAAAGCTTATCGGCTATGATTTTGTCGTGGAATATAAGCAGAGATCTGAAAACAGAGTTGCTGATGCTCTGTCCAGAATGGAGAAAACTAAAGAATGGACACTTATGTTGATTACGTTTCCTAGTGTGGAGTGGGTCGGGGAGTTGAAACAAGCTTATGGTTCGGATGCACACTTGCAAACACTCCTAGAGAGCTACAACAAGGGCAACTTCAATCCACGCTACACCATAAGAGAGGGGCTGCTTCTTGACAAAAACAGATTATACATTCCCAACAATGAAGACTTCAAGAACAGGCTAATGGAACTCTCAGATAGCAGCCCATGGGGGGCCACTCGGGGTATGACAAATCAGTCCACAAACTGGCTCGGGATGAAAAAGGATCTCAAAAGGTTCATTAGGGCCTGTGATCTCTGTCAAAGAGTGAAATCAGATAATTCACTGCCCAGTGGATTACTACAGCCCTTATCATTCCCTCTCAATATGGACACATATAACAATGGATTTTATAGATAGCCTCCCAAACTCTCAAGGCTATAATAGCCTCTGGATTGTAGTAGCTCACTTAACGAAATACAATCATTTTGTCCCATTGAAGTACCCCTACACTGCCAAGAGAGTGGCTGAATTATTTCTCAAGCACATGTTTAAACTACACAGACTGCCAACATCAATCGTGTCGGACAGGGACAACACATTTACAAGCCAATTTTGGCAGGAACTCTTTTCTCTACAAGGAGTTCAAATGGACTTCAGCACGGCCTATCACCTGCAAACGGATGGGCAGACCGAGGCTGTCAACAAGATAGTGGAGAATTATCTATGGTGTTTCACTTATGACAGACAAAAGGATTGAGTACTCTAGATTTCTCTTGCTGAGTGGTGGTATAACTCCACTCAACATCTATCCACAAAATTGACACCCTTTGAGGCACTTTATGGCTACCCCACCTCGAATTCTAGACTACATTCCTAGGACAGCCTGAGTCGACTCAGTTGACCAGACACTACGCAACAAGGATCAAATCACAAGGCTCCTCAAACACAACATCCAACAAGCACAAAACCGAATGAAAAAATATTTGGATCTGTAAAGGAAAGAACAGAGTTTTGAAGTTGGAGAATCAGTATACCTCAAGCTACAGCCTTATCGGCAGATCAATGTAGCTCAATGTCGAAGCCTCAAACTCGCACACAGGTTCTATGGACCCGTCAAAATTTTACAACGTATCGACAGTGTCACCTATAAGCTGGATCTTCCACTATTTTCACGGATCCATCCAACAGTGCATGTTTCTCAACTTAAAAGAAACTAGGTTCGAAGATTGCTACCCTTCAAACCTTACCACCAGCCGATGATCACGACGTCCTCTACCCTTAGCCAGAAGAAATAATTAATCGGAGAATGAGAAAAGTAGGGAACAAAGCGGTGCTGGAACTACATACCCTTTGGCAAGGTTAGGAGGTAGCAAACGATACTTGGGAAACTTACTCATGACTTAAGGATGGCTTCCCACACCCTACGGGCAAGGTGTTCTAAAGAGAGGGATATGTTACAGGTCTCGAAGGGAGCTCCTTCATGCAGTGGAGAAGAGGGGCAGAAGGGAGTGTGAAGCTGCGGAAAGGGTTAAGGATGAAACCCTAACCCACGTGCAGTGTACTTGTCGAAGGAAAGTCTGAAGTGATGAAGTGAAGACTTCCGTGTACTTGGGAGGCTTCTAGATTCCAAAGGGGGATGTTGGGCGTGGGCCGGGCTTGGGCCAAGTCTAACAGGGCTTTTTTACTTAGTTGCTTTATTTTATGTTAAGGGACAACAAGAAGTGGGCCACAGGGTATCTAGGCTATTATCTTTTTTTTCTTTACTTTTGTTAAGTTGCTTTAGTTATAGTCTTGGGTCACGTATGTACAAGGCTGAGGCCTTTTTTCCTATGTTTGGAAGACTCTAGCATATATGCTCACAGTAATTATGAAAAAGAGCCATCTGGAAACTAACGAAAACCTAGTTCCTTTTGCTTTTTCTCTGTTTTCTCACCCTTCTCTGGAGGCGCTCCCCTCAAAGTGAACTTTTCCCTATGTGTGTGAATCATTTTCGTCTTGGTGTGTTACAGTATCCGGACAAGATACTCATCCTAGATTGGGGCTATCCATGGTAGAATCGGTCGTTATAATGGCCGGGTGGCTAGGTATGTTTTTGGGGCTCTCTCTAATTACAGGTCAATTGAACGTGTTACAAGCATCGCTGAAAATTACATCAACATAATGGACCAGTGTCTTTAGGGGCTGTTGATCAAGATATCAGCATCATGTATCCTTGCAACAACAATGTCTAAAAAAAACAAATTAGAAATCATGTTATATATCTTCATCTGGAAATCATCTTTCTAACAAATGATAATCATTTAAATATAAAACTTCTTAATTAATATATTATTTCAACTAATAAATTGAAAGATGAATATTAAACAATAGTATTTTACAGGAAAATAACATATAAATAGCTCAAATTAAGACTTACGATTTCAATTTAAGGATAACAGTTGGCCCATTTTTTCAGAACAAAAAGTTTCGAACCTTGTTATCTCCCAATCATTCATGCATGCATTCATATATAATAACATGCGTGTATAAAGAAGAAGATGACGATATATTAACATAGATTTTGTGAATCAGTAGTACTTCACCTTAACGTGAAAGTTAGAATTTGAGTGTCTTTATTTAGTACTTGTGTATACAAAAGTACCCCAACTAGTGGGATTTGATAGAGATACAAATAAATGATAGAGATAGAAATAAAGTCACATATGATACTGATTATATCCAATATTAATGAGTATCTGCATATATATATATATATATATATATATATATATATAATTATATGAAGATCAGGCCGTGCATATTTGGGAAATGAGTAATTATTAATTAGATGAGTAGTACTATTCTAAGGCCTCTACATCATGTACTATATATATATACATATCAAATTATGTCATGTGTGGATCGGATGGTATATGTAGTGTAGATGCATTAAAATAGCATTACTCTTATTAGATATTTAAGCAATATGAATATATACATCATCCTATCATAGGATGCATGTCAATTTCAATAATAACTAAAGTTTTTACATAAATAATTTTAATTACAATATGACATTATAATAGAATATGATCAGTACCATGTCATCCGTATTAATTCGGAGTACCTAATAATTAGTTTTCCTTATGGAACATTGTTCTGCAAAATTTCCTGGTCCTGATCACTCACAGAAGTTGAAGTCTGCATAATGGCGGGCTGAGAGCATTGGCATTAGATTAGTCATCCCAATCTTCAAAATTTGAAGAATATGTAACTTTTTAACTTTTAACTAATCACTTAACACTTAAAATCTACATTGGATTAGTCATCACATTCTCGATAATAAAAAATATTATTATCTTTTTATTATTTATATTTCTTTAATTAATTTGTATTTTTTAATTACTTTTTTATTTTATTTTCATAATTTTCAATAACCTCCAACAATCATATTCATTTTCATTTTCATAATCTAACAATCTATAATATAATAATCTCATATGTACATAGATGGTAAAATCTCATATGTAAATAAAAATCTCATATGTACAATCCATAAAAATTCCATATCTATAATATAATAATTTCAAAATAACATATGAGAAAGAGGGAAGAAGGCGAGAAAGAGGGAGAAGGAGAACGCGGGAGTGAAAGAGGGAAGAAGAAGAGCCGCGAGAAGGGTGTCAAAATATAATAAAAAATATATATTTAGACTTGCTACAGTATATTTTTTATTTGAAAAGCATGATAGAATTACTGTAACTCATATTTTAGATGAAATCAATTTAACTAATTCAATGTGGGCCAAATGTAAATGATATTAGCTAAATTTAAAGATGAAAAGACATTTAACTAAGCCAATATTGCCAATGCTCGGTGTGATATGGTCAAGTGATTTAATATATAGCGGGAAATGATATGCTTATAACTCTTTTTATTAGTACTGTTGTGCAACCATATTTTACAACAACTCTATTTTAAATGGAGGGTAGTTATATAAATTGAAGTTGTTGATTATACCGTGAATTGTAAAAAAGTTGTAATTAAGTGTATCATATAACTTAAACAAATCATGATATATACTAATTATGTCGTTTTGTTTCTTCTCACCTAATTTACACTTAAAACAATATTATAAACGAGATGGGATGAATTAGCTTT
Organism: Juglans mandshurica; assembly: GCA_022457165.1. Taxonomy (NCBI): domain Eukaryota; kingdom Viridiplantae; phylum Streptophyta; class Magnoliopsida; order Fagales; family Juglandaceae; genus Juglans; species Juglans mandshurica. The sequence goes on from CM039632.1 coordinate 22,768,540, forward strand.
AAACTCTGCGCACTAAGTAATTAATAAGCTTAATTAACAGGTTTTATTCATTAACAAACATATGGTATAAATTTTCACTACAACATAATAGGCATTTTTCCACCAATTTGTTTTCCAAAACAAACGCTGGTGGGAAATACTTGCTTGATGCCACAAAATGGGTCCGTGATATAAGAAATTACTTTTTGCATCAACATCACTACGACCTAGTTTAATTGGTTGTAATAAGTGTCTTTTCCCACGAAAAGAACTCGCCGGAAAAGAAAATGCCCAAATATATATATATATATATATTTGCCGGGAGTGATACTCGTGGGAAAATGCATATCTTTAGTGGGAAAAAACTTTTTCCCATCAATTTGTTCCGTGGCAGACTCGTAGCATGTAATTGGTGAAGAAAGGGTCTTTTTCCACCAACATCACAAGGTTGTGGGAAAAGCATTATTTTTCCCACGATCGTCGTGGCGGTAAAATTTTTTTTTTTTCGTGACAAATAAGATCTCATATAGTATGATGTGGTGTGAAATACCATCATTCTCCATGGGAAGATTTGTGGCAAAAAAGTGTTTACTCATAACATTTATTCTTGGCAAAAAGTGTTTACCCATAACATTTATTCATGGAAGTAGTATTTTTGCCACAATTAAGTTTGGTGGAAATTAGTATTTTCCACCAAATATTGACAGTCGGAAAAAGGTACTTATCACTGCTACGTTTGGTCGCAAATGTACATTTCTCATAAAGACAAGTCGTGGATAGTACTAATTCCTCATGAAGTGGCTTCGTCGCAATAAATAACAATAGACCATGATACTACTTTATCGCGGGAGTGAGACTCGTGGGAAAAGATGCATTATTAGTGAAAAGTAGACTATTTCCCACCAATGTCAGTTGGTGGGAGAAAATTAAGTATCACAACTAAGTTTGGTCAATAATGTGCATTTCCTCATGAAATTACTTCGTCGCAAAAAGTGATAATAACCATTATTACCCATGAAAAGCATTCATGGGAAAATAATTATTTCCATAACAAATTTTTGTGGGAAATATTTATTTTCCACCAACAACCAAGAAATATTACAAAGAAAAGGCAATTTTTCCCAAGAAAAAATGTGGACAAAACCTTGGTGGGAATAGATTCTCTCTCATTTCACGCGGTAAAATTGCTGACCTCCTCAGGCCAAAATCTACCAAATTGAAGGTGAAATCTCTCGTATTTTCTCACATTTGTTGGCCACATCCCGTAATTGATGCTTGTGGATTGAGTAAATTAGGGCTTTGGGAGAGAATTTTACAGAGATCTCTACAAGGAGTCCCAAGTTTTCTCAGGGATTTTGCAAATCATCCTCGTCAACGTCCACCAGTTGGAGGGACTCCCACGATTTGCATCCACCACGTTCAACCCCAGAAACATCGGTGGAGCTTCCAACTTCGCTGACGTCGTGGATCGTATTTCCTATGGTTGGACCCGAGCTCCTACGAAGACGGAACATGGCGTCGCCTCACTGCGTCCCTCCATGGATTCCAGCCTGAGACACTTAACAAGGATCGAGCAAAGGGGTTTGCATGGTTCTCGGTCAGAGTTGTCCACGGACTCGTCTATGGCGTCACCACTCTCGCAGGTCCTCTCTCTCGCACTCTAAATAGTTTATATAAGGGTTAGTTCTCTGTTTTGCGTTTCAATAATCTTCATGTATGGTTTTAGTTGCTTTTAATTTGGAATTACAGATAGGACTCATATGCATGGTTTAGATTTTGGTCAAAAATGAAAGAGAAAAACAAAAACAACCAATGGTGGGAAGAGCACACAGATAAATAAACTTTGTTCCCCAACTCAAACACAGAAGGAGCAACAAAGCAAGATAAGAGATTGAGATCGATCTTGAGATTAGAAAACCAAGAGCAACAACACAATCTTACGCACACAACTACAATAGGAAAAGAAAATAATTTCTTCTAATCCTACCTCTTTATTCTCGCTGTTTTGTTTTTTTTATAGGTAAAATTTTTAACAAAGCAGGTAATGTATTCTCGATGTTAATGCAATAACAAGCATCTATCTCCCATTGTTATAGCACTTGCCACCAGTCTTGTAGTTAAAAATAGATGATGTAGGCCAAAATAAACTCCCATAACAGTGACATATCATATATATCTCTTATTACATACAGATTAAAAGAAAGATAGTAACTGCAGTATAAACACCATTTTAGTGCATAGAAGAATAATAATGTGTTTACATACAGCTATTATGCTCAGGCTAAAAGTCTTGCTCTAAGTTCTGTTGCAACAGCATCAATGAACTCTTCAGTATTCAGATAGTGATCCCTATTGGCCCTACACGATGTGTAATGGTATATCACCACCATGGAAATAGAAACTAATCTTAAATAGAACATTGACCTCCTCTACACACACTTACTTAGGACCGGAAATAAGAATAGCTAGATCTTTGGTCATCTTCCCAGATTCCACAACTCCAACACAAGCAGCTTCTACTTTCTCAGTGAAATCCACTTCATGGCATTCCCATCCAGCTTTGCCCTGTCAACCAAAACATTGTTAGATCCTTGTACAGCAAATATTTACTCTACATAAGTAATTAATACTCATCCTTTCTTTTCCCCTTGTGAAACTTGCAATCTGCATAGTAGTTGAAGTATCTATTGCAGAACCCAAGTCTGCAGATCAACAAAACCATATCATATACCTGTGTGCAAGCCCTCGCGACCTAGCAAATATTTTTAAGTAATTGTAGTTAAATATTATTTTATAAACTGAGTTGTAACACAAGTTCATTCTGGAAATAAATAAAAAAATATTGTACAAAACATGCATATATGCTCTTGTAGAGGAACCTGAATATTGGCATACGTACCCTTAATTATAATAGTTTGTCCATTCTCCAAAAAGAGTTTTACTATGTACAAGCAAGTTTGCATACCAATCTGCGTACTAATGTTGTTTCCTTCATATTCTAAATTCAAATTAACATTGTTTACAATAAAATCTAATTTATTGCCAATCATATTGAATAGGTGCACGTATTAGTACGCAAAATCGCTTACAATTAAATTTTTCCTCCGAGAATACGTCTCTGCCTCTCATCTCCCTCTCTTGCCCTCTCTCTGCTTCCACGTCCTAGTGATTGTGCAAAATCAAAATACAACATTGACAGACGAACATACATACATGACTTCCACGCAGCGTACGTAATTGTTTCATCAGCAGTACAACCATATATATATATATATATATATATATATACTAGCAGTGGGGCAATGTGCGAGGCACATTTGCCCGGTTGAATGAAAAACAAGTTGTTTTGTAAAATATAAATATGCTTTGTGTAAAAAATAAAAATAAAAATAAAATAAAAATAAAATAAAAATAAAATAAAAATAAAATAAAATAAAAAATAAAAATAAAAAAAACAAAAACGCAATCATAAGCAAAATAAGTGGTATATGGAGAATCTTTTATGAAGTCTATTGCTGTACCTAACAAGTAAAAATAGATGTGGAGAATCTATGTGACGATGACAGGACTTCATTGCATAAATCGAAGCAATCCAACCGAAGAAAATAATAAATGAGAAGTGGTAAAATGAAATTTAAAATTAGCAAAACCAAAGCATGGTCTTGGTTGCAGAATAGAACATTCTAAATCAACCTTAATGGAGTGAAAAAGAATATGTATCAATAGAGAAAAACACATTATAGTTAGGAAACGAAAAAGAACCTAATCGTAAAATTCTGAGTCAATTCCTCCAAAGTAGCAGTCTATATGTAAAGCTACAAAAACTCCTACGGAAATTGCGAACCTTTTCATGTATTCAATGTTCAGATATTACAAATTTCATGCCAGAAAGGAAAATGTACGTCTGCACCTAGATTGCCTTCATTGCAATAACAAATCCCTCTCTCTCTTCTGTCTCTCACTCACTACAGCCACCGCCTCAGACAAACAGAGCCCATTCCCAAGATCGTCAAGAAACCCGTCATTTCAACGTCATCTTAGTCTCCACATGCTTGTATAAAAAAGATTCACACCATCATGCACAATATAAATTACAGAGAAAATTGAAAGCAGATAATATAAACTGACCTGTAGAGAAAAAGAGAGACCTTTTGGGTTTGATAAAGTGCAGGGAAACAACAAATTATTGCTGCTGTGAGAAAGAGAGAGAGAGAGAACTTCAGAAGAATCTGTGAAAGAGAGAACCACAACAGAAATCAACTATTTTACACTAAAATGTAAAAAGATACCAGGAAGAGAGACTAGAAATATGCGAGAATCCAACCCTGCTATGAAAGATCAAACTCAGCAGAACATAAAGTAAAATAGTCGGGCTCAACCGAAAAGCAGAACACAAGAGTCAGGGCACAACCCTGCTGTGGAGTGACATGCAATGCACGTTTTTCTAGTGACTAATATCCACAAAATGTAAAAATAATATGTTTTTTTAAATAAAATTAATTAATCAATAATTTAATGCACATGAGCAGAAAAATAAATTTTAACAAGCATCATAATGATAACAAAATGTTATAGTAATATGAGTAATATGAAAATTAAAAGATTTTAGATATTCTAGTAATAGTCTTTTTAGCAAAATATATGAATTGTAGAATTCAACCATACTACTCAATGACCCAGGGAGCACTAAAAAAATACAGAGTCATTTATTTCTATATTGTTCTCATAATTTTTCATCATTAAAGTAAGTCTCTTCTATTTTGAAAACTCCAAAAATATTATAATGGTAGAAAATGATTTTATTTAAATGATTTTAGTTAATTAAGAATATTACGAGATTTAAATTATATTAAAAATTCTAATTATTTATATGATTTTACTCTTTTAAAAATATTTAACAAAACTCTATCATTTATTTAATGATGAAATATTAGTATTTTATAAATTAAAGTTGAATTTATATTTTAATTATCTATTTTAAGTTAGTTTATTTTTAATGTTTTAACCTCCACCCACTATTGGATCAATTCTGGAGATTCAACATTAAGGGTTGAGATTTAAAATCTCAAATCCTAACTTTTTCTTTCATTTTTCCCTCTTCCCTCTCTCTCCTCCCTCCAGCCGCACGCCCCTCTCTCTCTCGATCTCTTCTCCTCGGCTCCGCCCAGCGCAACCGGCCGCCGCTACAGCGCCACCACCAAGCCCAATCACCGGCGACCTTCCCCACGCCGATCTCGTCCCTACAGACCTCTCTCTTTCCCCCTGCAACAGGCCGAAACCCGTAGCCCTCTCTCTTCCTCTATACACACGGGTTTTTCCCTGTAGCGCCACCGTTAGCCACCCCTGCGGCACCGCACCACCACCACCACCCTGCCAAGCTCATCCCCACAGACCTCTCTCTTTCCCGCCACAACAGGCCGAAGCCCATAGCCCTCTCTCTTCCTCTATACGCATGGGTTTTTCCCCGTAGCACCGCCGTTAGCCACACCTACGGCACCGCACCACCACCACCAGCCCGCCGAGCTCATCCCCACATACCTCTCTCTCTCTCTCCCGCCGCAACAGGCCAAAGCCCGTAGCCCTCTCTATTCCTCTACACGCACGGGTTTCTTCCTGTAGCGCCGCCTTTAGCCACCCCTACGACACCGCACCACCACCACCAGCCTCGTCCTTCACCGACGACCCTTCCACTTCCTCCTTTCCTCCAGCCGACGACCCTGATTTATGATTTGTGTAGAAACTTGTGTGTTGATTTGGTGATTTGTGTGGTAATTTTTTGATTTTGTGATATTTTGTGGTGATTTTGCCGTGATTTTGCTGTAAGGATGTAGAGAGGGACGCAGATGCATAGAGGGACATAAGGTGGAAGAAGAAAAGCGTAAAACATGTATTACTGTTTATTACTGTTCATGTCACTGTTCATTACTGTTCACGTTTATAGAGACTTTTAAGTATAAGGGGATATATGTATGTATATATATATGTATGTATGTATGTATATGTATGTATGTATATGTTTCTATGTATGTATGTATGTGTATATATGTATGTATATATGTATGTATGTGTATGTATGTATCTATGTATGTATGTATGTATGTATATATATGTATGTATGTATGTATATATGTATGTATGTATGTATGTATGCATGCATGAATAATGATATACACACAACACATTGCACAATACACACAACATATTGCACACAACACATTACACAACAGTATTATAAAATGAAGGTATTTTTGTAAAATTATGTTAGTTTTATAAGATGTTTTACAAAAATATCATTCATTTAAAACATAGTTATGTAAAATGTTGTGAAAATATTATATGTAAATTATTTTCCTATATATATAGAGAGAGAGTCATTCTAGGCTGCCCGTTAGGCATGCCGCCTAGCACAAACTTTCATTTTTATTTTTATTTTTTTTCTTTTTTTAATATATTTAAATATTTTTAAAAGATAAAAAAATACATCAATACAGTAAAAGTTACTTTCTTAATCATTAAGTTAAAAAATTAGAAAAACAAAATTAAATACACGAGCTAACAAAGTGGGGCAAAGTTATATATATATATATATATATATATATATATATATATATAATATGGATATGTTGGTTTTTTATATTTAGAAGTAAATTATATATATCCCACGCACGTACCGCGTGCTCCTTTAGATGAAATTCCTTGCATGAGCTTGATCCTTGAGCACAATTAGACTTGTGATCATCACATCTCCTTACAATTATGTATATATAATCTAAATAGTTTAGTGTGAGAGTTTCAATCATCAGAAGTGTTGAGGCATTTTCCAATCATGGTTGAATGCCCACCGTATGGTCTGTTGTGAATGTTATACAAAACACACACACTAACGATGGCAAATAGAGTAAAAGTAATACAATCAAGAACATAATGCACAATATATGTGATTCGGCAAATTGTTTACGTCCAAAGAGCTGCAGAAATCTTATTAACCAGAGGAGATTACAATCACTCAATTTCAACTCACACTCTTTAGGGCTTCTTGCTCTCTCACACATTATACACTCACTAGACAATTGTCATATCTCAAAATATGCTTAAGGACGTACAAAACAAGTCTAATATGATATATTTATATTAGACCTATCGAGCGCACCTTGAGCGAACGACCAAATCAACATTGGCTCGAGCGGGGTGTCGAGCAAATACTAGGGTTTGTATCTCGCTCGAGCTCCCTGTCGAGCGAGACTCGAGCAAACTCTCGGACTTGAGCTTCGCTCAAGCCCAGGGTCGAGCGTTGTTTCAGCAAACACATTTTTCAGCTTCAAACCAGTCTCCACATATACCCCGAACAATCTCCCACTTGGAGACTGGTCTCCACATGCCAGCCACTATTTCCAGTCAAGTCCTATCATCTCTGCAGCTCACAGCTCCCATCTTCAAGCTAGACTCCAGTCTTCTACGTATTGAAGTCAAGCCCGACTTCAATCTTCCACGTACATCGCCCTTAGTCAGCACATCCACTGGGCGACTCACAACTCTCACTACACTAGGAGTATCCAATTTCGAACCAATATTGGCAACCTTAGCCAACTTTCTCAGATTTTCATGAGGAACGACAAAGCTGACTCCCTTTGGCTTCCTCACATGTTTCGCGCAATCAAACCTGTCTTTTTGCACTCTTGTATTTTCCTGCACATCACTGGACCCTGATGTTAAATACAAAGAGTTAGATTTCTTACCATGCGCTAGGACCAGCGCACCAGTGATCTTCCAAGCTCCTCCAGAGGACACTACTGCAAAACCGCTATCATCAAACTGTACCACAGAGATCAGATTTTTCTTTAAATCTGGAACATGTGTGACTTGCTGTAAAGTCTACACGCTCCTGTTTGGAAGTGTGATGTGCATATCACCCACTCCCACTACATCCAATGCTTCTCCATCAGCCACATACATCTTCCCAAAATCACCAGCAACATAATTCTGCATGATTTCTCGATGTGAGGTGCTATGGAACGAAACCCCTGAATCCAACACCCAATCATCAATCAGGCTGTGCACTGCAGAAAGTAAGGCATCATAAGTTTCTTCTGCCACTACGTTCACAGCATCATCCTCATCACTTTCTTGATTCTTGCAATTTCTCTAGATGTGGCCCCACTTGCCACAACTCCAACAATTGATCTGCTACCAATATCTCGTCTTACTCTTCCCTCTACTTTTGGAGTTTGACATGTCATATCCTCTGCCCTATTGTTAACAATCAGGGCAAATCCTAAACCCGAGAACTCACCCGAGTCTCTCCTACGTACCTCTTCAGCAAGTACTATGTCACGCATGTCATTGTAATTCAGTTTCGTCTTGCCGGTTGATCTACTCATAGTCATCCTCATGGCCTCCCAACTATTTGGCAATGATGCCAACATAATCAATACTCTGATCTCGTCATCAAATTCAATCTCTACAGAAGACAGTTAATTTGTGATCGTATTGGAGTCTCTTCCTATATAGATAGTCCTCGATCTACATCTTCCAGTATCCAAAATCAGTGTCGTCGAACTTCTCGATGCTTTCATTTGATCTCCAACCATCATTTTCCTTCAGATCTGATCTTGGCTTTTGATACCAGTTGTTGAGAAATGTTGTGCAAAATACACACACCAACAATGATAAATAAAGTAAAAGCAACACAATCAAGAACACGATGCACAATATACGTCGTTTGGCAAATTGCCTACGTTCACAAAGCTGCAAAAATCTTATTAACCAGAGGAGATTACAATCACTCAATCTCAACTTACACTCTTTAGGGTCTTTTGCTCTCTTATACAATATGCACTCACTAAACAATTGTTCTTTCTCAAAATATGCTTAAGGCCGTACAAAACAAATCTAATATGATATAGTTATAGCAAACGGCACTGGAAACCCTAATTTGGTAAAATTTACATACTTCGCTCGAGCAGCCTATCGAGTGCGCCTTGAGCGAACGACCAAATCAACATTGGCTCGTGCGGGGTGTCAAATGAACACTAGGGTTTGTGTCTCGCTCGAGCTCATTGTCGAGCGGGACTCGAGAGAACTCTCGGACTTGAGGTTCGCTCGAGCCCAGTGTCTAGCGCATGTCGAATGAACTTCACTCGAGCGCACTTTCAGCAAACACATTTTTCAACTCAAAAACTAGTTTCCACATATACCCCAACATGGCCGGATAACTCTTCTCTCATACGCTGATTCACGGTAGTGATGTGCAGGGAACACTCTTAATCATAATAACATAAAGTAAAGGAGGCTAGTATTTACGTGATTTAGCACTTGACACGAAGGTCTACCTTGACTAGTTTAGCTTCTAGGGTGTAAATCCACTATAAGTGAAGTTTTATATAAGCTCCTCATCCTTACAAATTAAACTCTCTACAAGTGCTCCCATAAGTCTCTCTAATCTTTTAAGTTATTCTCACGAGCACTTTGATCTTCATTCTCTCTACCAAGCTAATTCAGCTGAACCCTCCTCTCTATTCGCCTCACTTTCTTATAGTCAATCTTCTTGCTTTATTCCCATCCTCCTATTTTACATCACATCTTTCTTTATTTTATGTCTTCCGATCCAACTTATTATCCTTCATTTTTACGTCTCATCTTCGACCTTGCTTTATGTCTGGTCATGTCTTAGCTGGTAACTCTTGCTTTCTCCCTTTCTCTTTTATATCCTTGTGTACGCACTAAACTTTGATATTAACAATATCTTATAATATCTATAAATAATAGTAAAATGACTTATAAATGATAACTAAATAATTTGACTTAAAATTTTTATTAAAAAAATTGAATAAAAATATTATAAGAGAACGTACACTTATATAAAAAATGTGTTATATTTAAAAGATGCATGTAGTTTAGATATAAAATATCTCAAAAGAGAACGTACACTTGTATTTCCGAACGATCTCAACAATTATTTTAGCCTCAACAATTAGGATTCAAGAAACAAATGAGGTTGTCGTTCAAGGACGGTAGGTAGAACGCAGTCTTGACTTTCTTTTCGAAAAACGAGGAATTAAATCATGATCTTGTAGATGAAGGGTGGAGGCTAATTGGTATTCGATGTATGCGTTGTGATGTGTTGCCAACTATAACCTCGATCTTAGGGCCGATATATGCATCTTCCTAATTAAAATAAGAGAAAAAATACTTACAACCGTGAATTGCGTAATCGTCGCTTAATCGCTTTGAAAAAATGAATAAAACATGGGATTCACATGAAAAAAATTAATTTTTTAATAGTAGACTCTACTCTTTTTCAAAGCGATTACGCAGCGGTTACGCACTTCACGGTTGTATGTAGAATTACTCTTAAAATAATTGATCATAGGTTTAATTAATTAGGATTATGATCACATTTATATATATATATATATAGTAGTAGTCCCTATTAATTTGCATGCTGATAATTTTATTTTTTATTTTTTGGCTGAATATGATACCACTATGCATACCAAATCATGATCAATAATTGAGAGAGAATTGATGATCTAGGTAGATCTAGATCGATCGAGACATAAATAGTACTTAAATATTACATCTATGAATTCTGATTTGGGTAGGCGTGATTCACATGGATCTGTTACAGATTCATAAAATATCTAGGTATATATATATTATATATATATATATATATATATATATATATTAATTAATATATAGATATTAAATGGTGACTAACAGATGATTATTAATGCATTTCAGGCCGGGATGGAGTTGATCAATATGATCATGATCAGGATATGATTAGGTGGATATATAATCTCATGAGAATATCTACTTATCATTTCTATACATCACACATCACAAATTACGTTTTTTTTAATTTTTTTTTATTTTCTTTATAACAAGTATATAGTGTATGGATAATTAGCATAACAACTAAATTAGTTTAACAAGAATAAAAAAAATTAAAATATATAAAATGTATAATATGGGATGATGAGTAACTATATAGCAATGTTAGGTACAGTCCTCAAATGGGGACTGCAATGCAAGCCTAAACTATTTTAACTTTAAAATTTTTTAAAATTACAAAATTATCCCTCCTAAAATTATGTTTTCTTCCATTTCATAATGTTCTGCACATGCAATCCACATTTGAGAGCTGCAAATAGAATTTCTTATATAAAAAACCTAGTTATAAATCATTCATCTTCATCGCACGCGCATAGATATATATAATATTATAAGATGTACGGACGTAATTATCTCCGTACAATTATCCGCAAATTTTCTTTTATATAATAAAAATTCTTCTTATCAGTCACTATTTATCACCTTATATTTTATATTCTATAAAAAAATATCTCTATCTTATAAAAAATACTTTCACATTCTATAAAAGAAAAAATTATAGATATAAAATGCGTGAATGAACAATAACTTATGGATAATATTTCTGTATAAGAAATAAGTCGGGCTAGCCTTCCTTATAAACATTGAGTTTAACTTTAGAAAAAATCTACACAATCTCTCTAATCTCTATATACTACATATTTTTTAATTTTTATTATTTTTTTCTTTCATTAAATATTTAATATTTAAATAATGAATAAAAAATTAAATTATTTAAAAAAATTTAAAAATATTAAAAAATTAAAAAAAAAAAAAAAAGTGCTGTGAAGAAATTGTGTAGCATTACTTTTTTAACTTTAAATCCGACCTGGTGAATAGAGGTGATTTATACCCTCGAATAACATGTTGACACATCTGTATTTCAAGAAGAGAAAAGTAGATCAACCGCCCTCGTGCAAGTAGAGCCCATACTTTCTATCTGTTTCTACCCTCTCTGTCCCTCGCTGACGCTGAATACCAGCTCTCTCTCTCTGATCTCTCTCTCTGTCACTCCTAAAACCGGACGAAGCTTACTTTCTCTCACTCCCCAGTCTCTCTCCCCGCAAGCCATCGCCCATCGCATCCGCAATAAGAAAAATAATGTTTACAACTATTATTTAGGAAGAGAATATTATTTATAATAAAAATAAATTTATTTTGATAAAAAATAATAATTTTTACAAAAAATATCTGATTACAATTAAATAATTTCCTTGCAGTGATCCCGAGAATCTGACGCCCATCATCGCATCTGAAACTCTGGAGCCCGAACGTCTCTCACCTCTATGTCATCTGCCGAAGCTCACTTTATCGATGGAAAATGCTAGGGCTCCCGCGGGAGCTCACTTTATGTGTATTTTTTAATTTTTTTTATGTAGATATTTTTATTTCATCTTATCTTCTTTCGAAACATTATTTAAATACAAATATTTTCAAACTAATTAATCATGACAACATTTTCAAACTAATCACTGTATTAACTTTTCCAGATTTTTAAACAAAAAATAATACACATTTTTCAAATCTCAAAACAAAAATTATATTAAAAAAATTATATTCTAACAATATTTGAACTTTATAATATTTTTTATTCAACTTTTTCTCTCATTTTCTAAAATTCAATAAATACTTAATTCAAAATATTTCATTATTATCTACAAACTATCTTACTATTATTTACAAAATTTTCATCTCATCTCATTTTTTAAGCATCCCCTAAAAAATGATAACGCCCCGATCATTTTTTAATTACTAGCCATTCTAGCCAACTCCTAGCCATTCTCATTATAACGCCCCGATCCCAGATGGGTCGGAAAGTTACTCCTTATCACTTTAAAATCATAAATCACAATTCAAATATAAACTCTAACTCTTTAATTACTCATAGATCTCATTGTTTTAAACAATCTATTTCAAAATAGTTAACTAAGAATACGACAGTCTAAAAAAAATGCCAAATTTCCCAAAGTACGAAGTCCACATAGCGAAATGAAGCTATTAAATAAAATTCTCCAACAAGTGTCCACTTTGTACTTAATATACTATGCTCACATAGTCTTACCCATGTTTCCTATTCTTCAACTTTCGCTAAAATATTTAAAAAATATTATGGAGATAAGGGGTGAGTTATCAATAACTCAGTAAGCAAATGACATATACTAGCATGCAAACATGAGTATTTATAAAGTGCAGTAGTAAAACAAAATATTTGTCAGAGTTATCATACAAAATAAAACATGTTTTCAAACGTAATAGAGCGATGATTTAAGACACATAAAAACCAGAGTACTTTGGCAGAACATAACCTGAGCATCATCATCACATTAAAACAGAGCATCTCACAGAGCAGAGACCATGTTTCACTCCCGTGGTAGGATTGTGCTATCCCTAGTGGCCAAATCGGGCAGAGACAGATATGAAATCTTTCTCTTATTACTCGGCCTTGAGTATGTACACAGGAAAGACCACATAAAACCACTTTGTTTACAAAGTGGGTGCACTCAGAGAGACATAGAAGTTGGTACCAACCCAAACAAAGCAGAGCATAACAGAGCAAAGTAGAGCAGAGACAGAATCAGATACAAAATCAGTACACCATACCAAAGGTTTTTAGATGCCATATTAAAACAAAACAGAGTACCAAAACATATTCAGATTATTCTCACATACTGAAAACAAAAGTCGGAGCACCTTTCTAAATCCATGCACAATTTTTCAGATTTTCAATATCGCTCTTTTTTTAAATTTTAGAGACAACTACACAATGTATGTTAGAAAATATTTTTCATTTTTCATACAGATTTCATGAGTAATGAAAATAAGTGACCGATGTTGGTTTTTCCCAAGTTCTCATTTCATCACAAAATATGCAAAAGTTTCAAAAAGTTAACCTCAGTCTCAATAATTCGTGTAAAGCCTATCATAAGAACCCAACTTACCTAAATTTTAGTTTTTTCAGAATTTCTCCACAATAGTACTAAATGAAAATTAATCGTCACCTATAAAAATAATTACATAATTTCCATAAATATCTGAAATTAACACCTTTCTCAATATTTGAACTTGAAACGCTAAGTAACCTATTTTCCTAAAAATCTAAATTTCTTGAAACCATAAAATATCATCCAATCTCGAATGCATCGATTTTCACTCAATTTCCAACGAAGACAACTCTAAATTCTTTAGACCTTGATACCAATTGCCATTTAAAAACCTTAACTATTTTCTGTCAAACAAACTTTTGGACTAAAATAAAGTTAGCCGAAACTCACATAAAATAACATACAAATTTTCTGTAATCATCTTGAAGCCCATCGCAAAATCATGTCCAAAATGGAATCATCCTAATGAAAATGGCGTTTTGGAAAATAACTCATAAACATGCATGGGCTTTTGGGAAAAGCATGGAAACAAAAGGAATCTGAGATTGTGAAAACTACCGGACCAAAGCCGTGCGACATAGGGGTGTCCAAAGTCATCGAGAGAGAGGGAGAGTCAGGGCAGTCTGTTGTAACTTTGAGTTGCTTGTTGAGTTTTCAACTCAGATGCCAAGTATTGTAATGAATACTTATAAAGAATCTCTCCTACAAGTATTTAAACAGAAGTTAAAGAATTGTAGAAAGGACACAAAGGAATTTACGTGGTTCGATCCAATGATCTACATCCACAGCTGCAACAGTCTAGAGATTTTATTGAATGGTGATCAAAATACAAATCTTGAGATTACAAGAACATTCTCTCATACACACCTCACTTTCTTGGAGCCTTGCACAGATTGTTCTCTCTGTTTCTCTCTTGTATTCTTCTATCTAAAAAAGCAATCCTCAAGTACAGATGAAAGGCTTCTATTTATAGACTTAAACAGAAACTGAGTTTCTATTTTCCTATAAGCAGGCCACTACTCGAGTCATTCCCCACGTGCAGCCATGTGCACACAGCCTTAGCTCTAAATGGTTGACACCCTTTATTACAATCTCCACCTTGGAAATCATTTAGAACTTCCAAACTGCCATTGCTCCTCTTTGACTGTTGCTGCAGATCCCATCTAATTGGCTTGGCAATTTTCCATGTTAATCAAGTCCAGACAATGTCTGAACTTTACTGTTGGCAATGACTTAGTCATCATATCAGATGGATTTTCTTCTGTTGGGATCTTTTCTATCCCAATCTCTCCAGCTGAAATGATGTCCCTCACAAAGTGAAGCCTAATGTCTATATGTTTTGTTCTTTCATGGTATACCTGATTTTTAGCAAGATGAATTGTGCTCTGGTTGTCACAATGAATTGTGATATTCCCTTCATACATGCCTAATTCATGAGATATTCCCTTTAGCCATATAGCCTCTTTTATAGCCTCTGTCATTGCAATATATTCTGCCTCGGTTGTTGATAAGGCAACAACTGGCTGTAGGTTTGCCTTCCAACTGATGGCACCTCCAAAGGCAGTAAATACAAACCCTGTCAA
The DNA here is from genome assembly GCA_022457165.1 of Juglans mandshurica. NCBI lineage: Eukaryota > Viridiplantae > Streptophyta > Magnoliopsida > Fagales > Juglandaceae > Juglans > Juglans mandshurica. The sequence continues at coordinate 22,783,859 of CM039632.1, forward strand.
AGACTTCCTAGTGTCTATATTTCCTGCATAATCCGAGTCAACAAACCCTTCTATTCCACTTCCCTTTTGTGAGTTTCCACCAAACTTCAGTCCCAAACAAGATGTACCAGATAAATACTGAAATACCCACTTGATTGCTTGCCAATGGGGTTTTCCAGGATTGCTCATAAATCTGCTAACTATGCTAACAGCATATGTCAAGTCAGGTCTAGAGCAGACCATAGAGTACATTACACTTCCCACCATGCTAGCATAAGGTATTTTATGCATAAACTCTATTTCTTTATCTATTTGAGGAGCTTGTGTTACTGACAGTTTTGAGTGTTGCCCCATGGGAGTGCTAACAGATTTTAAATGATTCATGTCAAACCTCTTAAGAACCTTTGAGATATATGCTCTTTGTGATAAGTAGAGTAGTCTTTTCTCCCTATCTCTAACTATTTCCATTCCCAAGATTCTCTTTGCAGGCCCTAGTTCTTTCATTTCGAATTTTGACTTCAGAATGCACTTGACTTGTTCTATCAGCTTTGAGTCTTTACATGCTATTAGCATGTCATCAACATACAACAGTAGATATACTAAGACTTCCCCAACTTTCTTGTAGTACACACAGCTATCATATCCACTTCTCTTGAAGCCATTTTCAGTTATGTGAGAATCAAACCTTTTGTACCATTGCCTAGGGGACTGTTTGAGTCCATATAAGGATTTCTTGAGTAAACACACCTGATTGCTGTTGATTTCATTTGAATATCCTTCTGGTGGCTGCATGTATATGACTTCATCGAGGTCTCCATGTAAGAAGGCTGTTTTTACATCCAGTTGTTCTAAGTGCAGGTCTTCATGGGCAGTGTAAGCAAGCAGTAACCTTATAGAGGTGTGTTTGACCACTGGAGAAAAGATTTCATTGTAATCAATCCCTTCTCTTTGTGTAAACCCCTTTGCTACCACTCTTGCTTTATACCTTGGACCCTCAACCCCTGGTATCTCTTCTTTCCTCTTATATATCCACTTGGACCCTATCAATTTTAATTTCTCTGGTTTAGAAACCAGTACCCATGTCTTATTTTTGTTCAAAGACTCCATTTCCTCTTGCATTGCAAGTAACCATTTATCAGCCTCCTTACTCCCCATGGCTTCTTGATAGGATCTTGGCTCTAATTCCACTATCTCTTCAGCAACTGTCAAAGCAAATGCAGCCAACTCAGCATAGCCATATCTCTGAGGTGGCTTTATGACTCTCTTCTGCCTGTCTCTTACCAGGTTATAAGAATTCACTCCACCTTGATTTCTGTCATCTGAGCTTGACTCTTCAATTTTTCCAACTTGTTCATTAGGTTGAGCTGGTGTAGTCTCTCCTTGCTCCACCTCAAATTGCATGCTGTCAGAAACAGGATTCTGTGTTATCTCAGTAGTTTCCTTTTGTACTCGAGCCATTTGTTGTTCATTGAAAGTCACATCCCTACTAATCAAACATTTCTGTTTCCCAGGTTCATCCACCCACAATTTGTAGCCTTTGACCCCTTCTGGATACCCCACAAAAATGCACTTGAGTGCTCGAGGTTCAAGCTTGTCTGTTCTTGAATGAGCATATGCCACACAGCCAAATACTCTCAAGTAGTCATACCTTGAGGGTTTTCCTGACCACATTTCTTGAGGGGTCTTGAAATCAATTGCTGATGATGGACTTCTATTTATCAAATATACTGCTGTAGCAGCAGCTTCTGCCCAAAAAGATTTTGGCAGGCCTGAGTTTGATAGAAGGCATCTTACCCTCTCCAAAATGGTCCTCTTCATTCTCTCAGCTAGGCCATTTTGTTGAGGGGTTTCTCTCACTGTTTTGTGTCTAGCCAGTCCCTCCTTTTGACAGAAAATGTTAAACTCTTTTGATAAGAACTCTAGTCCATTATCAGTTCTGAGTTTTTTCACCTTTCTTCCCACCTGGTTTTCAACTAGAGCTTTCCATTCCTTAAACTTAACAAATGTATCACTTTTGTTTTTGAGAATATAAATCCATACCTTTCTTGAATAGTCATCTATGATGGATAAAAAATAGTTTCCTCCACCATGAGAACTAACCCTTGCAGGTCCCCATAAGTCTGAATGGATGTAGTCCAAAACATGTTTGGTATGATGAACTGCAGACTTGAAAATGGTCCTTGTGGATTTTCCAAGTATGCAGTCTTCACAAAAAGGTAGTTCTCCCAATCTTTTTTCACCTAACAAGCTTTGCTTCTGAAGTTCTTGCAGACCCCTTTCACTGACATGCCCCAGTCTTTTATGCCATAACACTGCCATGTCATCCAATTTCATATGAACAGATGATGCCTCACCACATATTGTTTTTCCTATCAGTGTGTAGAGGCCATTTTTTATAATGCCTTTCATTATTATTAAAGACACCTTTGTCACCTTTAATACCCCTGATTCTGACTTGAAGGAGCAACCAGATTGGTCAAGCATCCCAAGAGAAATTAAATTTCTCTTTAAATCTGATATGTACCTAACTTCCTTTAGTAACATTTCCATACCATCATGTAGCTTCAATCTGACTGATCCTATTCCTAGAATCTTGCAAGTCTTGTTATTACCAAGGATCACCTGCCCTCCATCTACTTCAGTGAAGGTCTCAAACCATGGTTTCGAGGGGCACATGTGAAATGAACACCCTGAGTCTAAGATCCATTCTTTGGCAGAATCTACCTTAGAGACATTCAACACCTCAGCACTGTCATATCCATCTAATACAACAGCAGTATTTCCTTCTCCCTTAGTTTTATTACCAAAGTTTTGTTTCCTCTCAGGGCAGTCTCTTTTAAAGTGCCATTCTTTGTGGCATACAAAACACTTGAGTTGTTTCCCTTTGGATTTTGATCTTGATTTGTAATTCCTTCCCTTGTGACTTTGTTTTTCTGTTCTACCCCTTATTGTCAAACCTTCCCCAGTTTCTGTTTTTGTGTCAGTTTTGTTTTGCAATTCTCTTGAGTGCAAAATAGACTGCACTTCATCTAAGGTCAAGCTTTCTCTACCATACATTATGGTTTCTTTAAGATTTGCATATGAGGTGTCTAAAGAACTTAATAACAGAATAGCTTGATCCTCATCATCAATTTTAATGTCTATGTTTGCAAGATCCAAGATGATTTTGTTGAACTCATCAAGATGCTCTTCCATAGACATACCTGGGTTCATTTTAAAGGTATAAAGCTTGGTCTTCTTGTGGAGTCGATTTGCCAAGGATTTGGTCATATAGAGGCTTTCTAACTTTAGCCAAACCCCTGCTGCTGTCTCCTCCTTGGCAACCTCTCTCAAGACTTTGTCACCAAGAGAAAGAATTAGAGTGCTGTGGGCCTTCTGCAAGATCTCAGTTTTCATTTTTTCAGACAAAGAACTCATGTTCTTTTCTCCAAGAAGAGCATCCTGAAGGCCTTGCTGAACTAGGAGGGCTCTCATCTTGATCCTCCATAACCCAAAGTCATTCTTTCCATTGAACTTCTCCACATCGAACTTGGCATTTCCCATCTGAACCTCAGCTTTTGATACCACTTGTTGTAACTTTGAGTTGCTTGTTGAGTTTTCAACTCAGATGCCAAGTATTGTAATGAATACTTATAAAGAAATTGTAAACAAGTATTTAAACAGAAGTTAAAGAATTGTAGAAATGACACAAAGGAATTTACGTGGTATCCAATGATCTACATCCACAGCTGCAACAGTCTAGAGATTTTATTGAATGGTGATCAAAATACAAATCTTGAGATTACAAGAACATTCTCTCATACACACCTCACTTTCTTGGAGCCTTGCACAGATTGTTCTCTTTGTTTCTCTCTTGTATTCTTCTATCTAAAAAAGCAACCCTCAAGTACAGATGAAAGGCTTCTATTTATAGACTTAAACAGAAACTGAGTTTCTGTTTTCCTATAAGCAGGCCACTACTCGAGTCATTCCCCACGTGCAGCCATGTGCACACAGCCTTAGCTCTAAATGGTTGACACCCTTTATTACACAGTCGATGAAGTGGGCGGAGATCGAAGGTGATAGGTCCGGCGGCACAGAACTGTGAGAGAGATAGATTTGATGAGAGAACATAAAGTGAGAAAGAGAGAGCACCACGGCGTGAGGGAAAGATGTTATCGAGAGGGAGGGTGGTGACTAGAGGCAGCGGCAGTGCAGTACGGTGGCGATGGCGTGGAGGAGGCTGGCGGTGTGAGGTGGCTAATTTGAAGCCCACGGTGACCTCCAACAATGCTCTATTTTTTAGAAGTAAAACAGAGTTGCATATGGTGGCCAAGCAAACTGTTTTGGTTGTCAACGGAGGGACACGAGCATGGAGTTGGGCAGTGGAAAGGCAACTTCTGTCCTGCGACGGAGGTCTCGTCACATTGCTTGGGCTGTTGTGCCATCAAGTGGAGGTCGTATGTGTGTGCTGGTGGTGCAGGGGTGACACTGTGGGGTGGCTGGGTTCAAGGTTTTCCAAAAAGCTGGCAGTGCTCAGTGGTTCTTTGGTACAGGGTGGCAACGGTGCGGCGGTTGGCTTCTGTTTCGCTTCGGGGTGGCAAGGGATGAGCAGTGGTTTGGGCATGGTGATTTGGGTGGTGTAATTGCTTCGTCAATTGAGTTGGCGAATGAGGGATGAACATGCCGTTGGTTACTAGACAAGGATAATGGAAATCGGCAAGAATTTAACAGAGGGATCATCTCTATATATGCGTGAGCAGACTAGCAGTTTCGAGGTTGACGTTTTGGAAGTTATAACATCAGTGAGAGAAAAATCGAGAGATGATGGGGAAGAGAGATATGGACGTGGGAGTGGGGAAAATAACGTAAAGGAGCCAAAAACTGAAAGTAAGAGAACATACATACCTAAACGACGTCGTTTGGCACCTCCGTTGGTATGGCTATTATACCCATAAACATTACAAGTAACCCCTTTACGTACCATGGCATTTCTGCGACCTCCTTTACAATATAATCACCTTTTAGAATTCATTATTCTCAAAAGAAAACCATTATATATATATATATATATACACACACACACTAGTAGTAATGAAACGTCCAAGGGACATTTGCCCAGTGGAGAAAAAATACATATGCTAATTTTATATATATATGAACTATATATAGATAGAAATATAAATAACACAACTGCATTATAAAAAAATTATATTTTCTTACAAATCTATTAATCATATAGTAAAAAAAAGTTATAACCTAATTGCAAAAAGAAAAAGAAAAAGAAATGTCAAAGAAAAAAGAATAGTAAATCACGAAGAAAGAAAACAAATAATATATGCAACAACCATAGTAATATATATGAAAAAGAAGTTTGATATAAGTTTACAAAATGAAGTTTGATTTAAATTTTAAACAGAAAGTAAAGTTCATATTACAACCATAGTAATCAACATATTTCTTTTTCTTTTGTAGAATTAATTGATAAGAAATTAAAATTCTTATGACGTTGTTAGTTCATCTGGTATATATCTGCACGAAGTATGATTGTCCATTCTTTTTCTGAAATTTCTTTAGCCATACTTCCAAAAATGGCAGATGCTCTTGTAAAAAAATAAAAAAATATATTATAAAAATTATGATTTGATTTATAATTGTATTATTTGAATTGAAAGAGTTAAAAAAATGTAATAGTATGTTGCCTTGCCAATATGATTCATAAAATGAATTACTGAATAACTCAACGTTTTTTCTACAATTTCATCAAATACTACTATAGCTAGTTATCTTGTACCATCATCAACTTCAACATATGCTCGACAACTATTATCAACAAAAATATAGTTATCTGTTAGAATGTATAGAAAAGATATGTTAAATTTTTAATTGGGTGATGTAAACTGAAGGTTTAGAAAAAAGGTACATACCGTAGTTTTGCAATGCTCATATGTTTACAATGGTAACATTAAGATTTTTCATTGTAATCATAACCTATTCCTTTGTTACATCCGATGCAAGACATATAAAAGAATATTTGCTGGAGATCAAGCACGTTTGTCTTGCATTTCACCCAAAATTTTGGTTTCCATATGATATTTATAATAGGTATTAAAATAATTGTGTTGTAATAATCAATAAATAGAAAAATATTGTTAAGAATATAATTTTACTATTGCATGTTGTGAAGCCTTGAGTAGTTTTGCAACATCAGAAATGTTCGTTAATTTCCGGACAACATGAGCAGTGGCAGATATGTGTATTGGATTTAAGGATTTTATAATCACATCTTCAAGCAAGAAATCATTGAGTGTTGTCTAGCAAAAATTTAAAAGAAATTAAAAACAAATAATAATTTTTGAAAATGTAACAATTATATGTTGAAAACAAAATTAATAAAAGTTTGTTTTAAAATTAAACGAAAAAAGAAAAGATGTATTACCATTCTTGCAACGATGTTACGCCAAGAATTGTAGGATTCATTGTAAACATACTTGTTGGTTGAGATGACAAAGAAAATTCTAAGTTAAAAGGATATGTTAGATATGGAATGAGCATATTATACAAAACAAAAATATAGAATTCTAAATTTTTTAATAATACCATTATAAAAAGTGACTTTTAATCGTTTGGCAAAAATGATTGGTTTAGCTCCAATAACTTTTGAAATTTGTTGACATTTAGCATCAACAAACTGACCCCACATAGTCAAACATACAGGGTTTAAGCTACAAAATTGAAGTAAGAGTAAACAATAATTTGATGTCAATAGATGCAATTAGAAAAAAATTATTATTGAAAATGCAATAAAATAAATACATAATTTAAAGAATATGTCTACCTTTGATCAATCAAATATATTTCTTGCAAGACTTTGGAACCATTTGTTGTCTTCACTTCTCTAGTTGGCTTAATGTATAATGCAATTGCCAATAAATCTAATAAATCATGTTTTTAGTTTTTAGTTTGTTAATAAATGTAGTTATGAAAGTGAATTCAATGAATGTTTCATGTTTATAAAAAAAATATATATATATAGTTATGAAAGGATTTGAAAATTTTGAATAAGTATTTACGTATCTCTACAATTGAATCTTTATAATTATGAAGTTCACTAAATGGAACGATATCATAAACTGGTGGCTGCAATGCTTCTTCATCATCTGCAATTTCTTCAATTATTATCCTTGAATTTAAGATACATTGATATTGATGAGTTTCAGTTTTATATTTAGGACTTAGCGGCTTCACGTAAGCATTATTGATGTAGTATGACTGGAATACATGCAAAGTGTCATCACGTGAATCAATATCTTTGTCAAACATGGTTGCTTGTAGTCGATTGCCTTGCAAAATATTAAAATAATATATTTCCAGTAGAAATTAATATATGCTTATTATTATTAAGAAAACATTTTATATCGTTAAATATATAGTTATAATTTTTTGTAAATTTACAAAACAACAAGTATTATACATCGGCATCAATTAAGATTAAGTGCTAATATTTTAATGGCAAATGCTGTTGATAAAGTGTTAAAATTGCATGATTAAGTTGCTTAAGTGAATAAATTGTTTAACCAAAAATGATTTATGTTGGCGTGAGTTATATTTGGAAACAAAGAAATTATAGGCAGTTCAAATTAACAAGATCACGTTGATGTAGATAAAATAGTCAAGCGTGATTCTAGCCGATATTGTTGTATTGATAAGTTTAGATTTCAATTCTTGTTATTTATGTATATCAATTCAACAACGGCCGCCTCATATAACATAAATTAATATGGAAAGTGGAAAAAACTAATGTACATGCTCGTGTTGACGGCAAACATGATGTTGTGACCATAATAGCTAGGCTTTGATTCATGTGAACTTTGCATATGCTTAATTCTTTGGGGTACTGCATATATATATATATATATATATATATATATATATATATATATATATATAGGAAATATGGAGAGGTTTGAAACTGAGGTGAAGGGTAATATTAAAGTATGGAATCTTATAACAAATTTTATGGTATATGCAGATTTTATTTAAATGATCTTTCCATTTTTACTTGAAGTTGGTTTTAGCTCATATTTCTATCATTTAATCATATTTGTTCATGTCTGTTTTAAAAGTTATTATAGTTTTTAGTTGGTAATCTTGTCATAGTTTCTTCTTTTGTTGTTGGAATGAGAATTTAGAAAATGTTTATTGTAGTAGTTGGAAGGAAATATTATTATGATGGCTGGTGGATATGGATGATGAGTGTGGATGATTTTAGATATGGATGATTTTGGGCGCTAATGTTTTGTAGTAGTATGGATGATTTGGATGTGGATGATTTTAGGTGTGGATGATGGATATTATTTATTTTTAGATTGTAATTTTTTACAGCTAGCATGCATGCAATATACATTATGAATTACTAATTACTGAATTATTTATTTTTAGATTGTAAATTTTGAAAAAATTGTAAATTGAAAGCTAACTCAAAAATTCTTTTTTAAATAGTGGGCCAAATATGAAGTTAAAAAGAGCAAAAGACAAAGCCCAAAATCTGACTTCGACTCCGAGGATGCATGTCTTGGAGTCGGAGTTGGAGGTAGGCCATACCGACTCCGACTTGGTTGGTGCTCAGCCCTACAGCGACCTGGGTTTGACTCCCGGTAAAACCTTCCTTTGGTTTTTATTTTTTTTGTTTCTATTTCAACTGTTTTTTATACATCTTTAAATATTTAAAAAAAAAATTCACTAATAATCACTTATTTAATCATTAAATACAAAAAAATTAATAAAAAAAACAATTGGTCCATTTTGTCGGTAGGAGTCCTCTGTTCAAGTAGCTATTCCTGTATATTGTATGATGAGTAATACATTCTTCATCATGCTCTTTCCATTTTGTATGAAAAACTGATTTGAAATATGTTACATTATCATATGTGATTGAAAATGACAAGATTTAAAATGAAAAGTAGTATTGCTATAATTATTCTCATTTAATAAAAACACATAAAAAATATGGAAAATATAACAAAAATAATCTCAACCTTGGTAGACATAAAGTACAATATTATGGCCTTTCAAAATAATGGTTATTTAAAATTGCATTACGGAGGATTAAGGTGGAAATTTTCTTTATTTTGAGTTCAGTAAACTCTTTTATTTTATTTTATTTTATTTTTGTTAATTTTTTTTAAGGATTACTGCCTCATAAAATATATAGTATGAGTAATGCTACTATGACTTATAATTTATATTACTCATTTTGTCTTCTTTATGTGGCACTGCATTATGGTGCCACGTAGCTTAATAAAAAAATTAAAAATACAAACATAAAAGGGTAGAGGAAATTGGGGGTTTTAATCTTTATCTTTTTATGTTTTCAGGTGCCATTTTATTTTGAATATATATATTTTTAATTTTTTCAAGGGGCAAAGTGTGTGATATAAATTAGGAGGCATAATAGCATTACTTAAGGCTGAAAACCGAAGGTATTGGTGCGGTTTTGGTCCAAAATCGAAACCTCATTGATGAGGAGAAAATTCCATTTTCTCGACCAAAACCGGCTGTGAGGGAGAAAGAGAACCGGCCGAAATTCGACGGTCGGTACCGATCGGTTCGGCGGTTTGGGAATTGGTTTTCCATCACCGGCCACCAACAACAACAATCACGATTCACAGCAACACAAGCCACAAGGATCGGAAAATGCAAAAAAAAAAAAAAAAAAAAAAACTTGAATGATGAATCAACCTTGCAAAAACAAAAAGGCCACCACTCAATAGATGGAGATGTCGCGCGGCGTGAGAGACGGTGGAGAGGGAAAGAGAGGAGAGAGGCGTTGGGCCACAGAGAAGTTGAGAACTGTGGCCTACCACTGGGAGTTTGAGAGAGGAGAGAGGCATTGTGCCTTGACCATGACACGGCCTCCGTGGGGTGTGGGGGTTCGTCGGCGAGAGAGTCTGAGAGAAGAGTGAGACTGCGAGAGACGGAGAGAGTTTGAGAGAGGAGTGTAGTCGGCAAAAGAAGAAAAAGGGGTGGGGGTGGGGGGAAGGATTCATTCGATCCTTAACTCTAGCCTAGAAACGACACCGTTTGGTTGAGACGACGTCGTTTTCTTTAATTTTTTTCATACGTTTTAAAACAAAACGACGACGGCGTCGTTTTGTATCAGAAATATATAAAAATTATATCAAGCGGTTCGGCTGTTCAAATCGGGATTGAATTGGCTGATGTCGGTTCTGGCTATTTTCCACCGGTTTCGACCGGTTCCTGACTCCAGCGTCGGTCTCCTTCGGCAACGGTCGGTCTTGCCGGTTCCTATTCATCCCTAGCATTACTCATATAGCATTGGATGACATATTTTGTGATTAGGGATGACAATTCATATTTACGGGTCATGTCAAATCATGAGTATTAGATTATATGGGTCAACATAATATATCTTGTTTTATTAAACAAGTCAGACCGTATAACCCTAACATGATCCATGTAAATAATGAGTGACATGACAAGGCCCGTTTCACCTGTCTAATAATAAAATTTTATTTGATAATCTGGATATGGCCCATTTAACCCGCTTAATCTGTTTCATATAAATGGGCTTTGTTTACTTGTATATTTATTTATTTTTAACCCAATTAATATAAATTCATATATAATACAAGGAAAAATATGTAAATAATTCACAGTTACAACTAGATTCATGATAAAATATTTTATTATCAATATCCAAACCAATAATGCATAAGAAATTTAAAAAACAATTTATAAAATAAAATTACATATTAATAAAAGTATAATAGAATATTTATAAAATTTGAAAATAGAATTTATTTGTGTTATGCTAATTAATTGCGGGTTTAGCAGTTGGCCTACAATTGGTCCGTTTATTAATCGTATCTCATTAGATCAATCAATTTTGATTTAAACTCATTTATATCGATCCTAACCCGATCGCGTGGAGTTTATGGATACCGTCATATATTGTTATCCCAGTTGGTGACAAAAAATGACGGAAACGCTTGGAATAGACTGTTTGCTATGTTGAGTTGTCTCGCCGCAGTAACTTTGATGCGGTCTTATCAACCGGATAATGTATTATGTCCCATGGTCACTGCTCATTGAAAGAAACGGCGTCACTTCGCCTTGCCGTGTGCCTAACTTCTAGAGGTTAAAAAGAAGAAAAGACATCGCCTTTACCCCATACATAGACAATGCTCAGAGACAAAGCCGCCCGCTACTGAGCCTCAGGTGAGAACCAACGTACAGGCCACAAGCTCTGAAAAGCGTGTACCCGCAAGGTGATTTCTCATAATTTTTGACCTTATTACATTTTTGGGGTTTTGATTTCTGAATGTCTTTCTGCTGGGTTTGGAAACTAATGCAGAAACCCTGAAACCAAATATAAACTGCATAAATGGGAAATCGTTTCTATGTGAAACAGTCTCTATATAATTTGCTTTTGAGATTGGTTATTATCTTTACCACCCTTTAAAGTTTAAGGGCTCTGGATGCTTTTGGTAAAGTTCACTACTTTTATTTGGTCTCTCTTGTAAACAATGAAACAATTTTTCTGCCTTTCCATATGTTTAGAACAAGAGCGTCTACACAATACAGAGCCCAATGTGTTAGATTACATGCTTGTACCAATCCATTTTTTTTTTGTCTTAATGGATTGAACTGAAACTTTCCATCGCTGGGTTTATTTTCTGCAATTCTGAATAATCCATGAGAAAGAAAAAGGTATTTTTCTTTTATTAATGTAGTTTTGTGCTCTGAGGTTTTTTGAAGGTATTTTGCATATAAATGCGAGCTTTTTCGATGAGTATTGAGATGTTAAGCTCAGTCTTTCCCACCGATGGTTGTAAGGGTTGTAATATAGGATGGATGGTCCACACTTTTAAGAGTTATATGAATAATATATTATTCATATAAACCGATGGTTGAGTTTCCACGTTGGTTGTTGCTAAGAAGAGAATGCATGAACATTTGCAATCTTTAGGCTTTTATTTGCCATATGGGCACAACCTGTTTGACGAAATGTCTCAGTTTTGTGTCTTCCAAAATGCTTGCATATTCTTGGTCTTAATAAACCCATTTGCACAATTTTCTGGAACTAGATTCTAAGGTTGCATTTGGTTGCAAGACTCAACTGAGCTCAGTCTAATTTTAAGTATATCCAAACACCCAACTCTCAAAGTAGTAAGCTCATCTCAACTCAAAACCTCCTTACACGTAAGACTCACAACCTTTTTCAACTTAACACATCTTTATATGTGAGACCCACAATCTTTTTCAACTTCCCATAAAAAGTACTAAACTCATCTTAACATTCAAACACACTTTAAACTCAGTTTAGATGGGCCCCACATAACTCCCTCCACTACTTAACTAACTACTATTCATAAAGAACTGAGCTCAGCTCAACATCCAAACGTAGCCTAAGTTATAGGTAATGAGTTCTGCTTTTATTATTGGATGTTTTTTCTTTGTAAGTATGGATGCTTTTATTATTGGATGCTATGTGTCATTGCTCATTATTGCATGCTCTTTTTTTGGCACATATTCTATATTTTTTTAGACTATAGTTGATTTACATTCTTCTTCAATCTCATGTATAGGAGAAAAATAATACAACCGAAAAACACTCAGTGCTATAGAAAATATTGAAGCTTTTTACTAAAAATTTATTCACTTTGAGTTTGGGGTGCTTTGCTTCTTTCAAGTCACTTTATTTATTATTCTCCTCCTTTATCTCTAAGGATATGCAATTTTCTACCCATTTCAAAGCTTCAATTTCAGAAGTGTAAGATATATTATAGTTCTTGCAAGATAAACATTATCTATGATCTGACTTCAATAATTCAAGGTGGAGGTCATCATATCTTGATTTTGATTCTGTATTTCTTGAGATGCATATTTTTTGTTGCCATAAATAACTTCATTTATATATATTTAGTAGATTTTGCAACTATATTGCACACAGAATTTGAACTTGTGATGGGATTACATGGCTTTCAAATGACAGTAAAAGTCTAGACTTGGCAAAAGTTCATCAATTCTAAGGATTTTTAAAATGGATCAATGAATTTTAAAACTAAGTATTCGACACATTATAATATCAACGATTGGATAAATGTTTTTTTGTCGGTAAACAAAATTTATTGATCATAAGAATAGGCAAGAGCCCAAGTATACATTTAAATTTTTTTGATCAGATAATTTTTGTTGTTGCAATTTTTATAAAACTGGGAAAAACATTAATTAAGTTTAGTAAGTATAGAGATATGATATATTTAGAAAATATCAACCTGCACATAGTGCAGGGTATAGGCTAGTAAATTATGAGAGTGAATACTGGATGATCCTCCTTATACATAAGAAAAAACTGTATTTTTTTATTGTCATAATTGATTGCATATTTTGAATAATTAATAAAAATTGTGTTATTTGAGGTTTTTTAACCTGATGCTACTTTTTTACTTCTTAAGATCAATGAATGTAAAAAAATGATAAACAACTTGAGTCTGTAGCACTCGGCCCAAGTTTTAATTGAGTCTCGAGCTGAGCTCAAATGAGTCGAGCTCGAATAGCCTAAAGTTAAGCTCAAATTTGGTTTCATTATAGCCAAGCTGAGCTTGACCAGCCATTGCTCTCTCAAACTCAACTCAACTACAAGCCTAATTGCCATCGTCACCATGTTGACATATTTAAGCTGATGTATATACAGGTTTCTTGGTCCAGAACAAGTATGGGGTTTTATTTAGTGCTCAGAAATTTGAACAATGTTGATTAACATCAGGTAACATGCTGTATGCAGAAATTTGTTCTTGACCTTCAAAGTTTAAGGTCAAGATAAAGCCCACCATGTTGTTTAAGTGAATTTTATTGTGTGGGTGTGAGAGACGAGCTCGGCCCGTGTGTGTGTGTGTGTGTGAGCCAGCCCAGCCCGTGTAAGTGAACCCAGCCCCTTCCCCTAAACCATGTCGTTTTAGCCTAAGGGAAGAAAACCCTAAAATTTTTTCTCCTCCCTTCTTTTCCCTCCAACGCCGCACCCCCCCCTCGAATTCTCTCTGTTCTCTCTCCCTTTGCACCGTTGCAGCTCAAGCCCTGCACCTTGGTTGCTGGCAACGTCGTACGAAGCCGTCGGTAGGTCGTCTCCTTTGTATCTCTCTCTCTGTAACACCCTTGTTCTCCTATTTTTTCTGCCTTTCTCTTGGTAGCCAATCAAGCGAGCATCGTGCCGCCATCGCCTGCCGTCGCTACCTTGCCATGTGGTCCAACATCGGCAACGGTGAATCCCTCTCTCTCTTGACTTCTCCCACCCCTCCATTGACCACCCTCTCTCATACGGAAACCCATATCCATTTTGGGTTTGAAAACCCTTGCTGCTGTCGCCTACCCCACCGTACCACGCCATCCAACGTTATCCAAGGCGGCTCCTCCCTCTCGGCCTCTGTGTTCGTTGCCCTCACCTTCCTTGTCTCTGTCGCTCACTGTCTCTCTCTCTCTCTCTCTCTCTCTCGTTGTGCCATCTGTTGTAGCCAATGTCGCCGCCACTCCTTGCCATGCGGTTTCCTGCTTAATCCTCTCGATCTCACCCTCCTTCTCGTAGATCTCTCCCTCTGTCTCTTGATCTTTGTCCCGCAGTTAAGATGCTGCCGCCATGAATCGCCACCCTCCGTCGCTCAGTGAAGGTCATCTGAGCATCCCCCTGCCTCTCCCTTTTCAGATTTTCCCCAATACCGAAACTAGATCTCTTAGGGTTTCAAACTGCCGCCAACCACTGCAACCACTGTCAACCAGTGCAAGTTCCCCCTTCCCCACCCTTTGTTTCCATAAGGACCTCCACCCACTACTTTCCCAACCTTACATTCTCACGTTTGCCCAGATCAGCCACTATTGACCGTGCTTTGCCGCCCACCACCTCCCTCCGCCACTTGAGTCCTCTCCACCCTCTTCGTCAGTCTGATCACCCTTAGGTTTTTCCTCAGCCATGGGTCCCCACTAATCTACCCATATTTGGCTCCGTCATCGTGCACTGCCGCTGTTGCTGCGCCGCCACACAGCGTGCACGCACACTCGCTGGATCCCTTAGATGACGCGCTCGATCAACCAAGATTGCCTTCTGTGTTGTGAGTAAAACCTTAGACTGACCCTGAAATACTAATGCTGAATAATTGTTAAACTGTGTTTGTTGCAGTCTGGTTGTGAATGAGGAGTGGCCGGGGGCCCTGCGTAGCAATGGGATTTAATATTGTAGTTGGTGTTGGAATTGTTGGACGAGGGCCGGCTGAAGCGTTGGGAATTGCGTGTAGTTGTGACTTGTGAATTTGTGTGTTGTTCAGCCATTGGTTGATGTATTATTGCCATGTCATCCAATATTGTTTGTTCACACATCTGCATTATTCACAATTGTTATTTACCTTTATTGTATTAACTGTGCTCTAATCCATGTTTGTGCTGTGATTAATTTATTAATTGTGCTATGTTCTCTGGTTGTGCTGTGAAACTGAAAAACGTGTTCTTAGTGTTATTCATTAAAAACGTGTTTTGTTGGTGGGTGCGGATCACGACCCCAAGCCGAGATGAGGCATTATCTCGGTGGAGCTCCTCTAGTCACTCGAGTGTAAAACCGAGTGATGTCCCCTGGGTTGTCACTAGGCGACAACGGGTTCGGATGAGACATAACACTCTTATGCCGACTCCGTGGCCTCTCTGCTGGCAGAGGTTAGAGGATGCCTGGTCACGTACGCGCTGGACGCAGAGCTGGACATTGCTCATTACGAAGTCATATGCACTGTTGTTACCCATGATGTGACGAAAGGAGCCAAGGTGTGCGGATGGTCCCTAGGGGAGACCATGGTGCATGCGTAAATAAAATGATTGTATGGACTTTATGTGGATCACGACCCCAAGTCAAGATGTGGCATTATCTCGGTGGAGTTTCTCTGGTCACTCGGGAGCGTGTAAAACTGATTGATGTCTCTTGGGTTGTCGCCGGGCGACAAAGGGCTTGGACGAGACGGTAATGCTCTTGTGCCGATTCCGTGGCCTCTCTGCTAGCGGAGGTTAGAGGATGCCTAGTCACGTATGGGCCGGGCGCGGAGCTGGGCATCGTTTGTTATGAAGTCACACACACGGTCGTTACCCGTGGTGTGACAAAGGGAGCCAGGGTATACGCGTGGTCCAAAGGGGAGACCATGGTGCATGCTTAATTAAATGGATGCTTTAAAAATGGAAATGTGGATTTTTGGCATGCGTGGCTTTCTGTAAATTGTTGAGAAGGATATTGGCTTTGTGGAATTTTGGTAAATCTCATTGTTTTTTTTTTTCCAAATGTTGTGATACGTCCATTTTTGCCGTGTTTGTATTTTTGAATGTCATTCTATTGGCTTTACTTGTTGAGATTGCGAAATCTTATTGTAGTGTCCCCCCACCTGCGGTTCCGGAACCTTAGATTTTGATGCAGAGAACGGTTTTTAGCTTGGAGGATCGGTTTTGCCTGAGGAGTGAAGACTTGGGTACCTTCCCCCTTATGTGGCATTGTTTGGTGTTTTCCTTTTAATTAGTCGGATGATTGTATAAATTTTATGTTGGGGATTGGGAGACTGGTGGCTTATGGATTATTTTGTTGGAGTTGTAATTTGAATTTTCTGGTACTGTTAAAATTAATTGATTGCCCCTTTTTTTTCATTGCAAATTAACTGTACACATTTATCTAGCATGTGAGCACACTATGTTTTCACGTTATGCGAGGGGTGTTTGACCCAAGCGGCCAACATCCCGGTGTCGCGACTCCTACCAGAGCCCAAGTGGGGGTCGAGGGTACCACATTTATTTAGGCTCACTTTTAAATAAATTTTCAGCCTTTCCAAAAGAGTGACTTATCCAAAAAAATGTATAGGCCCAGAGTGTTTATAGAATACAGAGCTCAATGTGTTAGATTACATATTGGTACCAATCCTTTTTTTTTTTGTCTTAATGGATTGAACCGGAACCTTCCCTTGCTAACTTATTTTCTGCAATTCTGAATAATTCATGAATAATTTCTGGAGGTTTTATAATGTTAAAATGTGATATTTTTCGATTTTAGATTAGAGTTATGAGATGTTATGCTCAGTCTTTTCCACCAGATTATGGAAGTTTTCCTGTTAGTTTAGATATTGGTTGGAGAATGCGTGGTACAGCACAAGTATGTGGCTATTCTTTTGTTTTATTTAATGCTCAGAAATCTAAAAGATGGTGATTGATATCCGTTAATGTGCTGGGGAAATGATCTAATAAGGCATGAGTTCCACAACTATTTGCTGAAGTTTCTTATTACTATTGTTTCTTTCTTTATAATTTTGTTGTGTTTAGTATATTTGGCCAGAATTTGGAATATGATGATTTATTTCAGCTGATTGTATGTTTCATCCTCTCAACTGTTACTTTCATACAAATGACGGGCATCTCAGAAGATGAGAGAAGCCTTCATGAAATTTTTAAAAATGCAGCTAGCATTATCAAGATTTATATCTTATTCTTTTGGTTTATGGTAGGTGGAGGAAAAACAAAATGTTTCTCAAGGTACAGTTGCCTTGGAATGTCATAATCCCTGCCGAAAACTTGGATGCGAAAGGATTGCTGCTCCAACGGTCAATTATTATTCGCCTGTTGGAGGACTTTGCTGCTAGAAAGGCCACTAAGGATCTTGGATATTATCTTGCAGTCACAACTCTGGAGAGCATAGGAGAGGGGAGAGTTAGACAGCAAACCGGAGATGTAATGTTTCCAGTTGTTTTTAGTGGAATCACCTTCAAGCTTTACAGAGGAGAGATTTTAGAAGGGGTTGTCCACAAGGTGCTGAAGCATGGGGTCTTCTTGAGGTGTGGACCGGTGGAAAACATATATCTCTCTCATCTGAAAATGCCAGGTTACAGTTATATGCCTGGGGAGAATCCAGTGTTCAATGACAAGGTTTCGAGGATTGAAAAAGACATCGTGGTTCGTTTCATTGTTATTGGGACAAAATGGCTGGAGGCGGAAAGGGAATTTCAAGCATTGGTCAGTTTGGAGGGACATTATCTGGGACCAGTTTCGTAGTGTTGATGATACTGCCTTTGCATCTGGGACCAAATATGTTTATAAGCCTTGTCGATACTCATGCTGCTTGGATACTACTATATCTACTCCCAATTAACTTCTTTGAGTTCTTGTGACAAAGTAATTGGCATTTTGACATATTGTTGGTAGTAAGTTGCTACTTTTTACGTTAGCAGGTGTCCACTTGTTCAAATTAATCAAGGGTGCATCCTCTGTGAAGTTTGCTGGAATATTACTTCAGTTTCCAGAACACCTCTGTTGTTCAGGATTTTTAGAATTGTGTCTCGATGGTAAACTTTGGAAGCTACAACAAGAATGTTACAGACAGCTTGCATTCAGTTTTGAGGGACTTTCTTGATTCATGTCTTTGTTGTAGGCTTAAGCAGTATAGTCCCACACTTTTTTACCCGTGATGTTTGATTTAAGTAATCGACCTTTTTCCCTTTAGCTCTGTGGCGATTAGTTCCCTTACTGTCGAGAAATGATCGTCTTTTTCGTCAAATCTTTTTTGAAAGATTTCTCCTACTTTTTCTTTCAAATTCTTGTGTGATTTCTCCCTTTTATTTCATATCTGTGCGATGATTCTTCTCCATTGAGCTTTGTTTGCCTAATGGATTTTATTTCCTCATTGTTGGGAAAGGATGTTACAGACGTGCCTTGGGCTAAAACTTATGATGTTGCTCTTGGGATTGAACACAAGATTCAGCTCACTGATTCCTTGACACTAAATAGAGAAAGGCTAAAGCTGTAGCAGCTAAGCAATGTAAGCCAGTTTTGCGTTTTATGCGTCTATGATCTAGAGATTTGAGATTCTGCGTTACGAGTTAAGCTCCTCTGCAAAATGCACTTGTAGCAAAATTCTGTCGTGGTTGGCCATTGTCAGGTCAATTTTACTCGAGGAGTGTGCGTAGAAATTGATTCAACTCCAACAAGTCTGTCTTACACAATTTTAGCGAGCTTGCATGGTCGCCTAAAGATGCTCCAAATACTAATTTAGGAGACGTGTAACTACACATCGGATTAATGAAACGCTGCGTTTTGGGCAAGCCGTTCGTGTTTTCATTTTTGGCGGGAAGAGTTTCACCCCAAATCAAAACACACCGTTTTGCTACCAACCTTTCCCTTGCGATCACAATCCTTCCCCTTCAGCTCTTTCTCCTCTAGTCCTCCTCCCCCTTCAGCTCTAAACCTCGTTTGCGATTTCCTGCTCGATCTCCTTTCCCTAACCCTAAGCCCGGTGTGATAGAGGAGCCCCCTTTGTTATGAGTCCCTGGGAGAACACGTGTATCAGTAAGGGTTAAAGAAGAAACTGCAGGGATAAAATTATCCCCAATTTAGAGTCCGACGTCGTAAGGAATTAAAAGGAAACGTAGCGTTTGGAGGAATGGAATGCAGAGTTCAAGTGTCTGGAGCTTGAGCCTTTATTTGAATTAATTGTATTTTCTATTGGACCACATGGGGACTAGCTAGTTTGTTATAATGTAAAAAAGGATTGAGAGGGAATCATCTATTGTCAGGAACGTGATTTCTCTTGTGGAGGTTCGAACATTCCGTGGCTATCAATTCTATCCATTTCCGTTTTCATCTTAAACGTACTTGTTTTGAAATTTGCTTTTCTTCTTCCTTAATCTTAGTAAAGGCCAGCAACCTAACACCCTTCCTGTTCTGCCAGATTTCCCTAAACCCTAACCACAAGCCCCGTGCGACAGAGATGAATGAATCTCTTAAAGGTATTCCTATCTCATCTTTCCGTGCACAATTTTATTAACAGAATATTTAGCTCGAAACTGATGTCTTCTTGAGTTGCCTCTTTATGGCATTTCGGCCTCTTTCTGCAAAATTATTTATGGAGCAAATTCCAGACCTGTTCAATCTAAGGCAGCCACTATCTGCCTGTCATCCTTTGGATTCATTTTCTGAGAAGTGGAAGACTTAGAAAAGAAAGTCCAAGTCATCCAAGAAAGAATCTTCACAGGTAATTTATCGTCCTTCAAACTCAAAACTATATACCTACAAGAAAAAAAAAAAATAGATGTATTCAAATTATGATTCTCACATTTGATTCTGTTATATAAATTTCCTGAGCTAGTTCTAAGTTATTTCTGGGGAACTATTTTATTCAATTTCAAAGCATGGTGAAATTAAAATTCTCTGAAATTCTTAGAATCTCTCAGTTCTCAGTATACGCATATTGCTTACCAAAGCTGCTCAAGTGACTGGATTACTTTCTTTTGATTGAACTTCCATCATTATTCATATTTCTCATTATATGATACGATCGAATTGGTGTACATTAAAGACGTTTAAACATTTTGATTGATTTAATTATATGGTACGTAGCAGCCAAGTATTTTATAAAAAACAATGCATGTTATAAAATGAAAAGAACCTTCATGGGCAGTAATGCCATGAATTGTAGTGTGCGTATTCGAAGGACAATAGAATTGTTACCCTAATTATATGTATTTTTTATTTTTATTTTTTCAGTGCTAGTAATATATAGTAATATATCATTCCCATTATCCCTATGACAGATTTAGAATTTCATCATCAGTTTTTTGAACGCCTCTGGTTAGTCGTACTTTGAGGAATAACTCAATGTGTATCTGCGGTTTTTGTAATAGCCCACTAGAAATTTATTGGTGGAATTTCTATAAGCTTTAGGAACCTCGTGGAAATATCATAAGTTTTCACGGTTCGACCAGTTGCGTATGTTGTAGTCTCTCAGCATAGCTAGAGTTATCACTCACTTTGGTACCAGAAGTGTGATTTTATTTATTTGATATAATTAGAAGTATCAAATTGAGTTATGGTCTATGCCATTAGACTCAATTAATTATTTAGGATTTTATAGCATAATAATCACGTTTTCAGTTTTCAGACGAAACACTTGTTCAAAAATGCATTTTGCTTATTTCGAGACACTTTAGGCCGATTGAATTTCGATAAATGAATTGTACAGTTAGGTTTGTATGGATATTTAGGATTTTACAGTACAAAATTTATGTTTCGCTTTCCCGGAATGAATAGTAACCTCTATCGTAGCATCTTGCGCAGTGTTTTCAAAATCACAATGTGGAATGTCCAAATTATGTTAGAAAAGTTTTATTTGGATACTTGGTAGGATCTTAGCCACACTTGGTTAATAGTATTGGACACTTGGCACAAAAAGGAACCATGAGTTGGATTATGAAGGAATCAAAGTGTGAGATCATGCCATCTAAGCGAAACCCTATTCTTTTTTATCTGATCAACCATTTTGTGCCAGACCAAAGAAGGTTTAAACCCTAGTGAAACCCTAAATGGTTGGAATCCAATTGAAACCGCAAAAACTTGGTTAAAACCGAAATCCTAAACGGTTTCTCCAAACCCTAAAGTTGGTCTCCAAATCCTATTTGATCCAATTTATAGCATTATGTTTAATCACTTGATTGAATAATTTCCACATGCTAATAATTCCTCAAATTCATGTTATGACATCATTATCCAACCCTTTAAACCTTAGAATTTTGATTGGGCCAAGAAAAATTAGTTTTGGGCTTGATAGCATCCCAAACTCTCTTTAAATCCCAAATGAAGCCCACTTGTTTAAGGCCCACGAATTTTGGTCACTTTGACAAAACTTCTTGAGGAAGTTTCCACCCACCCATGACTGACCATCCACTGCTCATGGCACCCCAAAATCGTGCATGATGTGAAGGGAAAAAGCCACCTCATCACACCCCTTTTAGAAGGCAGCAGCAGCAGCCCACTCCCCCTCCACTATTCTTGCCTTTTTGTGACATAAGCACCACCCCTCAAGGGTCCATACCTCACCTTCTAGAAGTTTAGAGGTGGACAAGTCACATTTCCTTTCATTTCATCACTTCTCATCTCCGTTCTTAGAGAGAAACATTTAGGTTGAGTTTGGATAGACAGTTCAGATGAGATGAGATGATATGTTTTGAATAGTAGTTGAATAAAATATTGTTAGATATAATTTTTTAGTATTATTTTTATTTTGATATTTGAAAAAATTGAATTGTTTATTATATTTTTGTATGAAAATTTGGGAAAGTTGTAATGATGAGATGAGATGAAAAAATGAGGTTTGTATATCTAAACCCAGCCTTAGTAGCTCTCTCGGGAAGTTTTCTAAGTCATTTGGCGTGGCCATTTGCAACCCTTTGTAAGTATTTTCTCGTAATAACTCATTTATGAAAGTTGTTCATCTTTGAGTCTAGTTTCCATGGATATCTTATTTGTTTCATTTCGTAGTGACTTGGTTTGTAAAAAAGTTGTTAACCATGGCAAGGTCAATCTGGGTGTTAAATTGGGGAGTGTGTTATATTTAAGAGTTTTTGACCATACTAATGGACATATATTAGTCTGAAAATTTTATGGAATGTTGTTAACATGTGTTTATGAATGTTCATTGAGTATTTGTTGCATGACTAAAGCTTTTGATGAAAGATTTTATTAGATATAGAAACTTAGAAATTGGAAGTGGAAAAACAATTTTTGTTTTGAGAAAGTTTGAATATTTTGTGATTTAATCTTACTCCAATGGCTTTGATATTTTTATTTGATGATCCTAAGCCTCTTATATGCATGTTAGGATGTTGGTTGAAGACATTTAGTATTATTTTCAAAGATATGATTTTTCTGTGCAAGAGGATTTTGGTTAGACCTAAGATTTGATTTTTTGGATTAGATCCATGTTTTATTGATTTTTAGCCATGTGATTTTAAATTTGATGGTTGGATCTTCTTTAGGAAACTTTTTTAAACCTTGTGATGTTTTAGTTTTAAGATCTCATTTTTTTAAATCATGGATCAAGAGATTGATCAAAGCTGGTTAAGGAAAAGTTTTTGTTTTTGGACTAAGTGTAGAACCGAAAACTCCAAATGTTGTTTTGTGATTTTTGATGAATTTTGTTTGATGATTTAAAACACTTGTGATCCAAGGGTTTATTTTTGGTTAAAAAGTTTGGTGGTGATGATTAGCATTTATTTTAGTGGATGCTTAAGTATGTTTTTAAACTTAGGATAGGAAGATTTTTGTTGCAAAAAGTTTGTTTGATCATGAGTTTTGAAATTGGGAGAATTGCAACAAAATCAAGGGAAAAAACCTATGCATGTTTCGGCCCCTATAGAGTTTTCATGGTTGTGTTTAGTTTTAAATTTTTTTGATTTGATATTTGAGTTTAGGACAAAACTTACATGAGATATATAAATTTTGGTGATTTTTGGAGTTAGGATGCAAAATCCTTAAGTTAGGGATAAAATGATCATTTTCTCACATGTAGAGGGTAAAATAATTTTACTCTAAGTTAATATTTTTTCATATTTCTAATTGTTAGTGATTAAGTTCTAACATTTAGAAATCACTACTTTTAGTTCCTCGTGATCGCGCTTGAATTTTTCTTATAAATGCGAATAACGAGGTAAATTAGCTTTTAATTTACTATCAGTTTAATGTGTATGTGTGATGAGTAAATGAACTATAGTGTATGTACGTTATCATATGTGCCATGCCAAGTAATTACATATTTATTTGTTACACAAAATTTATTTTGTCATGAATTGTTCATCTGTTACGCAAGTTATTCTGTCACGTGTTACTATATATTGCAAGTAAGTCATGTTAAGTATGCCATATGTTACATGTATGTCATGTTATATAATATTCACTATTGCAAGTATGTCTTGTTAAACAGTCTCGGTAAAACTTTCTGCGTCAAACCAGAAAAGTGTGCTTCCCAAGAAGACGAGACCAGAAACCTATCCAACCTAGAAGAAGATCTGCCATTTGACCAAGAATACTTTCCTCCCACCAAAGGCAAATCTATTAGATTTAAATAAAAAATTAAATCTGAAAAAGAAGCCATAGCACTTGAAAAATAAGAATCCCCCGACTTCTCATTTGGAAACCGAGTAAGATTAAAATTCCCTCCAAAACACCAAGAAAAATTCCACCAACTACAAACACCCGACATTTTGTCTCATAAATGAATCCTCCTACTATCCACATTTGGGCTATAAACCCTAGCAAACGCCCACTCAAGCCTATCCTCCAAATTCTTAAAATGACATGCCACCAAAAATTCCCCCACAAAGTGTTCCACCAACTCCACCACCCTCATATTCCACAAAATTATGATACTACCTGAGGCCCCATTAGAGACCAGCTCTACACAGCCCGCACTACAACAATTCCACAAACTCTGAACAATGGCTTGATTCACAGATTTTAGCTTGGTTTGTTGAAGGCAGATAACATCGGCCTTCCATTGACGCAACCAATATTTCACCCTTAAACGCTTCCTATAATCATTTAAACCCTGAAGATTCAAGAAATGATTTTGGGCTTCATGACAAACTAGCAACAACCCTTTTCTTACCTTTTTCCCTGCAAACACTCCCATCCTTGGACTTGTAGGTGATAGAACACTCCAACCTTTTAAGTTCCCTCTCTTTTTTTGCAACAGATTTGGCCAAAGCAGGTTGACCCGCTTCTATAGCAATTAGAAGAGCTCTAAACTATTCATCATATCCATGACAAGAAATCTTCACAACATCTCTAATCTCTTCAACGTTCCTTAGAACCCAATCAGAAGAGTTACAAGGCCATTCAAGGCCTGGATTCATATAACTCAAAGGGACATGATTTACCTCCTCATCAGATTCTAAAATCTCCCCTGACTCGCATGAAACAGAGTCATCACCTCCCCCCAACACCAACTGAAGATCAAAATTATTAAGAAGAGTACAGGGAACCTCTTCCACAGAAGAAACTGACCCCTTAAACCCTTCACTACACTCCTTCAAGACCCCAACCGTATCATCACAAGACAACGTAACAACTGCCTCCACAAACTGAACAGGACTCAAACCCAAAAACTTCTATCGACGGCACTTCGTCTTCCAATGCAACCCTAGCTTCGTATCAGAAAATATCCCTCATCACTGTTCATGACCGTCAATCTTGACAACTCCAAAGTCCCCGTCGGAATGCACCTCATCGACGACTTTTTTCTGTGAAGAAAACCAGGAGACTGACCATTGCCGTTTGCTGTAGCCAAAAAAGGAAGCCCAGCGGCTATCGGGCGACAACATTCATTGATCCCAACTCCCATCGCCTTGTTCACCGCTGCAGAACACTCCACTGGAATGGTCCCCGTCGGTTCGCACCTCATCGACAACCTTGACTAAGGTGGTGGTCCAAACTCCTGAACAGGGGAAGCCACCGTAGTCGAAGGGCGAGGCCCAGCCCCTTTCTACCGATAAACTACCTTAGTCTCTGTGGACTTACCATTTGGGCCTCTAATTGGTCCAACAAACTTGCTCTCAAAGGCTTATTAGCCTTAGGCCCACACTTCACATTGCCCAAGTCCATCAAGAGACCCAAACCCTCATCTACAGAAAATAATAAAGAGCCAATTTTATCTTTCCAACTCATTAATTTTGCCTGTATGTGCTAGAGAGACCCCTCGACTTCCCCCACTTTTCTCCACATCTCGAAACTCCAACCGTCACCCTCTACTGAAGAGATCCTACGACTATTCATCTCCTTCAAGACCTCCATCTTGTTTCTTCCTAAAGATTCAAACAAATCACTCCTACTTTTGATACCAACATCAACAATTGCAGATTTCTTAGCAGCAATTAAGTAAGGAGTTTCTCTTGAACTTTTCTCCCTCGTCTCTCCAAAAGAACCTTTGTTTTCTTGAACTAAAACAGAAGGTCTAGACCCAACAATCTCATGTGCCTTCTTCACGAAACCAGACCAGCTGCTACCATATCTCCCTTCAGGAACTACAATAATTCCTTTCCCCTTACCCTCACCCAGCTCAATCACTTTAACAAATCTTCCAAAATAATTATGAGAGAGTAGATTACCCCCCTTCCTTCTAAACACAAAAGATTTAGCTTCCACCCCAAAACTGCACTCCATCGAATACCAACTCCTACCACACAACTCTGGAATCAAAATAAACTAACAAGAAAAAGCAGAAGAAGAAAAGAAGAGAAATAACGATGAAAAGAGGTAAAGAAATTTAACGATTATTCCCGACGAGAAGCGCCAGAAATATGAAGAGAGAAAACATGAAATAGAGATTATTCAATTGTCTAAAAAAAACAAGGTTGCCCTTCCTTGCATATAATTTTTTAGCACTCCCCACATACATTGATGTATTAATGTTTTGACATCAAACATACTTGTTTATTTGAGTATTATAATTTCAATTTCAAATGTATATTTATACATACGAATAGTGTTGGAGTTTATTAAAATGTTAATGGACTTATGTGAGAATGTAATGTTTTAAAATTATATTTATATTGTTTTGCAGAATTACGTTTGGACGTAATGAGCGACATGCAAACGTACCTGATCTATTATGCGCACATAATTTATTCTAGTGCAAACGATATGCACTACTGTGCGAACGTATGTGTTTAAAGTTCAAATATATGATCGTGGTTTGAATTTTACAAATTTAAATATCCAAATATGTTGTAATGAAGGAACATACTATTGGAAGGAAATTAAAATAAATCCATAAAAAATCCATAAAGACAACCATATATATAAAAAAGCCAAAAATTAGTCGGTACAACTCAGTAGTCGTTGCTTAAATAAGCATGAAATTCATCCACCAATGTATTGACTTTATTGTTTAGGATATCTAAACGATGACCAATTGTGGATATATTGTTCTCTAATGATGCCCAGAGAGGCTCAACCTGTAAATTGTTGGCCAATGTGTGCATTAATCTCGATCTAATAGCATCGTATCGACCCAAGCAAGGCATGCTTCCCCTATAGTGCCAACTAGCGGCTCTCCACTAGTTCTCCAGCTATAGGGAGCAACACCAGCCTCAATCTGGGTCAGTGGCACAAGATTTGGTGTAGGCCCAGCCTCACGCCGAGCACGCACATTCACCTGTTTAAGGATAACTGTTCCTTTGGGAGGTCATGTCGAACAAGCTTATCTGCTCGGCCAACCACTCCTCAGCTTGGGGCACTATTCGTCAATGCAGTAGCAACTGAGTAATGATCACCCCATATAAAAGGTTATCAGTGGAGATGACCTTGTCATAATGGATACTCGCAAAAATCTCATTCTCAACTTGATTTTCTACTATGAGCACAAAAAGCTTCTCTAACTACTTAGCTTAAGGGGATGTTTGAGGAATGAGATGAGATGATAATTTCGTAAATAGTAGCAAGATGATCTGTGATTAGTAGTAAGATAGTTTGAGCTAAATATTTGAGTTCTGCTATATATAGTCACTTTTGTGTACTCATTGCGCACTCCATTGATGTGATAGGCCAAAACAGTTATTTTATATT
This sequence comes from Juglans mandshurica, assembly GCA_022457165.1. NCBI lineage: Eukaryota > Viridiplantae > Streptophyta > Magnoliopsida > Fagales > Juglandaceae > Juglans > Juglans mandshurica. The sequence goes on from CM039632.1 coordinate 22,811,234, forward strand.
AAAAAAGGTGGCACAACCAATCACATTAATGGAATACGCAAAAATGACTACACATGGAGTTTTTGTAAATATTTTGAGAAATGAGAGAAAAAATTGAATAAAAAATATTATAAAGTTAAAATATTGTTAGAATATAATTATTTAATATAATTTTTGTATTGAGATTTGAAAAAGTTGAATTGTTTTTTATTTTTTGTTTGAAAGTTTGAAAAAATTGTAATGATTAATTTGAAACTAATTGTATTTGAATGATGTTTGGAAATAAAATATAATAAAATGAGATGAGATGAGATGAAATGCAATGCAATGAGATAGAAATTAATGTTTCCAAACGTCCCCTGATTCTCCTTATCTTATATTCTTATGGGAGGGAAGGCATGTATCAGGTCATGCCCTTCCTCAGCTCTAGTCCCACCTTCCCTGGTTTTTTGGATCTGCATTTTTATTGTTTTTTATTTTCGTGCCTTCAACCAAGCGAAAGAGTGGGGATCTATCGAATGAGATTAATTATCTAAATTAACCTACAAAAGCACCCGGCCTGCCTTTATAGATCGCGCATCGCGCAAATCAAAACAAAGTAGTGCATAATATTTTGGACTATTGAATTTAACTTCCCTTGTAGCGGCCTTTTCCTTATATATATATATATATATATATATATATATATATATATATATATATATATATATATATATTAGGGCTTCCTTAGTCATATTTGATGATCTGCCAAGGAAACCCAGAAACGTAGCATTCCTTTTTCTCTATTTTTTTATTTGGTTTCTAAAAATAATTGTAAAGGAGTTTTTGTTGGGCCTCACTACATCTCCTTTCCCAATATTAATATATATATATACGATTTGCTTGAAAAAGAAAAAGAATCGGTTACATTGACAAGATATAGATCAAGCAACATCTTCACAACGAAGGAAAGTACCAATGTAAGAATGACTCATCGGTTTCTACGAGTTCGGCAATAAGGAAGAAAGTATGGTCTGTAAAACGCTTGCTCGATCGTGGGGTTGAAATTATGCGGCGCAAACTAACCTTTATGAGTCACCCATCCATTCTTAACTCAAAGCTAATGCTTACTTTCAAAAGAAAAACGCCAAAATTAACGAAGGGCCAGCTTCACATAAAAAGATCTAGAAAATTATGTAGTATATAGTGCATGCGATTGTCCCAACTTTTGTCTACGGCATGGCCCACTCTTTTTCATAAGAAGGAACCCTCTCTCTTTTCTAGTTCTACAACGCATGCATGCATCTGTTTCCCTCATGATGGAGTACTACTATAAAATCTAAAAATGGGTTGGCATGCAGTACGTAGGAAAGAATTGAAGTATATTAGAAGAGGCCGTTTTAATTAATTTCCATGGACAAGTTGAAGTTTGCTCGGAATGGTGTAGCCAGACTGCCTCCTGGTTTCCGGTTCCAGCCGACAGACGAAGAGCTGGTCTTCCATTACTTGAAAAGCAAGGTCTTCTCATGCCCCTTGCCTGCCTCCATCATTCCTGATCACATCAAAGTCTGGGAGTACGATCCTTGGGATTTGCCTGGTAGTTCTTCTTCTCAAACCCAACTGCGCATATATATATTCTCTCTCTCTCTCTCTCTCTATATATATATATATATATTAATATCAGTTTTGATAATCTTTAATCTCTCAGCTAGTACTGCTGTTGATTCATAAGCATGCATGCATTTAAGTTCAAACGTACAAACCCGTTAAGCACCAATAAAAAGCATTTTAGAAATGATAATTCACTTACTGCATTCATTCGTAAGCTAGCCTGGAGTCCACCTCTCACTGCGCGCGGCCTCCTGGAGTACATCTATAGTTCTAGCAGCGAAAGCATCACGACCGTAGTTGATCATTTTCTACATTGAGCTGGCCAACTTAGTCGTAGCAGCTAGCAGTGCATGCAGCACCATTTCCCCTTTCTTCCTTCTTATTTTTCATTAACTTTAATTTAATGGTTGCTTCAGCTGATCATTTTCTTAATTGCTAAAATCAAAGTGGCACACCAACATGCATGCACGATAATTTTAACTTTACTGATCAGTAATATATATATATATATATATATATATAATATGCATACGTAGGTGGTACTTTGGAGCAAGAGATGTACTTTTTCAGCCACAAGGAAGCAAAGTATCAAAACTCGAACCGAACCAAAAGAACAACTAACTCTGGTTATTGGAAGGCAACCGGCTCCGACAAAAAAATCGTGTCTTCTAAAAGGGATAGTGTAATGGGGATGAAAAAGACTCTGGTTTTCTACAGAGGGAAGCCTGCCCAAGGATTTAAAACTGATTGGATTATGCATGAATACCGTCTTGTCGATGCAGGAACTACAGCTTGCATTTTATCACATGAAGAGCAGCTACAATATGACAAGTCAATTACCCAAGTGAGTAATAATATTACTTCTAATTCAGACCAATAATTAATATTATAGCTGCATGCAGTACTTACAATATTCTGATCTCTCGTACGTCACGTACGTACGTACGTACGTACATGTTTGTGGCGCATGCCAAACTAATAAAATTGGGTTTCATTTCTTGCAGAATCCTAATCATTTAGATCATGTGGAAAATTGGGTTCTTTGTCGTATATTTTCGAAGAAAGGAATTGGCGGTATGAAAAACAATGACGGGGTTATTAATGAGGCCTCATCGGACGACAAAGTCGAGAATTTCGGTACTACTGTTTCTTCAAGTACTACTGATCATTTGGGTACACAAACTACTGTTTCTTCAAGTTCATCATCTTCGAGTTCCCAGTAGTATCATGACTCGCTGATCATCAGGTTGATCTCTAATTCAAGTGTGGAGTAGATTTACATGCAGAAGACAGTGCACTATTTTTCACTGATCTTGATTTGTCGATGCTATATATAATATATATATATTAATTAATTACAAAAACTATATTTTATTGAAGGAAAAAAAATCCATAAAATCTAGTACTTAATTTCAAAGGCCGGCATCAATTAGAGTGAATATCAAGGCGGGTGGCGGTTGCCTTCACTGTCTACCCTTGATATTCTCAAGCCGACATCACTTATTAGAGTGAATATCAAGGGTAGCAGAAACTAAAGCATAGGAGGCGAAGAAAGCTCAAACCGTTTCGTCAACTCCTACACATGCCGACATATATATATATATATTAATGCTCAGCTTTATGGCAAAGGTATCCTCCGATTCCAAACTTTATCCAAGCTGTACCTGTCCAATCGAAAGTCCACGCATTTCATCTAAAATCACCAGCGTGCTCCGAAAGGTCCGAAATCATCACCAACAAAAATAATTGCATAACTTTCAACCCGACAAGCTAGACTTTTTTTTTTTTTTTTTATGGAAACAGACTCGTTTCATTAATAAAACGAAGTTGCAAATGTGACTTATACATGGAAAAACCAGACTATAAGCCAAACTATTCATCAGAACTGGAGCTTCCCCACACACAAATTTCTTTGTGGCGGACATTGTCTTAACTTCTAGGAACTCTCTCTAAACAGAGAAAGCGCTCTGTAAAAACAGAATTTCACGATGCCCTCTATCCTCACAAGGAGGAAGAGTACGGGACACTGCTATGGATATTAAATCCAAAAGCCTATTTCTATTATAATACTAACTAAAATAACAACAAACAAACTACAAATAAAAACCACATAACCAAACTACAACTCCACAAGCACTGGCGTGAACCCGGACGTCACGCCTACCGCAAGCATCGGCAAATCGAATCTCGACAACACGAGCACCCAGCTTCACGCACGAATACACAGCCTCCATTGCGCAGGGAACACCTACGCATGAGCACTGGTCGTGCGACCACCGGCCATAACATCGTCCGCCTTTCTCGAACAGCTTTTGCTCCAGATTGCGTCCGATCCAAAACTCAACACCACACTTGGGTAAAAAACAAACAAACTGAAACAACAAAAAAACAAAACACAAAAACTGGACAACAAAACGAGTGAACAGTGCACATATCGTCGGCAGTGGCGCGTGCATCTCACTGGTCACTTTAGGAGGAAGGTCGGCAGTCAATCTTCGAAGTCCCGGAGACAAGGGGTTCAGAGAAGTCGAGCGTGTCGTCGGAAAAAAGCTCCCCGGTGGCGCGTGATGGACACGCGCTGTCGCGGTCCGGAAACTTACTCCCGCGCGTGCGGGCTACGCTCCACTCCGCTGGACGCTGGATTTGGTGGTCTTGAAGATCGGCAGCTGGGCATCGTCCCGGAGTGGTGCGTGTTGACAAGTGATGGACGGAAAGACCCGAAACGACACTTCTCCTTTATTCGGCCTGAAAAAACACAAAAACTAACAAAAAAAAAACAACACAAACAGAAAGAAAGGTGATCGGAGGGAGAAGAGATGAGGGGGGAGGAGCCGAAGCTCCCACCCCCTTTCGCTAACTCTGAGTCTGGAGGTGTTTAGATCAAAAGTTGGAGAGGTTTTCGGTTGGTGCGTGTTGGAGACTAACACAGCCTCTGTTGGAGACTCCCGACAAGCTAGACTTGAATGCCCATCACCTCATTTTAACTAGTATTTGTTATAGCGGCAACCAAATCAATGTCAATCACTGCCACAGTCCGCTAGAATCACAACTGAAGTCTTGACTCAGATATAAACTAGCCCCCCCAATCCTACTCTCAAACTAAGTTGATAACATTCTACAGCATCAAATAATTAAAGATATTATTTCCAATAGTTTGCTATACCTATATCTTTAGATCCGATAATAAGCATTTGTAAAAAAATCTGCATAGTCTATATCGAAGTCTAAAAATAATAGTGCTTACACCTGCATAATTTATAACCTGAGATTCAATCAAACGTAGGTATTAAAATCTACATAATCAATAACCTCAAGCTTAATCAAAATCACGTATCAAAGTCTCTTGTTTCTATAACTTTTAATTCGATAAACCATAGTCTGCAGAATCGAAATCCACTAATCTTATAAAAATAGTTCTCCTAAAATCCGTAGAATGTATAACCTTAAATATCAAATGAATTATTTCTTAAAATCTACATAATCCAAACCCCAAACCTTATCGAGATCACTTCTTAGAGTTTGTGGAATCTAAAACAATAAATCTCATAAATGTCATTTATTAAGGTCTGCAAAATCTACAACCTCAATTGATCAACTCATATACTAAAATCTATAAAATCTAATACCTTAACTCTCATAAAAATCAATCGTAAAGTCTGTAGAATCCAAAACTTTATATTTGCAAAATCTCATTTCATAAAGCCTGCGGAATTTGGAACCTTAACTCTCATCAAAATCATTTTTAAAGTATGCAGAATCTCAAATCTGGCTCTGATATCAACTGTAACGCCTCATACTTAGAGGTCTAGAGAGTTAGCTCTTGTCTCTTAAAATCGTCTTCCAACCACATAGTATATATACTCCAAAACTCTCTATCAAACATATACTCATTGTTTCACATCAGCTACTCCAATATAATTAATCTAAGACATCACAAAGTCTCAAAACATCCCAATAACCCAAGTCAACAGAACAAAACAAATCTATTGAATAGAATTCTCCAATAATCAAAGTTGTGACACCCCCAAATTTCGCTTAAGATCAGACGGACATCTGAAGCGTCGGGAAATAAAACACAAGGTTACATGCCCCCGTTCATGGTCGATAATGATGCAATGTTCCTAACATGTATATAGCAATATGCAATATTCGTAACGGATAATTTTTTTTAGCAATACCATGCACCAAACAAATAGTATCCCAAATACATAAAACATGACCCGTACATATTGAAAGGATAACATCCACGATTACAGTACGAGTCTCAAAAGACTGTAATCTCAAAAGCATGGGAGGCCGAGCTCCATAATTATAGGTAGAAACTAAAGTAAATGCTAGGCTAATCCATCGAGTAGTTTGAACAACTCAATCAAGGATGCCATATTACTACGTATAAATTGGAACATCGAAACGATGAGCTCCGCATCGTGCTGTCGTTGTTTAATCAACCATCTTCAGTCGATCATCTTTTGAAGCGCCTCCTGATCCTGGCACACGAGCCACCATTTCGGGGGGGAATGGTACTTGAGACTACCACTATAAGATTTGATTACAAATTTCAACAAGTTAACATATAACTTAACATACAGTTTACAAATCCAGGCATGACAGTAAAGACATGAATGTACAATCATATTCATAAATAAGCATGACTTGACTTGACATATAATAGGGCATGAATTGACATGACTTAAACAGAGCATGGACTAAACTTGAAACGCGACATGACATGAACTAACATGAGAAGAACTGAACTGACGTGAACTTAAACATGACATAAAGTTGAACGTGAAATGAACATGAATTGAACTTGAACCGAACGTTAAATAACATGAGTATGAATGTGAAATATATGAAATTGGAATGTTGTTCAATAAATAAGCGTGATTAATAAAAGTGAAATGTGGGTGCTACACGGGTCCCCTTGAGCCATGTGTCCCTACTGATTATCGTATCACAACACAAGTATCTGTACTAGCTGTGAATGTGTTAAGATACGTGTCAGTTTACAAGTATCTGCACTTGTTGTGGACACACATATTGTACGTGCCAGTTCACAGGTATCTGCACTTGCTATGGACACACGTACTGTACGTGCCAGTTCACAGGTATCTGCACCTGCAATGGGCACACGTACTGTACGTATCCCGTGACAGGTATCTACGCCCGCATGAGTACGTATAAAAATAAAATTGAAATGTATGGGGCACCATCGGCGTTAGTGCCCTTCTTCGCTCCGATGACCAGTTAATTAAGCCTTATTCAATGCTCATTGAACGAAGGAGTTTCACTAAGATGTTATCCTATCCTAGCATTTAGGGTCGTGATAAATGTAAACAGACTTCACTGACTTGGAAATACTAGTTTTGAGATAGACAAACAGTACTCGAGACACAACGTTCTATTCGTTCTCGTCCAATCTCCCATGCGTGGGTTTTCCAAATCTTGATACATCATCTATCATTCCAAGGAAATGATAGTTGAGACAACCAAGTGAGATTTGATTACATATCTCAAAAGTCAACAACAAACTTGAATTAGCAGTATACAGATGCATGCATGACAGTAAAAAGACATGAATGCTAACGTGAACATGAGTGAACGTGACATGACTTGAAAAATAGCATGACATGTCCTGACATAATTTTGAAAATTGGCATGGACTAAAAATAGACATCGACTGAACTGACTTGAAACTGAATTGAATGTGAAATAAACATGACGTGAACTGAAACTAAACGTGAAATGAAAATGAACTTGGAATCTTGTGTAATAATTAAACTGATTAATTAAACTGAAATGTGGATGCTACACAAGTCCTTAAGCTGCGTACCCCTGCCGATACTACATAACATCACAGTTATCTACATCACCTGTGAATACGTTAATATACGCATCACTTTAGAGGTATCTGCACCTGCTGTAAGTACATAATGTATGCATCCCATGATAGGTATTTGCACCTACACAAGTACGTATAACATGAAATTGAACTGTGGTTGGCACCATTGGCTTTGGTGCTGAGTTCACTTAGGAAACCAATTATTTAGGTCCCATTCGAAACCTATTGATCTTTACCTTATCAACCCAAGAAATTTCACACTAGTTTAAGCACTCCAGCGTGAACAAATGAGTTCTACTAGGATAATGTCTCATCCTAGCACTTGGGGGTTGTGATAAACATAAAAAACTCAACTGATTTCAAAATATTATTTTTCGTGACAAACTCCATACTCGTGACATAACGTGGCGTGAAATGAAATGACAGACGACATGTCATGACATGATGTGACATGCAAGTATGATTAACAACATGGCATAACATGGCATGCAAAGGTTAAACATGGCATTTCATGATATAACATGTAATAGATAATTATGTACTTGAAAAGATAAAACATGGCATGACGTAATATAATATGTAACAGATAATTTTGTACTTGAAAAAAAAACATGGCATAACATAACTTAACATATATATAAAACCTAACCGACATGAATGATGGTTTCTTACCACCATACATACACAAATATCCTGAGAGTAAGTTAGAGACTAACTTATTGTGATTGTAGCCTAACGTAAATCGTAGCGTGAAAAAGCATTAACTAAAATGAGATAATTCCTAAGGTTAGAATATCTCACTAAAGCTCATACAAACATAAAGACTCGCTAAATTATGGCTAAATTGTAACGTTACCCATTTATATGTGGAAAATTACAATTTTACCCTAAAAATAAAGATTTTACATACTAACTCCAAATCCTACCAAAATTCCTATAAATTTTTGCCATACATCTAAATATTAAAATAGAAAAATTTAAAACAAATTACAACTAGAAGAATTTCACTAAACCACTCTAGGGCAAAAATCAACACTTCTTGCGTACTTGACCTTCAAACATACTTTCATGCTTAAACCAATTTCATCAACTTCCCAAAATCATATCCTAGGTTCTAAAATCATGCTAAGACATCGAAATATTCATACCATAAAAATCATAAACTCCTGATATCAGTAAACATGTCAAAACACAAAGTTTTGGTCAAAAATATCAAATCCTTGATGTTCTTGGTCTAACATTTTACAAATCAACTCCAAGGACTTCAAAAGTCCATAAACACACTCTTAACATGTTTATAAATCAAACATAAGAAATAATATAGTTGAACAAACAATCAAAGACCACAAGAATCACAAAACATCACTCAACAAATCGGCTTGCAAACTAACTTCAAAACCGAGTACCATATGCTTTGATTTTAGATCAAACCACTAAATCCAATTTTTTTTCATGAAATACATTCTCAAGAAATAAAATTATATACCTCATATTCAAGTTTTAAACATGATCTAATCATTAAACCTAAGATCACATAGTAAAAGTCCATAAAAACATAAGACAAACTTGTGAGCCTCAAGTTTGTTTCCTAACCGAGTACCATGTATTCTTGACTTAGATCACACATTCCAAATCTAAAATATTCAACAACTAAACCTCAAAGAATAAAAATGCATGTTGTGTAATCAAGTCCTAAACATGATCCTATCATCAAATCCAAAATTAATACGGCAAACATTTCTTAAAAACCTCAAGCAACCCGAAAGTTCAATATCTAGCCATATCCGAACCTTTGTATGCATAACAATTTATTTCCTTAAGATCACAACCATAAATCTTCAAAATAACTTCCTGACACATAGATCAAAGTCTTAAGAATAACATATGTGAGTATCAAGACCATAGGAGTATGATTCCCTAACAAAAGATCCAAACTTACTCAAAACAGAAATTGTTTTTACACCTTCATTTTCCAACTTTCTCATATCATGCAAAAGTCTTACTAAAAACTCTTAATATGCAACAAATCTAAATCCAACTTACATGTTAATAGGCTAACTCTAAATCATAAAAGATCATACCAAGATCATGCCAAGATGTGACGCCCTTAGCCCCCACTTGGGATTTGATAGTGAATAAAGCATTGGGACATGTAACTCAAGGTTACATACCTTCGTACATGACATATAAGATGCAATGCACCTATTATATTCTAGCAGTATGTTGTAAATTGTAGCGGAAATATTCATGTAAATCTAAGTAAGATTTAAAGCAATTCAAACAAATAACATGGTGCCATAAGCTATTTATCCCAAAATGATTTGATTTCAAGTTACTTCCAAAATAGAAGCTGTTTTGAAATCTCCCAAAACAAAGGGACCTCCAAGTTAAATCATAGATCCTCTTTTTCATTTTTGACTACAAGTTCTGAGATCCCTCTGAAAAAAAAAACCCTACAAGGCCATCCTTTTTCTGTCTTATCCTTGTTCAGTATCCTCTTTAGCTCCTCAAAGAGCTGCAACACTTTTGTAATACACTGGTCGGCAGCTTCAAGCCTTTCCACTATGAATGGCTTTGACGAGCTCTCATGGCTCTTTAGGGCCTCCTTGATTATCCGAGATGTTGGCCTCTTGCACTTCCACATGGTTGGTCTCTTCTTGTCCTGTAATGGCTTCGACGAGCTCTCATGGCTCTTCGGGGCCTCCTTGATTATCCGGGATGCTGGCCTCTTGCACTTCCACATGGTTGGTCTCTTCTTGTCCTGTAACAACTTCTACCATTCCGGGTTGGGCTTGGTAGTGGAAACTGCCAGAGTGAGATTTCGAGAAATCTCGGTAAGTAAACACCTAACATACAACAGATAACATAGTCATATAAAAGAAAATCATGAAATGAATGCATGGACATGTACTTGACATAAAAGTTGGCTTATGCAACTTTGACCTTTAAAAAATAAAACATTTTTTCCATCTATATTGATCATTATACATATAACATATCTTTGAGCTCATTGCCTTGTTCATTCCTTATACATATAGTTGGATACCTCACGGCTCCCCTATGCATCGTTGGTTCCCCGCTAGTTACCGCATTATCAACAGCCCACTTGATCGTGGTGACTACGTCATAATCTTTAACTTATGCGGCAGTTCGCATATTTTGCCTTCACCGTATTTTCAATGCGTCGCACCTAGGTTTAGGTGCTACCTCGCTCCGGTATCATTTTCACAAGGATCCATTCAAGGTCTGCCGATGGTTCTTTGTCGACTCAGGGGCTACCACTCTATTCTAAACACTTCAGAGTGTACAAAGGAGTTCCATTAGGACATTCCACCATGAAAACAATTTGTAATCCAAATGCATGTGACATGAGACTTGTAACACTTTTCTTTTCATGGACCATATGAACATGTGAATGTCGTGATTCATGTAATCATGTAATCAAACTTTGAAAATCTCAGGCTACGGCTTGAAAATATTAGAACATTTGAATACTTAGTTCACAACTTAGGCAAAGCACTCAACACATATGCAACAAAGGAAGAACAATATTTAAACCCGAGCACATACACATAGACATGGCCGAATCATTTAGACTTATACAAATATGTTATAATCAACAACTTGAACCAAGAGAGTCCGAGAACATCATAAACAATTAGACATGGCAAGATCATCATGTGAATCTGATTACAATAAAAAAATTATAATCAAACAACGAGTATATATGATAGCAATAAGAAATGAAACGTTCGCACAACATATACAAATATTATCCAAAGTACGTTGAGAGTCTACTTACAGAAAATCTGATGAGTTAACAAATAGCAAGCTGAAAATACATAAAACAACATTAGACGAGGACACATGAAAAATCCCAACTCAAGTGGATGCATGTGTGAGTGTGGCATGTCTAGGGTTTACTCCCTCATGGCTCATGAATTCCTTTTTACGGCTAGATAGGTTCCTCATGCACTCGGACTTCACTTATATGGCCAAACTCTATAGAGAAAAAATATTCTAATTGAAACTCAAGAGGGTGGCCGTAGCCTTCTCCTCTTCCAAAAATTCATGCTCACGTGCCTAGTGCTAAGGGTGGATTGATTCTTCCCTTGAGAAGAAACCCTATCCCTATCCCTATCCCTAGTGTCTATGTACAAAAGAAGACATGAATCACCTTCTTCACTCAAAATAGCCGTGTGTGTGTGTGTGGATGAGGATGGGTGTATGACTCTTACCATGCGTGTCCTTCCTCTTGGATGGAGTCACCACTTCCTTCTTTACTTGTAAGATTGGTTGGATGAAGGTGGAGGGTGTGTGTATGGTGTTTGGTTGGAGAGAAATGGTGAGAAAATGTGAGAGAAAGGTGTAGCCGTGTGGGAGAAGTGACACAAGAGTAGGAATCCTAAGGAGAGATTTGGATTCAGAAATGAGTTAAGATGATTTGTGAATAGTAAAATACAAGTTGAATTACTTATTATATTTAGTGTGGGAATTTGAAAAAGTTATTTTGAGATTTGAAAAAGTTGAATTATTTATTATATTTTGTATGAGAATTTGAAAAAGTTGTAATGATGAGATGAGATGAGTTGAGATGAGTTGAGGTGGGTTTTGAATCCAAACCTCTCCAATTGTCCAAAAACACTCTTCACCCGTTGGCCCCTCCCATTTTATAGACATCCCTTTATTCCTTGGAAAAGTAAAAGACACATGCATGTGTGCTATGTGGCACCATGGCCGAAAATCCCTTCATCTTCCTCATGATTGAGTTGTGTTGGGAAAACCAAAAGCTTCATAGACAAGTGGTGTGAACCCTTTCATCCAAAACCCTAGCTTCCAAATGTATCCTTCCTCCTATGTCTAGGTTCAATGTATTTGATGGCAAAAAGGTCAAAACACAAACCCTCAATCATCCTTGGGAGGATGAACATGTGCATGCTTGCCACTTGGCAAGTGGTGCGTGTGTGTGGGGTTGGCCGAACTTCTCATTTCACACAGAGCCTCTTCCTCTTCCCTAGACTTGAGTGGCGTGTACATGTGGGTTTCCTAGGTAACTTTTCTCTTCTTTAGGCTTGGGTGGTGTGTGGGTGTTGATTCTCTTGGCAAATGACATGTGGCGTGTGGGTGTGGCGTGCGTGTGTGGGTGGCCAAATCTAGGGACTTGGTTTTACCTTGTCCCAAGGTGCCTCTGTCATTTCTCATCATTGGTTCCTTCTAGAATCCCCATCCCAAATGCATGTGTAACACATGGCGAATTGCATCCCCCTTGGTCGAAACCCTAGTCTTTGTGGGTTGTGCCTCTGCCCTTTGAGCATCCTCATGCACTATCTCCCATGCCAACTCCTTGGAACTCTCATGCTTTTGACAAGTGGAAAAAGATTGTTACTTTTCTCTTTTCCCTTAGAACAATGTGCCTCTGATTTTGCACATTTCCTAGGTGCCCCTAATCATTGCACCTTCTAGGAACTCACACAAGTGTAAGTGTGTGTGGCGTGTGGCCGATTTCGAAACCCTCTTCTCTCTCTCTCCCCCTTCTTCCACTTTCATGTCTAGGTTCAATGTAGTCAAGGTGTTGGCTTACATGTTGTCCATGTGGTATCACTGTTGCTAACCAAAGTGCTCATTTCTTAGATTCCAAATGATGAGAATTTCTTTGGAAGACTAAAAGCTCATTCCCTCTTCCATGTGGACGCCTCCCATGCCAAACCCTAGTTAGGTTTTTTTTTTTCCTAAGCCCTAGGCCCTTAGTGGCCGATTCACACTAGCGTATGATGGGCCTTCTATTGGGCTTGGGTGCCTCATAACATGGCCCTTGAGGCTTACTAGATTCTCTGCATACCAAAATTCGGACATATAACTAAGTGGGTTAAACTAATCATAATAAAAGTAATAGATGTGGACTTGGCTAAGTCTGGGTTATCACACAAGATCATCATAAAAAAAAATTAAAGAATTACATACTGTTCAGTTTATCGCCCAATATGACATTTGCATGCTTAAACAGATTTTTCACTAATAAAAAAAGACCATGAAAAATCACACAAATATACCAATAGAAACTAGACTCAAAGAGGAAAAACCTATATGAAGATAGTTTTGTGAGAATCTACTTAAAATGGTTTTGAAAAAATAAAGCAATAATCACCAGAAAAACTGTCAAAAATCGCCTCTTGAGGCTTCTCCAAGAAAGTGAATGGAAAGTGATCAAAGGTTGAAAGGCAAGCTATGGATGACTTATATAGGAGGAGGGGATGACTTAGTGGCCAAGTTAAGCCAATTTTATTGGAGGTTGGTCTGCCAAAAGTGATGAAAAACGTGTGCCATATAGCCCATGGTTTTGGGTTACCTTTGGCCATGAAGGATGGTGGTTTTGGGGTTGCTTTTCAGTTTTGGATCTATGCACTATTTGGACTGAAAAGCCATCGATAGGATAGCTTTAGAGGTGGGGTAAACTTCCTCAAGAAGCCTTACATAGGTGGAGCTTTTAGGTGGGCCTTAATGGGCCTAAACCGATTGCGCCATATTTGGGGTTTCAATAGGGCTTAGTTTGGGGTTTTGATTTCTATCAATCCCAAATCTATATTTTCTTGACCTAATGAAACTACTATGTTATATTAAAAAAATAAGGGTATAATGACATGAATTTGAATGGTTAATAGCATATGGAAGTAATTTAATCAAATGATTAAACACTAAGCTAAAACCGGCTATCATTTAGGGTTTGGAGTAACCATTTGAGATTTGGAGAAATATTTAGAGTTTCAGTTTTCACCAAGGTTTTGGGATTCCAATTGGATCTCAAATATTTGAGATTTCACAAGGCTTGAAACCCTCTTTGGTTTGACATAGAAAGGAATGGTTGGATGGCAAACTATTTGGCTTTGGTGGCATTAATCACAAAGATTGATTTTCCTTCATTTCCTTCAGATTTCCATCTCATGGTTTCTCTTGAAGCCAAGTGTCCTATACTATTCACAAAGTGTGGCTAAGACCTTGTAATGTATCCAAATGAAACTTCTCTAGACTGATTTGGACAATCCACACTGTGATTTGAAAACGATTGGTCTGAGTGCTAACATTGGTGTTATTCACTCCGAAAATGGTAAAAATAACTTTGCACCATAAAATCCTAAATAATCTTACGAAACTAGTAGTACAATTCGTTTCACGAATTTTGACTCCTAAGCACCTCAAAGAAATCAAAACATATTTTCGAATAACTATCATCCGGAAAACGAAAACCATTTTATTGAGTTGTAAAATCCTAAATATTCATCTGAGACTAATAGCACATATCGTTTCTCATTCTCACACTCCTAAGTACCTCAAAGAAATAAAATCGAGTTTGTTACACCTAAGTGGGTAAGAAACTGACTATACTAACATATCAAAGTCTACATGATTGATCTATTCGTGAGGCATTTTTTAGGATTTCACGATATTCCTAAAACTTAAAAAATTCATCCATTGAATTTTTGGTGGGCTATTACAGAAAGAATTTCTTTAGTCATTAGGATTGTCATGAACTCCTTGAAGGATTTCATGACTTGAGCTACGGTTAAGGTTTTAGTCATTAATGTAATCGGATTTTGATGCACTACGAGACATAATTAGCTTTTGAATTATTTGAGGGACTTAGGAATATAAGTTGGTGAAACGAATTGCACCATTAGGCTCAGATGATTATTTGGGATTTTATGGTGCAATAATACGTTTGTTGCTTTATGAATGAATTGTACCTTAAAGTGCCTTTTTATTTGTTTGTGGCACTTGGGACTACTAGATTCATATGATTATTTAGGATTTTATGATACAATAATAATTTTCAAAATTTTTCAGGTGTATAGTAACATCCAGTATAGTACAACGTGACACCTATTCCAAGAGACTGTCAAATTGCCATCCAGAATTTCCAAAATAGCTTTGAGGAATTTTTTATGAACACTTGGAAAGATCCTAGCCATTCTTGGTCAATAGTGGACACTTAGTACTAGGAGGAACCATGAGATGGAGATGTAAAAGAGTGGAAAGCAAATCAAGCCATG
This sequence comes from Juglans mandshurica, assembly GCA_022457165.1. NCBI lineage: Eukaryota > Viridiplantae > Streptophyta > Magnoliopsida > Fagales > Juglandaceae > Juglans > Juglans mandshurica. The sequence goes on from CM039632.1 coordinate 22,826,690, forward strand.
CGATCATGCCACCTAAGCCAAACACTATTCCATCCAACCAAATACTTTGTGGCCAACCAAATGAGGGTTTCAACCCTAGTAAAAGCTCAAACCATTGGAATCCATTTGAAACCCCAAAATCCTTGGAGAAAACCAAAACCCTATTTGGTTGCCCAAACCCTAAAGTGGCTGGTTTTGATTAAGTGTTTAATCATTTGATAAAATCTATCTCACATGCTATTAACACTCAAATTCATGCTATTACACTCCCATTTATTTTTTTATACCTTGGTAATTTTATTGGGTCAAGAAAAGTTAGACTTGGACTTGATCCAACCGATATCCCAAATGAAACCCTAAATATACCCTAAGTTGAGGCCTATTAGGTTAGGCCCATTATGGCCCATCAAAAAGCCACCACCAAAGAAAGCTTCCTCCACCACCCTAAGCAAGCCTATGACCGACATGTTAGCCCAAATGGTGCATGGATTGGAAGCCAAACAACCACCCAAAACCACTCCACCATTCTGTGTAGCAACAGCCCAATGCCATGGGCTGAGTAGCCCATGGTTTTGGCTTCAAAACCACCAACAAGAGGTAACTTAGCCCCTCATGTTAGCCCTATCTCCCTATAAAGCACACCCCATGCATTTCCCTCACCTTTTGGTTATTCTCCATTCACTTGTTTGGAGAGACTTGGGTGAGGGCTTCAGAGTAGGTTTCCTTGCAGTTCTTCTATTGATTTTTCCAACCATTTTCATGTGAAACTTTTCATGAAATATGTTCCTCTTTGAATCTAGTTTACAATGATATGTGTTGGGTTTAATTTTTCCAAAGTCATATTGGGTGACAATTTGGATGATGGTGTGAAATCTTGATGTTTGATGAAGTTTTTGTTAAAGTTAGGGGTAGATTTTGATATGACGAAATGCTAACACATTGTTATACATTTTATGAGTTGATCCAAAGCATGGTAGCATTTTTTTATTAAAGAGTTATATACATTTTCTTTAAGGTTGAAGCTAGAGCATACAAAACTATTTGATGGTTTTAGAAACCTAATCCATTGTTTATGAAATTCATATATGTTGTTCCTAAGGTTTTAATTTATGTGTTAAGAACCTTTTTTTTAAGAGAGTTGGTTTAAATCTTTGTTGGGAGCATGCTTTACATGCAAAGGTTGAATGTGAGGTATATAATTTTATTTCTTGAAGTTTTATTTTATGGAAATCAATGATCTAGTGTTTTGTTTCAAAATCAAAAGCATATGGTACACAATTTTGAAGTTAGTATACAAGCCGATTGTTTGGTGAAGCGTTTTGTGATTTTAGTTATTTTCTCAAGCATTTTATCACTTAGATTTTATTTTTAAACGTGTTGAGAATGTGTTTATAGACTTCTGGAGTTCTTGGAGCTGTTTGGAAGGTGTTAGACCTAGAACATCAAGAGATGGTTCTATTTGACTTAGAACTTGGTATTTTTGGAATTTGTGTTGTTATGATGAGATTATGAATTTTATGAAATATGTTTTTTGATGTCTTAGCATGATATTAGAACCTAGGATATGATTTTTGAGTGTTGCAAGAATTGGTTTGATGATTGGTCGATTTGCAATAAAAATCAAGTTTTGCCTATGTATATGAATCGGCCAATGTGTAGTTCATGTAATTGTGATGTGTTCTAAATTTTTCTAATTTCATATTTGGATTTAGGAAAAAATTTCATATTTGGTACCAAAAACAGCGGAAATGGAAGAAGACTGAAGAAGAAGAGAAGAGAAAACGGAGTAATATGCACAGATAGAGGCAAACGGTTGTACCGACCATATGCATGTATGCAAAGCAGAAAATAGATAAATGCAAAATGAATAATTGCATTAAAATATCAGCTTAGTAAAATTACAAAGCCTTAAAACAGATAGTACAAATTTGTACTTACGGGGCAAAACAAGTGAGAGCAGAATAAGATAAGAGAGGATAGAAACGGAATGAGCTCTGCCTAATTCCAAAGCAATGTTCTCCTTTTATTGATCAAAGAGTTCCTATTTACAATAGTAAAAGTAATCCGTGAGTGAACAGTAAAGGTTACTGTTGAATCACGTGAAAGCAATATCATCATTATGTCTTCAGTGTTGATTGCGGAGCATTTGCTTTCGGCATAAAGTGATAGGAATACGAAAAAGGCAGCTAGTCAGTCTTTTAAGACAACAACTTTTCTTTTTGCATGTGACAAAAGTAGAACTACTCAGTCTAGAGGACGGTAGTCTTCTTCTGTCTTGTTGGCGAAATAATGTATCATTCATCATCTGATAACCTTGGGGTACATTCAAAATCATGTCAAAAAATGTTGCTGTAGGGATCAGCAACTATAGCCTCTGATGATGCTTCTGAATTTTCATCTTCTTCAGATTCATTTGTCAGGGACTTTTTTAACAAATTATTTAAATCCTTTTTATTAAGTCCTTCAAGAGCATTGGTCTTCTTTTTGGACTTAGAGGATTTCTTGGAGGATGAGCTGGTGGCTTTTCCTCCTTGGGGATATCCAATTGAAACAAGTGAACCATGTGATTGCAGGGAATTCCTTTTTGTTCTGCAAATTAGGTGTAGTCTGAGGGAAATCTCTGATTACAAAGTCAATAATTTGTTGGGTATAGGGAAACCTATCCCACTATTTTGTGAAGCAAGATTGGGTCATGATATTAGCATTCCGTTCATAGTTCCACTTCATGATCCATGGTACTTTATACCATTGGCAAAAATGGAGACAATATGGAAAATAAGACATGTGTCTATCAAGCTTAGAACAAACAGCATTATAAAAGCAATTGAAGGCTCTTAGGAGCTCATCAGGAAAATTCGGAGGAATAGGTACAAATTGATTCCACCATTGAAGGAACCAAAAATGAAATTTCCCTTTGAATTTTTTATCAAAATTTAGAAACCAAGAATGACTCATATCTGGTACTTGGAAAAACATGAAATGGTTCCAAGCTGTGATATAGTCATGGTAATTATAGGCAATGTCTATATTAGCGAGTCTTTTAGGAGTATAAGGGTTGGTACCCCAATCTTCCTCTGTGATGACCCGAAAAATATAGGCACTGTGGTAAATCAATTTGGTTTTATCATTCTTGTCATAGATAGGTTTTATGACAAGCGAATTAGTGTGGATCAAAATACTGGAATAATATTGAAGATTTTTAGAGGAATCTTCAGGTATCCAGTGAAATCCAGGGGAAAAGTAAGATGAAGCAATTTTGAAATAATCTGTATACACAGACCTGTTAGGCTCTGTATAAAACAGAGAAACAAAAAAGATTTTCTGATATACTCAGTTTTTCCTTTAGGGAGGAAATACTGTGTCGAAGCAGTCTTTGACGCGATTGCTTTTGCATAATGGTCAAAGGTGGTAGAAACAGTTGAGGCAAAGGTAGCAGGTTGGATAATTTTACCAAGAGGGGTAAACCTATTGGCAATTTCCAAGGGGGAAGCAGGCTCATTTTTTATGAGCTTTTGGTTAGGAACCGGGGGAGGAGCATTGGTCTGTTTTTCTTTTCCTTTTTTCTTGCTCATTGCTGGGTATCTACAAGAATTCACGGATAGGAAAATTAGGGATAGAATTATTAGTGCCCTTGATAAATTCAATGTCAAAATAAAAAACACTTAAAATAGCTTGCCAGCTTGCAAAAATATGTTTTGATGCAACGTTCTTAACATCTTTTTCTAATACATATTTAGCACTTTTGCAATCTATCCTCAATAGGAATTTCTTATTGAGTAAATCACTTTGAAATTTGGAAATGCATAGTACTATAGATAATATTTCTTTTTTAATAGTACTATAATTTTCCTGTGTAGGATTCCAGACTCCAGAATGGAAGCGAACAATTTGTTCAGAAAAGTCTAGCGAAACTATTTGTTTCAGAATGCCGCCATAACCAATGTTAGAGGCATCTGTTTCAACAATTTTAAAGGAATTAGAAGTAGGAATACCAAGGCACGGGAGAGTTTTGACATGTGCTTTGATTTTCCTTACTAGAGTAGTATGAATTTCTGACCAAGGGGGGGATTCTGTAGAAGCCTTTTGAACAAAGGTCGACACTGTTTCCTCATGTTTTGGTAGAAATCAGCAACATAATTGAGAGATCCTAAGAATTTCTGCAACTATTTTTTGTCATTGATGACATAAGAGAATTTGTTAGCAAATTCAATGGCCCGTTGGAGGAGTCTGATTTTGCCTTCAAAAATATCATAACCAAAGAATCTAATCTTGGCTTGGAATAATTTGATCTTTTTTGCGGAAACAACAAGACCATTTAATCTAATGATGTGAAGAAACAAATTCAAATGTTTCCAGTGATCATCAATAGATTTGGAGAAAATAAGGACATCATCTATGTAGACAATGGTGAAATGGGTGAACGAATTGAAAATGTCGTTCATGATATTTTGGAATTCACTAGGGGCATTTTTTAGGCTAAAGGGCATCACATTCCACTCGTAGTGACCAAAAGTGGTATTAAAGGCAGTCTTATACTTATCTGATTTGACAAACTAGATTTACCAAAATCCTGACTTTAGGTCAAATTTAGAAAAGACTATAGCATCACTCAACCTATGGATTAAGTTATTTCTATTGAGAATATGATACTTAATCCACTCTAAGACTTTGTTCAAAGGTTTGTAATTGATAACTAGGCGAGGTGTTCCTCTTTCTAGTTCAGCATTTTTCTGGACATAGAAGGCAGCGCAAGACCAAGGGGACTTGCTATGTCTAATTATCCATTTTTTAAGAAGATCAACAATTTCAAGTTGGCAAAATTCTAAAGTTTAATTATTCATTTGAATAGGTCGGGCTTTAGTGAGAATATTTTTCTTATCAAAATTTTTGATATAAGGAAGATAAACAACATGTTTTTTCCTATACCAAAAAACATTGGGTAAATCAGAACAAACATAAGAAATCAAACGTTTGTTAAAATCTTCAATTTTTGATTGAAGCAAAGCATTGGATAATTGTTCAGAAATCTTTTTGTATCTGATTTCCTGTTGGAGGAAATTCAAATGTTTTGTTTTTGCAGAAAACAAAGATTTCAAACCTTTATCCATATCAATCTCAAAACAAGAAGCAAATTTGAATTTAACTTTTTGATCAAAAGGACTAGTAGTGATACCATCGTTTTCAGTCAAAAAAGGATATAAGGGCGAAATAAAATGAATCCCTAAAATCACTTTGTCAGACATGTTTTTGACTAAAACAAAAGGAATTTTAAAACAGACATTATTTTGGCAAACATGAGCATTGTTGAGCTCATAATTGATTTTCATCTGAGATCCATTTGCTGAAAATAATCTTTTAGTAGATTTTTCAAGATATTTGCTAGGAATTAATCCTTCTTGAATGCAATTCAACTCTGATCCAGAATCAATTATAGCAACAACAGAAAATTGAAAATCTCGAGAAACGACAATAGTAACTCGTGAAAACCATTTAGGAGGAATAGTATGACGGATCAAATATATCTGATTGTCACTAGCCTTATCATTTTGGCTAGAAACAGATTCATTTGCTTGCTCATTGTCAGAAGGAATATCTTGATCAAGTTGTTTGTCAATTTTTAAATACAAAGTATTGTTTTAAAATTTCATTTTCAGATTTGAGATTGTTAATCTCGAATCTGAGCTCAACGATTTCTTTTTTAACAGAATTAATTTCGTGTTGTAAATCAGAAGTAGAAACATCTTTGGGTTTTTTTCTTTTGAAATCTCTCCAAAGTGTCTTGAAAACTAGTCCTTTACTTTGAAGTTTCTGGTTCTTGACGAACCATCGTCTTCTTGAGTTTAAGAAGATATTCTTCTTTAACCTCAGGATTTGTAATTTGAGAAATTAAAGTTAGTAAAAGATTTTCTTGTTCTTCGGCCTTGGTTAAAACATTGACTGTTTTGCTCAAGGTTTTGCAACAAGAATCATTACAATTGCAACCAAGTTTTATTTCAGGAGAACTAAGAGATTCAGTTTCTGAGTGATATTCTGAATCACTAGAACTAAACTCTTGGATATCAGATGAAGATGATCCTGTTTCTAGGAGTCGAACAGTTCTTCTTGATCATTGATATCAATATTCAACTGATTAAGCTTCGTTTTCAATTTATTGGGCTTCTTGGGACATTTATCAACAAAATGCCCAATCTTGCCACAATTGAAACATTTTCCTTTAGAAGGTTTTTGAAAACTCTTTTTCTTAGGAAAATATTTTTTAGAGGTTTTCTTATAAAAATCATCATGGAGTTTTCTCCTTGTACCTCCATGAGGTTTCGAAAACTTAGTAAAAGACTTATGCTTTCTTTTATATGGAGCAATAGAAGGAATGCCAAATTGTTCGTGAAGGTTCTCATTTCATATTTGGCTTTCTTACTATTCTTCATCTGTTCACGAAGCATCATTTGGTCATTGCACATACTAATACCAAGTTTCTTCATTACGCTAAAAATATCACCATAGGTGTAATTTTCGTAATTAAGAAATCCTGAGATATCAGTAAGTTCTTCCTTCACTTTGTAAGCAAACAAACGAGGTAAACCATCAATAATTTTCTCCTTCCAGTAGGACTTCTGGCTATCATCCCGAAGCATAACTCTGGAAATGAAAACATCTTGGTACCATTTATAATCAGACATCTGATGACATCTTAAATGGTTCAACTGATCGCTGGCACGATTAGTCATATTAGATGGTGTATTAATAAAATATTTTAAAATAGTATAAATCAAAGTATTAACACCATAAGGGTGTGCCATCCCAATAGTGTCATAAAAAATAGGTAACCCTTCGTCATTACGCTTTACAACATTTTGAATGGTTTCCTTAGCATCACTTGTGAGATGTTTGTCCCACCAATGGCGAAGCACACCAGAAAAACCTTGGATTAAAATCATAACAATATCAGGTTGTCTAATATTGTTGTTAATATAAACATTTGCAATCAAAGACATTTTACTCATGGTATTGAGGATTTTTTGTTCAGATAATCCGTCAATATTCCATTCGTAAATTCTGTCAGCTGAGTAAGAAGATTGGTTTTGAAAAACCTTTTCTTCAAACTGTAAATCTGGAGGAGTAGGCATGGAATACCAATTTTTCGTGAGACTCATTGGTTTGGGTCATTTTGAAGAAAATATGGCAATTTTAGGTTTTAAATCAAAATCTTGAAAATTCTTTTCAAGTAAATCAATATCCTTTTCAACAGATAAATTATCGTCAGATGATTCTTTTGTGGTTTCTAGAAGAACAGTTTCATTTTCATTGCTATTTAAAGCACTAGTGGAAGGTTGTTCTTTTTTGAGATCAGCAACCATTTGATCTATTTTATCCAATGTCTTGGCTTGTGAATCTTTAAATCAATTTTAGGCCGTCTATCTGGTAGAATAATCAAAGGTTTTTAAATAATTTTTAAATTTTTCTTTGGCTGATCTTTGGGAGGAACCAAATGATTTTTAATTTTGAAAACAGGATTTGAAGTAAAGATAGGCTTTTCAACATTTTCTTCAATCCTATCCAACTGTTGTCCGATCGTATGAAGAGCAAGGTTTACAAAACTATTCTGATGAATAATCTTTATTGTTTCTTTTATAACCTTGTCTTTTTCAAGATCTCTAGACACAGTTTCAGAGATTTTGAAAGGAGAAGCAGCTACTCCAGATCTTTTAAAAGGAATAAGTACTGTCTCTAAAGGCGGGTGGCTGGATTGAACAACCATTTGGCCTTCTTCCTTGACAAAATTAGTTTTAACACATTTAAACTATTTTTAGAAACATAATAATTTTCAATTAAATCAAAGAAAAGTATATGCATTTGTAAGGTATTCATCTTTTCTTTCCATTTTCGTTTAACACGTAATTTTTCAGCATCAGAGAACTTTGCATGATAGGCTTTACGCTTATCACAGTTTTCTTTTAAACTATATTCATTCACAAGAGCAATTAAATCAAACTTGAAAGATTTGTTTAAAACAATTAAATTGTGATGAATAGGTGCAACATGTGCTGCCATATCCGAAGCTGTAGGAGATAAAGATGAATTATCTTCTTCTTTATCAGCTCCTTCATTTATGGATTTATCCTCAGAGGATTCAGCCTCCTTGGTTGAATAATAAGCAGAAGTAACCTGAGAGGAAGTAGAAAGTCCTTTCAGTTTTAAAACAGAATCAACAGGCTGGGTTGTTTCTACTGGATCTTCCAGAAATTGTTTGAGATGTTGGTATTGTCTTACTAGATTTTCAGAAACAGAACCAGCAAAAGAAGATCTAGATCTAGCAAAAGAATTTCTTCTTAAGCTAGGAGTACTAGTCTGATCAAAACTAATTTTAACAATCCCATCCAAATATTGCCGAATGTAATCAAGATTACAGTCATTGGGAATATTTCTGATAGGGGGAATTTCATGTTCTAAAGTCCATTCATTGGGAAGAGAGATATCTTTCCAATAAACCATCTTTGGAACTTGAATATTAGCATCTGGGGCTGAACCCTGGATCAAAAGAGTTTTTCTCGCAGTTGATTTTAATAGCTTTTGGATTTAAATTCATTTTTAAAAGACGATAATAAATCCGAAAAATAAGAGCAAGAGGTTTACTTCCCTCAAACATGTCATAACCAGAGGTTAAAATATTCAAAGTCAAAGCTTTAAGAATATGTTTATCAGTTAAAGCAAGAGTTAAATCAGGAAAATAGTCGAAATAAACTGGTTCTTCTGATAGGGAGGTTTGGATCATTCGAAGGATACTAGTTTCAAAATGATTGAATCTAGCATCTCTTAAATAAAATAGAACATATGCATTGATGCCTTTCCTGGTTAAAGGTTTGGCAGCAATTTGAACAGAACCAATATGCAAGTATTTGTAACTTTTTTTCAAAAAATATTGAATATGATCTTTTGAGAATAGGTAACATTTTTCTTGTGGTTTTGAAATAGCATAGGTTTGTTCAACCGTTCTAACATTAAAAGCAGTATTAAAAACAGTTTGAACCCAAGAGGTTCGGTAAATAGAATTTGAATTAATCTTTGAAATCTCCCATGATTCCAAAGCAGGTGAAATAGCCTCTTCGAAAGAGCAATTTTCTTCATTAACTATGTCAGGTGGTATAGTCGACCTGGAACTAATGGTTGAATTAGATCTAAACAATCTATCCATTTTGTTTCTAATCAACACAGTCCTTCACACCTCAGGGTCCTACAAACTTACCAGACAAAGTACGCATTCAGGGATTAGGTTGAGGAGGAACAAAATAAATGAAATGAAGAGAAATGAACATGATAATCATAAAAGCAACAATTATTTTCTTGGCAAAATTGTAACTCTCCACTTTAGAGGGGAAACTTTGCGATTTAGCTCTACGTTAGTGAGTCTTTATGTTTGTATGAGGTTTAGTGAGATATTCTAACTTTAGAAAAATATCTCATTTTAGTTCGTAGATTTTTACGTACGTTACACTACCAATCACTATAAGTTAGCTCCTAACTTACTCCAATATTATTTTGTATGTGTGGTGGTAAGAGAATACATTAGTTATGATTATCATGTTCATTTTAGTCATCATTATATGCCATACCATGCCATTAATTAATGTATGTGTTATTTCTTACATATCACGATATGCCATGTCATTCTGTCACATGTTATTAAGCTACATGACATGCCTTGTTAGATGCATTGAGTTCCATGAAATATAATATGCTATGCCATGTCATTTACACCTGTTTTATGATTTTCTGTTATGTGCCATGCCATGTCATAAGCATACAATCATATCATGATAATATTTCTAAGTCATGCATAAGTTATTACATTTTAGCACGACCCTAGTGCTAGGATGTAGATTTTTCCTATTGGAACTCATTTGTCCACACTGGAGTGTTTAAACTAGTTGTGGAATCCCCTCGGTTGACACTGTACCATCAATGAAACTTTGAACAGGTCTAATAGCAAATTCTAAAGGGAAATCAAGGCACCCAATGCTGGTGGTGCCGAACCTTTTTACAAACATTTAACTCATGCTGATGGTTAATTCAAACTACCATCAGGAAATACTCTTATAATGGTTAATTTGTACTACCTGAGTATCCATTTCTAACTACTCTTGTAATGGTTAATTCGTACTACTTGAGTATCTATTTCTAAGTACTCTTCTAAAGGTTAATTTGTACTACATTAGTATCCATTACTAAATACTCTTGCTATGACAAATTCAAATGGCCTACGTGTTTATATAAAATTCTCAAGAATGTACTCACAGATGGCACAAATGCATGTAATGTGATGCGGTACTGGCAGAAGCACACGACGCTTGGAGGATTCTGGGGCATCCATTTACTCCATGTCTAGCAATATTTTCACATTAAGTTCATATCAAGTATTTTCAGTTCATGTCCATGTCAAGCAGTACTTTCGCGTTCAATTCATGTCAAGTATTCAGTTCATGTCCATGTCAGGTAGTGTTTTCATGTTCAACTCATGTTAAGTGTTTTTCAATCCGCGTCATGCATCATGTCAAGTCAAGTCATTTATTTCAGTCGAGAACATGTAATGCTATTTTCCAAGTCACGTCACATATTGTTCATGTTCCTGCTTCGGGATCATTCCTTCAGTCATTCTTCATAACTAGTAGCATCTAATATATTAATGGTATGGGTGAATCCAACAACTCAATAATGAAGAAAAGTGTCACTAATATGAACAAATGACCATATTATAATGAGCAGATTACATTAAGCTGATATTAGTGCACAAATAACAATTATCTAATAATAATGGACATACACAATGAACAGATAGACATTTAATATGTAGAAATAAGCCTTGATCCAAATAAAGGTATAATACCATAAGCACAACAATTATTAGCTTAGCCATATCAAAAATTGAATATGTATAATTGAGCCATGATGAAATATAGAGAATACCAATTAATGCAGAAATTATCAACTGGGTTTTTTTGTTTATCTTTATCTTATGATCTTATCCCAACTTTTCATGTTTATCATTGTTTAGTGTTCATGGTATCATATAACAAAGATGCATGGTTTTCAGTGTTCACGGTATCATATAACAAAGATACATCGTTTTCCCCTTAAGTGGGTTGTGCACCCTTTACTCCCTTTCATTATTCATGGTCGTCGTCTCATAGGACTAAGTGGTTGTCTCCTGCCAACGGGTATGCATCCACCGAAGGACTAAATCCTTCATTAGATGTATTGCACTATCCCATAATCAAATGTCACTATAAGAAAAAGTGGCATTTCAGGCTAACTTTATTTTCGGCAACCTATATATCGCCGCTAATAGCCTATTTTACTATTACGGTAAATTCTTTGTGTCGATCAGCAAAATTGCCGGAAATAATCATATTTCTGGTGATTTAATGTCGCCACTAAAAAGGTTGTCACAAAAACACTTGTTTATAGCAATTCATTTGTTGTCATTCAAAAAAATCGCCGCTACAAATTAATATTTCCGACGATTTTATGTCACCGCTAATAATATTGTCGCAAAAACCGAAATGCCTATCTATCTTGCTTATTAAGGCGACATCTAGGTCGCTGTAATAAGTCCTACACAGTAACCAAAACCTAAACTTACCCCCCCCCCCGGCGAGTTTTTGCCTCTCTCTCTTTCTGGCTCGAGGCTTTGCATGATTGTTTCTGGTTGCTGTCTCGCTGCCTCGCCTCGTCGACTCCGATGAGTTTCTGTTTCACTATTTTAGGCTCCACCGATCTCTCTCTCTCTCTCTCTCTCTAACTGTCGCTCGATTTCCTAGCTATAATATCGTTTTCATATAACCGAATGACTGGATTTTATCTTGAAGTACTTACCCTTGAGTCCATAGAACCAAATGACTGCATTTCATATGGAGTCCATGTATATTAAGTTGTGATCTCTGTACTTGAGCCCTAAAACAGAGAAAGAAAAGAAAAGTCATTAAAATCTCTATCATTGTGTGGATTTTATTTTCAACACATGAGCCTTTGTTTGACATAATCACTGCTGCGATATTTGTCATCTGCATGCTCAACCACTACCAGACTTAGATCAGAGAGTTCATCACAATTTCTCCAAAAAGTCCAGACGTTTTGGTATTTACGTTGACAAAAGTTTACTGCAAGTTTATTAATATTGCCGTTGGAGATTATCTTCCACGTACCTAACGCTTTCTCAACCAAATTGCATTATTTCTGTGATGGTAGAAGTTGGCCCAAATTATCAAACATATATATATAAATAAAAGACGATCATGATCAGCTATTTTTAATGCAGTGCATGCCTACCCCCACCATGAAAATATCTTCTATATATTTACCTGGAAGGACTAGTACTCTAGATATATATATATATATCCTACTAATTAGCATGACTAAGGCTAACTTGCAAGCTGCTCTGCCATTGCCAATACCGTGGTAACTGCAGCAGTGTTGCTTCCGCCTACGAATATATCCTGGTACACAAATATGAGGGTTAAGCAGAAGGTGATCAAAACCGTACGTAGGTTCATAACGATATCAAATACAACCCTAAAGTCTTTTCTTATTATTATTATTACTTTTTTTAGTCAAGATCTTTTCTTATAAAGTTTCAATTGAAAAAAAAATATTTATTATTGTCCTTAAGTGTTGAAATAATAATAATATATATATATATATATATATATATATATATATTATAGACTTGAAGATTGTAAGTGGGAGCTGAGAGATCATATGAGATATATGTCCTAAATGATATTTATCCCCTTGAAGTGTTTTTCTCTCTTCCATTTGAGAATTTTATGTCCGGGTAGGAACTTGAGGGATCCTTTCCCAATACCAGAGAATTCATTTTGTTTGTATATTTTTCTTCTAGTTGAAATATTAAGTTGGGATAATATTTTTCTTCGTAAGATTGTGTTCTTATGAAGAGGATCGCCTTAATGTTTTCTTTAGTGAATGTGGCTCCAACAGACTTGGTTTGCTCCCTTTCTATTCTCAGCAGCACATTGACGAGGTCTTCGTGTTCATCTTTTGTCTTGTCGGGATTAAGATGAAAATCAATTGCAAGCTTACAACTCAAAGTTCATGCCTGTATCAATCCTCCATGTTACAATTCAAACACACACACACACACACAAATGAATTATTAGATAATTTCAAAGAATCGACATGCATGCAGTAAAATTAATATTTATATTAACAATTATATATAATAATGCAACATTTTGTGATAGTACTGTGATAGGATGGAAATAAACAAGCTGGCTGTTATCCACGATAAGATTCTAAACGTACATGATACATACATATGAAGATATATGTATGAAAAATTCTACTCATCATCTCTATACCATAATCATATCACACACCACACATGATTTTTTATGTGTAGCACATTGAGTGATTTTATAGGTCAACTAATAATATAAAATGCAGTGCATGCTTGTTCCCACCATGAAAATATCTTCTATATATTTACCTGGAAGGACTAGTACTCTAGCTATATATATATATATATATATAATTGATCATGTCACATATAATTAATGGTGGTTGATCTAGAATCACATGGCAACAGCCTCAACTATTGTTGAGCTTAATCAAGTGGTTCCCATCTCACTTCAGTAATCATTGCCTTTTTTGCCTTAATTTGCACCTTCGCCCTTTGCCTTCAAGGGCCTTCAGTTTCTCCAAATTCCCTCCCCATGCATTTACTTCCTCTCCTTCTTCTTCTTAATATGAAGTAAGGTTTGTTCTTTCCTCCAATATTAATTTTTCTCAAACTGACCATTTTAGTTTTTACAATAATATTCCAATATGTACTCGTTTTTATAGTCAACTCCAGCTTTATGCTAATTTATAATTTCATGGAAATGATATATATCAGACATCTTCTTAATTAATTAGTTATTTTAATTTTGAAACCAGACCTACGTACGTACCTTAATTCTCATAAGCATTAAAGGACGAAAATTAATTGAAAAAACATATATATATATATATATATATATATATATATATATATATGCTATATAACCTACCTAGTAATTAGATAAAACTAATTTTTTTGGGTGGGTTTGAGGCTCATCATGAATTAATGACCTATTTTTCTTTCTATTTGTTAATTATTGATTATTCAGTCATATATATCTAAATGGCTGGAGTTAGCTACATAAATTAATGTCTTTGATGTTGATCATGTTGAAACATTATATATATTGATTATATCGGTGATCTAGAATTGTGGGTACACATGCATGAATGAGCAGATTGATTGAGTCAACGCATGCATTTCTTGTCTTTCACCAGGTAATTTCTAATTGCCGGTTTAATTTCTGCATATATACATAGAAAATGCTATTGAAGTAGCTAGATTATAATGTGGTTGAGAACAAAACATCTTGCCAAAAAAACTGTTTCTAATTCAACTGCACATGGAAGAATAATAGGGGGAAATTAAAAAGGCATTGAAGTTAATTAAAAAGTTAAGAAGAAGAAGAAGAAGATTTATAAGTAGCATTACAATGGAATAATGGATATATATCTGCAGTGCTGGAAACAAAATCATATAAATATATATATATTATATATGACTTATATATATATAAATATATATATATATGATTGGAGTTACCAACTTTACTACATGCATACATACATGTTTAATAATTAGTCATTTAAATGCTAATGAGCTATTCCTGTGATATCCTGCTCCTTCTTCTTACGTACGATCCTTCCTTCTTACGTACGCTTCTTCTTTCTGACATATGTTTCGTCTTTATGACGTAAGCAAATTCTGAAGGTAGAGATTATGTGATCATCTGCCTTTCTCACTACCGACTGCAAGTCACGTTATGCGTGTCGAACCATGATAGCGTGTCTCGAAAGATATCGTGTGACTTCTAGGGCACGCCTAGTGTTTTATATATGCTGGAAATATTTATAAGGAGTATTTCCATTGTTATTGAATTAAGATTTGATCTTAAATACGACAATCATAATATTCTTGAAGAGCTCAAAAAATATTATAATTGCCGGAAATCATTTTAATATTATTATTAAAATGATTTCAATTATTTAAGATATTATGAGATTTAAATTATGTTGAGAGCTTTTATTAATTAAATAGTTTAACCCTTTTAAATATGTTAAGTGAGACTTCATCATTTTATTAATGATGAAGAAATATTATTTTATAAACTAAAGTTAGTTTAAAATAATATTTACCTTAATTCCTCTAAGTGCTTTTAATTAAGTTAACATTTACGCATCTTCAAATCAGTATTTTAATTCCTCGTCGTTAGATCGTTGTGTAGATCCCCAGACGAAGGGATTGGGTTAAATACCCAGACCCCCTCTCTTTCCCTCTCATTTCCCTGTAACCCTCTCTCTCCTCCCTCTCTCATTCGGCGTACGTAGTACGCATCTCCTCCATGCCGAAGCTTCCAACGCACAGCCCGGCGCCGCCGTGCGTCGCCAGGCCACACTGCCGGCACCACCGGCTGCTCCTCACGCCGGCGAGCTCAACCATGGCAGCTCCTCCCCCTCACGCTCTCTCTTCCTCTCTGTTGGAAGCGCAAGGCTCGTATGGGCTTGGTGCGTGTAGCGTCGCCCAACAGCTCTACCTCCACCACCATCGACCTCCTCCCACGCCGGCGAACCCTCACCGGCAAAGTCAGCCCCTCCCATGCAGCCACCTTCTCTCCACCGCACACACGCACGCACGAAACCCATTTATGGGTTTCGCACAGCTTCAAGGCCACCGACGGCCTCTAGCGCCGTCGTGTGCAGCACCCACGGCCACCATGGACCTCCTCTCCCCTTCCCCGAGCTCCTCGACGTGACCCGAGGCCCATAGCCTCTCCCCCACCACATGGGTTCTTCCCTCTCTCACGCACGGGTTGCACGCCGTGCACCACCGTGCACCGCCACCCACGGCTGGTAACCACCGCCTCCAGCCTCCTTAGGCCGCCACTAAACCAACCCAACCTCCCATGGCCCCGATCTGCCACCCACGAAGCGCACTCTCTCTCACTCTCCCACGGCTTCTCCTCTACGGAATGGCAAGATCTGCCACCGTGAGCCACCGTGGCGCCACCCCGACGCCACCACGAGATTCACCGCACCTCCCTTAGCCAAGCCCTAGGTCCAAACCATCACTTTATGTGATGGGTAATCACTGCACGTGATGGACAGCCACTGAGAGTGGTTGACCGCCACTGTACACGGCTAGAGTCGCCGTGTTATGCCTCTCACCGCCATCACAAAGTCACCACGAGCCATTCTAAGACCACACCTAGCTATCCAAACGCCTAAACAGTTAACGTACGTGGGTCAGCCGCCACGTACGACACTGTTGACATCATCGGCTATGACGGTCAACGAGCAATGCACGGGTTATCCTGTCGATGGTATAACTCTCTATCTCTCGTTAATTATGTTAGATATTGATTAGTTGACTAGGTTGTGGACTGTGCTGTTAGTATTAATGGAGTTGTGGCATTGTGATGTGGAGTTGTGTGATGAAGTGTTGGGCATTCTGTGTAGTGAAGTGTTGGGCTTATCTGTGTTGTATGGAGGTGCATTGTGCCGTGTAGTGTGCTGTGAAGTGTTGGGTGTATTGTGGAGTGTTGTGGACTGTACTGTGTAATGCAATTGTGGGGTTTGTGCTGTAATTATGGAGTGGTTGTGCTGTGCAGTGTAGTTGTGGGGCATGTGTTGTATAGATGCCGTGGTGTATGTGGAATGGAAGAGTACACGCTGGGTGTACTTTGTGTGTGGCAAAATGTGAGACAAGGAGAGTATATGTAAAATATACCCTCCTGGCATATGGTAGAATGGGATGAGTACACGGAGAAGTGTACTCTGTGGGTAGTGCGTGTAAAAGGAGTACATGTGGAATGTACTCCATGTGGTGGATTGATGCACTATATGGCATGTATGCCATAATGGTGATATGGCGTGGTGTATGTGGAACGGGAAGAGTACACGCTGAGTGTACTTTGTGTGGAGTATGATATATAAAGGGGATATATGTGGAATGTACTCCGTATGGCGGGTATGCCATAGTGGTGATTGAGCGTATGTGAGGAGTACAAGTGGAATGTACTTCATGGGATGGTGAGATGCACCATGTAGCGGATATGCCCTAATGGTGAAAGAAGTGATAAAGAAGTTGCACATTATAAGGCTTTACATGATGACTTACGGGCGAATGTCATGCTATTAATGGAGAAACAAGACAAGTATGATAAGTTTATGGAGATATATGGGTTAGAGAGGCAGACCTAGGGAGAGTCTCATAGAGAGACTCAGGGACCTGCATAGCCGGTTACTAAATTTGAGGGTAACAATTTTTTGTGAATTTTGGTAAGGAGATGAAAGCTAAAATAATATAGCAACAAAATGTCTCCCATATCTCCAGAACCTCCTATTTTATACATCAGTTCCTGGTGTGGGGTAGGTAGTATATTTTTTGGTTGTAAGAATATTTTGTACCTTCTGTCTGGCGATGTACATTGCTCTTGCCACCAATATGCACATTGGAAGTTTTTGGTAATCAATGTACAGTGAAATTGCTACAACGAGGTAAGTTATCAGTACATACGTAGCCTTTTAATAATATTATTAGTACATGACTGACCTGTAGATTTTCATTTATTCTTGTTCTAACATTGTTGCTTTTTATGTATCTTTCAACATCTATATGACTAAGAACAAATAACTTGTTTCATCATAATTTTGGAAAAATTTTCTGTTTTGTCAATGAAGTTGCTGAATGTGAGATATCATAGAGGAAATCACCTTGTGTGAGTGCGTCGGACTTGGTATTTACCAGTTCCAATAAGCGCAAATTATGTACTTCTCATATAAAAAATCATAAGTGTATATGGTTTTTCACCTGTATAATTTGTTCTTTTTGGTGCATTCTTTGTTTGGCAGGATCAAATTGCCAAGTGTTGGATTTTGATCACATTGGGTACTGTGATTTTGGAAGCTAGCTTTATATCAGACTAAAGAGCTAGCGTATGTAGAGACTTTCTGAAATGGCCTTGTTAGTCTTCTGAATCATGTAAAAGGTAGCTCCAATTTCTAGTGAGACCCTTTTATTAATTGTCAAAAAGTTTCTGCGTGTTCTATATATGTACATAACATATACATAGTTGGTTATTTTATTTAGAGATGCAAAGAAAAAAAAAGAGATGTTATCTTTTAATGCAGATAAAAATAAAACGCTAAAAATATATCATTGGGTACTGTTGTGTGGGCAAATAGTTTTATTTCTTGTAGTGGTAACAACAGATTATAAATGATCAGCAGATTAGAATTGGCATCTTTGTTGCGCGTACACACATGGTATGTACCATTCATTTTTACTATGATCAATGTAGCTAGTACTTGTCTATACATGTTTTCGTCCATTTCTCCAGAATATCTACATGATACATTATTATATACATACTCCATTTGAACGCAGAAAGCTCTCAATACAGCCCATGATCGATCTAGGTTTAGATATTCTTTTGATAAATAAGTGAATATGATTTCTCAAAGGAATGAAGTATAGATGCAATGAGAAGCTGGGAAATTAGCTAGCTAGGTGATGACTGTGATTCGAGAATTTGTGGTGCTAGCTGGCTAAGGCTAGCTAGCTAGCACACATTGGTAAGGCAAGTTGCATGCAAAAACTTCCATTTCATGACACAGTAATCATGATTTCATATGCTTTGCTATGCATACTCTTATATAAGTTTCTATATATATATATATATATATCTAGCTATATATATAGTAGTACTGTATGTTTTCAATGCAATTTTAATTTGTCCAACGTCTGAGTCTGTACTGTTTTCTTTGAATGAAGTAGGACTCCTGATCTCCTGTTTAAAACTCTAGAATATATTGAGCTCTAATTATAAGTACTCCATGCAGTTAAGGTCACTCGATCTAGTAACTATTAGTAATTATCTTCAGCGAAGTATATCAATCATGAGCTAGCGAGCTTATTAATTAGTTGATATATATATATATATGTTCGTGAAATATTGCATGGAAGAAATTGGAGACTGCATGCATGCTACTTGAATTGTGGATCCAAGCCGTAAAGAAAACTTGAAAATTAAAGTGTTTTTCCACTCTACGGAGGTTATAACTAGTATTAATGTAAGCAAGGCGCATTTTTTAAGAGCTTAAGTAGTACTACTAGCTGTACTGACGTTGGTCTGTTTCTTTCTAATCGATCTAGGATATCTTCGTGTACGCGTACGTTCTAGTACTATATAATGTATATGGTCTTTGCAAGCTACCATTATTAGTCTAATTATGCAAGTTAGCATTAGTCTAGACTTTTTTAATTGGGAGCCGTAGTTATAATATAAGGTATATTTTGTTTAATTAATGCTTGTAATATTATAGAGTACTTATATATCAGGCTTTGATCAGTAGGTTTCATTTCTATCCATGAAGACCAAGAAGAATGTGAACATAATTAATGCGCAATGAAGTGAGAAAATACATGAATGCGAGCTAGGATCGATTTGATCATGAAGCTAGGTGATCAGTCTCTCATGATGATAATATTGTCTTATTCTGTATAATGTAGATCTACATTTGTACATTCTCAACATGAATATTGTCTTATCCTTACATTTTGAACACTATGGAAGGAAAAATAATGCATGAGTTTTGAGCCCGTTGTTTATATATAGCTGATTATGAATTGAATGCCTTGTAACTTGGTCTTGAATATTATGTTTTTGCAGAAATATATTGCATTTCTTTACAGTTGTGTTGAAGCACTTGAAGTAAAACCCGTGAACCAAATTCAGTTCTTCCCATACTCGTTGGAATATGCTGGTGCATTTATGAAGGCAACTTGCTGTTAGACATTTATAGTTTGAAGGAAAAATACTTGTAAATTTATATTCCATTGTGATATGTTGGATGATATTATGTAAAACGTACTCTTAAATCCTGGTGAATTTTAAATATGTATGTCGAGGTTATTCGAATGATGTTGACATATAATATATATGTGCAATCATATATAAATTAATTTATCCAAATTTAGAATTTATATTTATTAGCAAGCAATTATTGTTATGAAATCACAAATATCAAGGAAAATAACACCACGACAAAATACAAGCAAACCGAATAGGTTTTGAAAAAAAAAACCATAACTCGCCAACAATGAATTACATTTTTTTAAAAAAAGCCATTTCCGGCGAACCTAAATCGCCGAAAATGAGTAACAGCACCCGAATGATGAGTCGCGGAGACATTATTTCCGGCTATAATCGCCGCAAATAATCGACTATTCGTAAGGTCAGTTTTTCCGGCGGCATAAATTCGCCGGAAATAGACTATAGAAACTAGTAATTAGTCTATTCGGAAAAGTCTTTACTGGCGATATTTATGACTTTTCCGGCGATGTCTAATCGTCATAAATGTATAGCATTTATGTCCATTTTCGAAAATCCGCACAAAAGGTCTGACTTGGCTGTTCAAAAGCGGCGATCTCTGGGCAAACAAATTTAGCCAGAATAACATATTTTCGGCGAAATATTGAAGTATTTGCGGCGACTTACGTTGCCGAAAATAGTATAATTTCTTGTAGCATGTAAAGATAAGAATATTTTTAGTTGGATTTTTTTAATCATAAAAATTGACCAACTCTATCTCCATAATTCCATTAGCTCGTTACAAGGACTTGTTTAAAACAATATAATTTGTGCAAGCATCATGTACAACTTAATGAGTGATGAAACATGACACATGTTTGTCAATTTTAATTATTTTCAGTTATTTGAATAAATATCAGACAGATGACTAGACAAGTAATTAATAATTAATGAAACATAAAAAGAAAAAAAGTATTATTTAAACAATTAGTTATGAATTCGAAGCAAAAATCAATAAGTAAATAGTTAAATGATCTACAAAAATGTTCATAGGATTGGCACTCTTTCCACTTATACCGGTAAGACACGATGCTTAATTTTCATTTTCCTCTTGTATTTCTTGTTCATTAATTTTTCCTATTTCTTCCAAAAAATTTCACACATTTTGTACACGTACGATTCGTGACACTCTCTATTGGTCTTATTCTGGTCTCTTACCTTTCTCTCTCCTCAGCCACTTTCTTTGTCTATCCTTTTTCATTGAGAAATATTGTTATAGCCACAAAGAGATTATACAAAAGTAATCCCATAAACTGACGTGATTTCATATGATCCGTTAGATTTACTTTACAATAAAAATAATTTTACAATATGACGAATTACACTTAACCATATCAATTTGTAGGATTACTTTTGAGTAATGTCTTTATGGCTAAAATATTTCTTTTTTGTTTTTCATTCTCTCTTCTCTCTTTTCACCACCAGCTGCTTGCCTTGCACCACACACGTTTTTCTCACACACCGAAATTATCTTTCCCACTCACTCCCTTAGCTTAGCTATATATGCAGTTAACTTCACTATTCACGCTCGAATATTCATCATGTCCAGTCTTCGTATTCGAGTGTTCAGTTTTTACATTGGAATGTTACTTAAAGCATGAGGCTCATACGTTCCAATTAGTATCATGACACTCAAACATATACTTTGTGTTGACGAAAGTCAACTGTCACCAAAATATAATTTTGTAATGATTCCTTACTAAACTATGACTGGTACGTACTTTGAGTTTACTGTGAGTCGGGTCAAGACGAGTTCATCCGTCACATAGAACTTTTTGTAATGGTTTGTTGACTTTTTATCAGTTTTTCCATCACAAAAATCCCATCACGTACGTTAAAATATTTGGTCTTGGATTGAATTTGACGTCGCCTCACTACAAGAAATCAAGTCTTTTCCAGTTTTCAAAATTGTTACAAATACATATAATAATCGCTACATTTAATCATTTCAGCAATTTATAAATTGCTGCAGGTTCGATGAAATCCTAAAGCCATTTTTAATCAATTTTGCCGATTTTAAAAAATCGTCACAAAAAACTTACTATTTCCGGCGATTTTAATCTATCGCAAATTTATAAAAAATCCACAGAAATGGTCTTCCCATTTACCATTAAAATCGCTGAGAAAAGTTATTTCCGGCGATATGTATCGTCATAAAAACCCATTTAAATCGCCACAAATAACTCAATATTCTTCCAGCGATTTTAAATTATCGTCGCTATTAAGTATTTCTAACGGGTAAGTTTCGCCGCAAAAGGATATTTTTGACATATTTCCGGCAAATTTTACTAACCGGAAAAGGTGTTTCAGAAAATTAAAAAAAAAATCACAAATTAAACAGTATAGAGAAAATATTATAGACATCCAAGTTTTGCAGGCTTCACAATTTTATCTTACACTATGGATTGCACTAATATTCTTTTTACGTACTCAAAAAAGATCCAAAGTCTATAGTAACTTAAATAAAGAACCCAAAATCTATAGTAACTACACTAAGAACTACACCAAAATTAATCTCAGACTTGTTGAAAGGGAAAAAACAGAGTTGAGCAAGATCATTGAACTTAACAACAAAGTACTCTAAAAAAACACATTTACATGGAGCACCCTACAAGGATTGAAGAGTATGACAAGAATGCCAAATAATTCATCAATGAGTTGTGGTCATGCTCCTCTGTTCAAGGTGTTTGGGGTTCCAGATCAAAGAAGTTACAAAAAGTGAAGATAATGGAAGTTAAGTTTAGTGAGCTGGTGACTTATTTGGTTTCTGTGTTAAGTGAAGATGAAGGGAAGGTGGTAGCATCTCTGCAGTCCAACAAGAATTTATTTTCTAATGAAAAACTAGCTGGGGCCGTAATAGCACTCAAAGTAGTAATTCTTTGTGATCAATTGAAGCTGCAAAATGTGATTCTAAAAGGTGATGCACAGAATGTGGTTAATGACATTAACAGAGTGACTGAAAACTGGAGCTCAGTTAGCATTATTATTCAAGATATCAAAGTGATGCTTAATAAACTGTAACACTGGAAAGTGAAATTTGTTTCTAGGAATTTCAATAATTTAGCTCATTGTCCATCCAAGGATGCATTAGGACTCTCTGCGGAGACCATTATTTTGGAGGGAGTCCCTTCTTGTATCTATCATTTGATGCAATAATTTGACTAGAGATTATTCTTCTTCTAAAAAAAATAAAATAAAATTTGGATGTAGAAGTAAACCATTTACAAGAGATCAGTAGTTTTCCATCTACATTAACAATATTTCCTCAACTTCTTTCCAAATATATAAAACTTCTCATTTCGATACATTTCATTTTGTTGTTAAAATATATTATCTCAATACAAATAAGCATTAACTTAAACAATATATATGATTAAAATATTATACATATTTATTATTTATATATATATTTTTAAAATGATACTCACATTTACACAACAATCTAAAATGGTTTAAGTCTCTCCATTTTTTTCCTATTCATAAAAAAACTTCCCAATATTTTACATCCAAATATTCCCAACATTAACTCATACACACAGCTCTCAAAATATGACTCATACTAACAACCTTAGGATGTGACAAATTAAGCTATTGATTGTATCTTTGGTTGTCGTATGTCACTGGTACGTACCTACTCCAAAGTTTTGTTATGGTTATTTTTATTAACATGTTATATTTACTAACACTGAAAAATATATATAGTCACAAATGATCAGAATCACTTTATAATACAATAGAACAATATTATGACATTAAAACCATTGATCGAAATCTCACAACAGTATTATCCTGTTTAGGATGTGTAACATTCATTCAAATAATTATTTAACTGAATTTAAAGTATCAAGAATTTCACCGCCATCCCAAGAAACATCAATGTATAGGCCAAACAACAGATTTTGAATGGTAACAAAGCTTCAGAATTCTTGTTCCAAATGGTACTAATACAAACAAATGAAAGCAACAAGACGTAATAACATCAGTAGCTCACCTGTAACCGGAATACAAAGGAGAGATAGCTTTGTTTAAGGTGTTCCTGCACTATAAACAAGAAACAAGTCAATAAAAAATCGTTCCTCAATTATAACTGGAATTATTAAAGTTGCAAAATCAAAGGTGGGAAATGAATGACAACTGAAAGATGCTATCCAGTAAAAAAGGGAAAGAAAAGCAGGATATTTGAGGGCTTTCGTGATAATAATTTTCATTCCTAGTGAACCGGGGTGCAATTCTATGGACATGCTCTAGAGGTTACCAACTTCCCTCAAATTCCAAACTTCCATGATGATTCTTCTTGTGTCAGTTAGATGGAAACTGAATAAACTTCCAAGCCTCCAGGGAAGCAAAATGAAAGAAGATCTTTGTATTTGAGAGGCAGCTCCTTTTCTGGAGGGTAAACAAGTAAGACCTTGAAACACAGAAGGAAAACAAAAAATTACTCATGTCAAATGCTTAAACGAATAACCAAACGCAAATGAATAGCCTATCAAGTGCTTGAATATCACAATTGGGATGCAGCTTCCTACTTCTTACTTCATTTTCACTGGCCTAAAGACAATAAAAATGAAGTAGCCATCAAGTGGTGAACTCATTAATGCTGCAGGGTAAAGTATTACATGCACAGAAAACAAATATCCTCACCAATACTTAACTGTCTCGAGAATATATAAAGAGAAATTGAGAATCTTCATAGGCCTCTTGAGCCTTCACATGGTGTGTGGAGAACACTAGGAAAAGTAAACCAATTGGATAAAAAAGTCATTAATTGAGAATTTGAACTTGATAATTCTAAACAAGGACTTGTACCAAAATCTAAAACAAAAACATAAGAACCCAATAATCTGTTCTGACAAATATCAATGACAAAATAAAAGATTAATAAAAAAAATCATAACATCCTCTCGAAGACAAATGGAAGACAAATCTTACTTTCTTTACTGATTTTGAACCAAACCTTTGAGCTGATGGTGGTGGATGAAGTTGAACACTTCCTGCATCGCAGTGGTAAACCCACAAAATAAGAGACAAATTGTTTTAAAAAAAAAATTGCTCATAACATCGATAGCTTGGGAGATCTATGCACCATTTACTTTAGAGTGACTATTTATCGTCAAAGCCTTGGCTTTCTGAGAAAAGAGGAACAAGAAAAAGGATCAATGTTGATAGTCTTCCATTCAATACAGTTTCAAACCACCACTTTTTCAGACACCACCAAAGCATGCACATGATCATAAGGACCCAAAATTTAGATAAATAGGAATTCACCGACTTCTCAATATGATAGAGGGAAGAAATAACAAGTCAAATGCATCCCGCATGCAAAATTCAAGAAAAATAATATCAACAAGAGAATACAATAATCCATTAACCTTGGTGCAGAGGAAGAGAAATGCAATTATTAACATTTATCAAACAATAACTATCCCACCTTATAAACGCAGATCAAATGTCAACTTTCAAGTCAGTGCCAGTTATTCCAAGATTCAAAGAAAATCTTAAAACACAAACGACAAGCTTAAGAGACCATCTGAATCAGAACAACCTAAGAACTAATAAGAATTTCTTCTTGGATACACAGATATTTCTACAGTACAGGTACAAAACACAAAACCCAATATCTGAATAAACGAAACCAAGAAATCAAGCAAAGATAAAATGAATGAAAAGAACCCATATGTGAAAACCGAAGGTAATATTAGGGGTGGTCGTGGTGCTAACTTGGTGTGGAGTGGTGGCTCGGGAGGAGCACGGCGCCGCTGAGGAGAGCTAGTGGTCGTGGGTTGCAAACAAAGCAAGGGAGAGAGGGAGGGCCTCGGGCTGCTCGGCTAGGCGTGGAGGAGAAGGGGGCTCCGACAGGCGCCGAGGTGTGGATGGTGGCGAACGGCACCCCCAGCGGCGGTGATATAGAGAAATCCGAGAGAGAGATGAGGTCAGATTCGGGGAAAAGGCAAGAGATCAGCGTCGGGCTGGGGGAAAAAGGAGGGGTGGCCGTCGAGGTGAGGTGGCGGTGGTGTGGTGGGGTCGTTGGTGACGGGCTGTGCGTGGCGGAGGCTTGAAGGAGAAGAGGGATTGGGGGGAGGGGGCTCGTGTGAAACAAATGAGGGGAAAACGTAACGCGCGGCTTTTAAATTTTATGTGCTTTGTAACGCCCCAATAGAAGGCCCAAACCACATGGCCTATACTCCAAAATGACTAGTCAATGATACAATTAGAGCCCCATTGGAACCTTATAAAGAGCAAGAACTTCTCCTTCCCAAGCAATGTGGGATCCCATACACCACCTACCCTTATCCATATCATATGGGGTATCACAATCTACCTCCCTTAAATTCCCGACGTCCTCGTCAGGCCTGTCCATTGTAGGTGGCACGGCTCAAGTCCCACATTTCTGGTTGGGATAGGCTCTGATACCATTTCTCGATTTGTGCGTGTCATCCTTGCGCAGGGGCCATGCTAATCTTCTCTGTATCGTTCCAATTTTATCGGATGTCCCCGACCTGAGCCGTGCCACCTACAATGGACAGGCCTAACGAGGACGTCGGAAATTTAAGGGAGGTAGATTGTGATACTCCATATAATATGGATAAGGGTAGGTAGTGTATGGGATCCCACATTGCTTGGGAATGAGAAGTTCTTGCTCTTTATAAGGTTCCAATGGGGCTCTAATTGTATCATTGACTATTCCTTTTGGAGTATAGGCCATGTGGTTTGGGCCTTCTATTGGGGTGTTACATGCTTATTTTCGGCGATTTTCATTCGCTGCTAATAAGCTTTAATTGTCGCATATTTTGTTACGGCGACAACGCTCGCCGCAAATATCATTAATTACAACGATTTTTCTAATCGACGGAACATTAACACCGCTACAGTTAAAAATTATTTTTTGAGTGACAAAAGTCGCCGCTAAAGATGAAAAAGTCGCCGCAAAAAGTGAAGTCTAAATTCTCTTCCTCCATTTCCCAACTTCGCATTGGAGATTGAGTGGCGACTTGAAAATCGCTGGAAATAACATATATTTGCAGTGATTTCTTTTGCGACGATTTTAAAATCGCTAAAAAGACCTAATTTCTTGTAGTGATAATTCGTCGAAGAAAGTGAAACATATATAGTGATATATATAGAAACAGTTAATTCTTTTATCTTTTGCTTCTATATTACAAAAAAAAAAACAAAATAATCAACTGACCTCGTGTTTAGGGATATTCATGTAGTGCAATATATAAGTTCTCCAAATTTTTTATTTTTTGGTTCTAGCGCCTGCAGGAGGAAAGTTCCTCTCCAAGTTGGGTCATGTGTTCCGACACTACTTTATAAGAATGGTATATAAAGCAGGAGAAAATATATTTACAGTGAATTATATAACTGCTGCGTAATCATTTTGTAAAAAATGAATAACACATAAGACCTACATGAAAAAAATTAATTTTTTAGTAGTAAATCTTACTATTTTTCAAAGTGATTACGTGACGTTTACGCACTTCACAGTTGTATTTTAGAATTACTCATAAAGAAGATATTAGTAGTTCTTTTAGCAAATATAAATCAATATTTTTAGCCGAGGTGTACCACCTACCCTTATCCTTATCATATATATGTGCCGGGTTCTATATGACAAGCCTTAGCGAACATGTAGGGTTCTATATTATCTATATGATCAACCGGATAAGTTAAGGCTTCCAACCAATTAATTTGTTAAAGATGAGCTAGCATGCATATCCTGATCAACACGTACAGTTGCATATATATATATAGCGGTGGCATTACTATCTTTGAAGGGTTAATCGGGATGAATAATTAAGCAAATATTGAATCTTTCCATTCACAACTAAATCCAGGCATGTAGAAGATTTCTAGTCATCATGAGTGATTAAAGGCTGAATTGAAACCCTACTAACTAATTTTGCTATTAATATATAACTTCCAACAGTACCGGTAATAAACAGACTGTACCATATGGATCTATATTTGATTTTTTTCTAAAATTGCTATTTATTGCAAACCCGCCTCTGAATCCTATTTTAAACTACTAAAACTCTAAACTATAATTTTTAAACAATCAATCTCTTCTACTTTTGTTCTCCATTGATGGGGTCTGGGAGTTCGAAGCTCACCCCAGAAGCAGATGCAGTGCCCGCTAAAATTCGCCCCGCTATACACCGTTGGTTTGAGGATGTACGGAGACGTAAAAATGAAAACATGTCCAAGAAAGAACTCCTTAAAGATGCTGCGGAAGAGGATGAAAGTTCCAGGCCTCATTCCTTACATGACATAGAGAGAAGGAGCTCATCTTCATCCTATGAAAGTATAGCATCTTCAATTCCAGTACCCATCGTAGAAGATAAGTCCATTGTGGCATCTGGGCCTTCGGAATCTGAAGAAACAAAATTGCCCGAGGAGCATAAAAATGAAGGGTTATCCGGAAAACAGGATGATAAAGAAGATAGTAAAGAAGAAGAAGAAGATGAAGAAAAGAAACAGAGTACGGTGGTTGTGGAGAAAGTGGTTGCGGTTGTGGAGGATCACGAAACAATGGAAGAGGAAGAAGATGAAGAAGATGAAGAAAAGGGTGACTATGTTTGCCTTGGATCGCCAAGTTTCAGGGTATATTGCGTCCAGGCAGCAGAAGATGACGAGGAAGAGAGTGAGTATATATAGTTGAATCTTGCGTATACATTCACACACACAACACAAATATATATATAATTTGGCAGGCAATCTAAACCTATTTTACAATGCATGCAGGTAAGAAAGGCAGCACGCACAAAAATTCAACCAGTGGTGATAGTACTGCTGAAAGTTGTTCTGATGAGGTACGACGTGCATGTGTATAATTAAAGTAGTGTTCTCTTTCTGTCTCCAAAATTGTTGTACTTTTAGGAGATTGCAATCATATTATAATGTAATAATTATGAGGTGGTTCAGGGACAAGAAAAAAAGACAAAGAAGAAAGGAAACAGAGCAAGAAGATTGAAGAGAGCCATCCGTAAGGGCGGACCAGCAGTAAAGAATTTGATCATATCGGCATCGTGTTACCACCCAGGTTGCACTGGTGGGGACAGAGCTCGTCTTCTTGAAGAAAAAGCAGAAGCTTGATTATCCTAGAAATAACAAATTCATTCATGTAG
Organism: Juglans mandshurica; assembly: GCA_022457165.1. NCBI lineage: Eukaryota > Viridiplantae > Streptophyta > Magnoliopsida > Fagales > Juglandaceae > Juglans > Juglans mandshurica. The sequence goes on from CM039632.1 coordinate 22,855,776, forward strand.
CCTTTCCGATTTCTTCATGCTTCTTTTACTGGCTAATTCGTTGTCTTTTCTGAATCGATTTTAATTTGTTATATTTATAGTGATATATAGAAATGTAACATTATTATTATATTTATTCTTTGTGTTGTGATATTTACGCTTAATTAATTTTTTAGTAAAAGCTTGCATGCTAGCTTCATTACCATCATATCATCAAAATCGTTTCCGATTTCTTATCAATATTTGCTTCATTTTCCTCCAAAACTAAACTAGTTTATATTGATCAAATCAAACGTAAGATTTGTTTCATTTGTGTAAGAAGAATTGTAATATCTCATATGATAAGTATAAAAATAGGTGATGTATGAGATCTCAGTACATTATTTAGGAATGAGAAATTCTTACTCTTTATAAGGTTTCAATAGGATTCTAATTATATCATTGACTAGTTCTTTTGAAATATAGATAATGTAATTTAGATCTTCTATTAGAGCATTACAAGAATGTTTTCTAATCTAAACAATTACGCATTTTTTACTATTTCCCTCTCTCCCGATTACACCATTGTCTTTTCTTAACCTTTTTCTGAAGCCTTGAAGCTAGCTAGCTCTCTTCCCATCAGTCATTTGTCCCTCCGATCGATAGATTGTGCCCTCAAGCTATACGATATAAGGCTTTAATTGGCTTCTCTTTTTTAAAACCATTTTGTAAATTTGGTAAATGTTAATTATAAAGCATATTTTACGGCAGCGATCGAGAGAAACGAATACCACGGCCTGTCGCACGACTTTGCCTCTCTCCAGTACGTGGCCTTGTTATTTCGTGAGAAAGTATTTCCTTGGCTTTTGTTTTTCTACCTAAAGACTTATTAATATTATGTTGCCGTGTAGTGTTTCGTGAAGCATATATCTTGAAGAATTGTTTTAACTTTAAGTATAAGATGAGTTGAAATTAAATTTAAAAATTAAATTAAATATTGTTAGTATATGTATTTTTAATATTATTTTTATTTTAAGATTTAAAAATTTTAAATTTTAAATTTTATTTTATATAGAAATTTAAAAAATTATAATAATTAAATAAGAAAATCGTAAAAACAAACGAATTTGTGTAAAGCTTGGCAGATTGTTTAACTCTTGGAGTTCACGTGGACCTTGTAGTTGGACTAAGCTTATTTTGGACTTGGGTTGGGTTCGATTTTATTGGACTTATGTTTGAGTGAAGTTTATAGTGAATGAAAAGTACTAATTTACACCTGTGTTAGGATTTATGCTTGGCTGCTCGGTTTTATATAATTCAGAAAATTATTATAATATGTTAAGATGTGCCTAGTTTTTAAAGTGGACTTTGTGTTCTAAATCGGGTTGGGCCTGGTTATATATCTTTTAGAAAATCATTATATTTAAAAAAAAAATCATTATAAATATTATTTTACATGGACTGGGTTTTTGCTGTATTTCAAAAATCTCTTATAGTATTTTAAGATTGGCTATTTAGTTTTAAATTTGGCTAGGCTTGATGTTTAAATTAAACTTGTGCTATGTGTACGTTCAAGGTTATTAAGTTAGGCATATATTACATTAAGCCGATTATATTTTCAGAAAATCATTATATTAGGCTTGATGACCATTTAGATACATGGTACCAATGCGATTTTATAGGTGGACATGCAAGCCACGAACTTAAGCGTGGTCCACCAAGTATGTTAGAATATTATTAGCGGTTCCCATTGTGGCCACATGATATGGGACCGGTGCACAATCTCGCATACAAGATTCAATGTGTTGGCCAATAAGATAAGTATGATAAGTCAGATAATTTAAAGATAAGTGATGCATGACATGAGTATATGTATGAATGATCATGATTTTAAATTCTCAATATGAAATGTTTTATGAGAAATCTTATGTTTATTATGTTTACGTTGTAATGTGTTTCTTATTGAACTTTCGACTCATTTTAGTTTTATTTCAAGTTTTTAACCACCCTAGCGAGGATGATAAAAACGAGCAGGCATGCCAGATTAGATGGAACAGTTGATAAATCCTAGACTTCTTAGAATAAATTATTCTTTCTATGACATAATTTTATTCTATTTATTTTATGTAATATTATTTGGAGACATGTTTTTATTAAAACACGTGACATCTCTAGCCCTAGGAAACGAGGTGTTACAATATGATTTGATGGAAAATAACTAATATTACCCTAGTTCAAGGAAGATATTAAGATTTTCCTTCCATATTTGTATAGATTCATCTTCTTTAAGTAGTACTTCAACGCAATCAATATAGAATTTGGACTTAGATACCCCATATCAATTTGGGTTTGCACCAACTGATATGACTTTTACACCAACAGATTCAAAATCACAAGCAAGATTTTGACTTTTGTCCAATATTTTTTATACGGCGGGACTGTCAATCACAATTCTGATGTCCATCTGACTCAAAATATGCTTGAATGAGAGACATTCGATGTCAACCGTCCACTTGCCTTCTGGACTTGAAAAATGGCAGACACGGAGTGACCTATTAAACCCTAATTAGGGGAAGGGCTGCAAACAAAAATTGCAAGAACATGCACGCCATGTCTATGGTCTATTTGGAGGAAAAAAGGACAATAAGAGCTATTAAACTTCGCTTTTCTTTTAAGGTAGAATAAACTACATTCATTTATAATGAGACATACATAATACAATCTAACTACTGCTTTTAAGGCTCCTCAATACACAAATTTTTTTGTAATTGACATGGTATAGTCCATTGCTGTAACTCTCTACAAACAAACCGTTTGAGAGACATCACTCTGTCAAAAGATAGATTTAACAAACCCCACATTCCGTCCTAAGACAGAATTAAACAACTCCACGCTCTATTTAAGACGGAGCAGAGGACACACTCTATGGACAAAAATCTAAGAGACTATGAGTTTTTTATTATTATTTTAACCTAAAATAGTACAATGATTACTTACTACATGTTTGACAGCGTTCGACCACCCCCAACCTCGTAGAGTTTTACAAGGAAGTTCGTTGGTCTAAAAAGAACGATGCATTTGTGACAGAGACGACGAGCGAGCTTTATGTGAGAATTGTATTTAAAACAACCTAGTTATAGTTTACAAAATAGTTTTTGTTAACTATTCTTCTGTTTGTTAAAGAGTAGACTAATAGGATGACATAATCTGTGCAAACACAAATGGTTGACAAAATGCATGATATGGAACCTGAGCAACGTAGTGAAGAGGCAACGACTTCTATATTTAGGGATGTCCTAGGACATAGACCAGGTTATGCTAGGGGGCTAGGTAGGTGAGATGATAATACCAGACTCTACGAAAAAAATAGATTGTGAGTGGGAGAAATGTCATGCTGAAGAAGTGGAAAGACACAAAAAAGAGACCGAGTATTACAAGAGTGAGTTTGAGAAATTGAGGGGAAGCGTTAGAGTTCTTCTAGAGAGGTAGGCTGAGTATGACAAGACATTGGGTAGTTTAGTGACCACAATTCAGTCACAAGGAGAGTCTCATAGAGAGACTCATGGTGACTAAAAAACACTGTTGTAAAGGAATGCTTTTTTGTGGTGTTTTTTGAAGTAAATGGTGGCAGGTTATTTTTTTGAGGCAGTAACTAATAGTTTTGGGTGGTGAACAGGAGTTCTAAGGCAGTGCATTAAGTAGTTAGGATATATACGTAAATATTTTGTGATCAACATATTGTGGAGGACTTGTAAGCAACTAGGGTACTAAGATGGGAACTTGGTTGGAGTTGTAATTCTGCACATTGACTGGTCGCACTACACCCTCTAGGTATGAAATCATCACTTTGCAGACGTATTGGGCCTAATTCCCTCTTTATTAATACTAGTAAGGCAATGCATACTAACACATATATCCTCTTTATCTGACAGGCAATGGTGATGCAAGGTTACTTACTGCATTGCATACTAACACATATATCCTCTTTATCTGACAGGCAATGGTGATGCAAGGTTACTTACTGTATTTCATACTACTTGAGAGAATGGTGATGCTTTGCCTAAAAAAAGGCTGCAGCTTGGGCTTCTCTTAAGCACAAGGTTCCTATTATCAAACCTTGTCCCCTCTTTTCACTATGGATGCATGTTTCTGATAGGTCACTTTACCTAGACAATTCAACAATTTCCTTGTAAACCTTGATGTACATATTTGTGCTATTTGGCATATATATGACATTTTAAGTAGCAGTGTTGAGTAATAGTAATATAACTTCTGTGTATGTTACTGGACATGGAATGGGTATGGGGGTACGTGAGGAGGTTGGCAGAATAGTAGAACTTGCTTTAACCTTTAATTCTTCATAGTGAAGCCAGCTAAATTTATCGTATTTTATTTATATCCACTGAAGATTAGTCTTAAGTGGGTTACAACTTTCTATATAATTGGTACTCCTAATAATAGTTTAGATTTATTAACCCTTCATTCCATAATTTAGGTATATGTATAATTAATTGCATGACCTTTTTTTATAATTGACAATAGTGACTGGTTTATTGCACTAACTTGGCCAACTCAATATTAATGGGTGTATGCTTTTACAGCAAGATTCTATAATGATTGATGCCTTGGTTGATGCGATGGTGGGCTATTAAACATGTGTTAGGGTATTTTGTGGATAGAAGGTCCTTGAGGTGTTGATCCTTGTTTGTTACTATAGTACTATAATCGCTATGTTGGGGTACAACTCATTATGAACAAGGAATGGTGGATGCCAATTTGTGAAGTGAATGACTACTTAGAGAATGAAATTCTCATTGCCTGTCTCACCCAGCCCTGCCAGGCCATTATATTGATGCCTATAAGTTTTATGTTAAGTTGGATTTAGTAGTTTATGCTTGACTTCTTTGTATTTTGGAAGTTTCTAATTTCCTAGAATTAAGCTTGTAAATGCTGTTGGATTTGGGATGTAATAGTTACGAATCCTTGATCAGTTTTAACTTAAACTGATCAATGATTTTTAACAAATGTATGGGGATGGATTAGAAATATCAAATGTTGTTGATTTGATTCAATACACTGCTTCTTACTTGAAATTCTGTTATAGGAATGTATATATGCAAGTTTGTGATATGGTTTTGCATTAAAGGTTGGAACTACACTTGCAGTATTACCTAATGATGTTCCTAAACAATTAGAAAAGATTTCCAAAGCAGGTACTAATGCATTTTAGCTAGATATTCATATAATGATGGGTACTGTGTAGACCAAGATTTGTAGCGATTTTATACCTTCGTTGAGAATGAATACCACATAACGCAACATCTGTGTATCTCGATGATGTCTAGCAGAGTCAGAAATGAACCTCATTTGCAGCTAAATAATACGTTACTACAAATGTTTACATGGTTTTTGCAGCGGCTACTGGTCAAGAATGTTCGACTAAAATGTCATGTGACGATGCTAAAACCATCACGAAAGAGTCTCTTTTGCAGCGAATTATTAAATTACTGCAAATGATGAACAAGTAGACATTGTCGGTATTCATTTTTTGCGGTGAACATCATTGATGGAATAGAGTAACATTACCAGCAAGTTTTCTTAATCATCGCGGTCATTAGCGGCGCTATAATAGGCTGCAGCGTATACAAATCGTTAGCATATACTATTTCCATCATTTTATGAGACCATTTGTAATATATTTTCTGGCGTGTAAAATAGCTTTTCCCGGTGAATGACAAAATGTTGCTAAAAATATTATTCATGGTGATTATTCAAATTCAATGCTTTCAATTTGTTGCATCCGTTTTTTGGCAACCATTCTGCAGCGAAGTAATAATTGCTGGTAAAATTCATTTGCGACAATTTAGTGGGTTAACGCGGGGAATATGAACTGCCGGTAAAGGCCTTATTCCTTGAAGTGACTTGGGATACATTATTACATCAGAGAACGTTGAACATTCTACACATATCTTTAAACATAAATCCAATTTTCATACCATGTCGTCAACACTGGAAGTGATTTGTTTTTCCTGAATCTATGGGAATAGAATTATTTTCTTTGTGAGCGGATAGTTGCCTAGAGACTATAATTCATTATTGTTTAGTATTTTGTGGTCCAAAACCGATACAATTTCAACTAGTTAGTGGGCTTCGCCAACACTTCACTGGGTGAGTGGTCTCTTCAGCATTAGGTGACTTCCTGTCATCCTTGTGATCATTTGGGAGATTTATCTTTTGGTATTGCCAACTTATATGCATCAATTTTTTTTTAATGAAATTTCCCCCCACTATCATAGACGTTATAGAATATGCCATAATTCCCCTCCTTCTCACAATTGTTTTATAGTTGGCATCAGGGCTATGTCCGTTTTGATGAAAATTGGTTTTTCAAAAGGTACGCTTTCATATTTTCCATTATGTGGCAGGGCTTTGATCGCATAGTTAACGAACAATGAAACTTTTAAGTGGAAAGATGATATATCCCTTTATTAAGCTAATTTTGGAACAATAGGAAAATATTTTTTTCTTGTTTTCATCATTTTACGTTTTAGGCAAAATGGTTGTAGGAACTACTTCCATCCTCTATAATCTTAGTGCTTTATTAACATAAGATCACTTGTCCAGAAGGAAAACAAAAACAAGAAAAGATAGCATCTTTGTCACCAAGCAAGATTGCAAGACATGCTGCCTACCATGCTAAATACACTTTAATTCTACATCAAATTGCTCATGAATCGGCTTCCCCTATCTCAAGGGAGAACATCACCTCTCCTCCTGGTGTTATTACTCTAAAGGTGGGATGGAATTTCCAGTCTTGTTACCTCACCTCCAATCATATGGAGACTTGACAGAGTCTCCTAGCTCTCGCTGAGGAGTTTTGTCTCTTGCTGTAGGCAAGGTTTGTTTCCTAGTCTTTTGACTTAGGAGGAAATACAGACTCTTGGCTTTTGTTAAAAGTAGTAGAAAATATAATGGCAGACGAAATCCTGGAGAAGTGGGGTAGATTTAGATTGACTAAGGCTGAACAAAAGGAGATCTCTTTTGACATCACTATTGATGCAGTGGCTAGGAGACGAGGGAAACAAAGTTTGATAGGTATTGTTGTCTCAAATAGATCTATCAACAAGGAAGCTTTCAAGGCCATGATCTTAAAGGTATGGAAACTGAAGGGAGGAGTGTTGTTCAGAGAAGTTGGTGCCAACATGTTTTTGATTGAGTTTCATAATGAAGAAGATTTGCAGAAAGTCCAGAGAGGCAAGCCATGGTCTTTAGATCGAAACTTGTTATGCCTTAACACCTTTGATGGTAGTTTTGCTCCAAAAGCAATAGTGTTCAACAAGGAATTCTTGTGAACTCAAATCCATAATATACCTCTTGGAGGCATGACCAGAGATATAGGTGTGTAGATTGGCAGAATGATTGTCGAGGTGGTAGAAGTTGATGTTGATGAAGAGGGCATCGGATGGGGGCCTTATCTAAGGGTGAAAGTCGCTATCAATATCAACAAACCTCTTATGAGAGACATCTTTCTAAACATGAATGTCTTGCATCACATCAGTGTCTTATTCAATATTGATCAATGGAGAGCCCCAAAAAGCATTCATTCCATCTAGGGGACTCAGACAGGGAGATCCACTCTCTTTCTACTTGTTTATTATTTGTGTAGAAGTCTTGTCTTCTCTATTATTTAAGGTTGAAGCTTGTGGTAGTATTACCAGTGTCCCTATTGGAAAAGGCCTTATTAGCATCAACCACTTGTTTTTTGCAGATGACAGCCTCCTCTGTTGTAAGGCTAATGCTGATGAATGGTGTAGAATTTCTCAAATCTAGATTTATGAATAGGTTTCAGGACATATACTAAACAAATAGAATGCCTCAATCTTTTTCAACAGGAATACACCTATAGTTACTCAGAGGACTATTCTAAGCATTGCTGGGGTGAAATCTTCTGGTTCTTTTGAGAAGTACCTTGGGCTACTTGTTGTGGTAGGATTTCAAACTAGAAAGCAAAATTCCTTTGATTTGCTGACATAACCTGTACTTCCAAGAAATTCCTACATACTGTATGGAAATCTTTCTTCTTCCTCTCTCAATTACCCAAAGGCTTAATAAGCTCCTAAAAAGATTCTGGTGGGGTTATAATGAAGATCAGTTGAAGATTCAATGGGTTAAATGGAACCAAGTGAGCCAGTCCAAGGATAAAGGTGGTTTGGGTTTTACAGACTTCAGGAGTTTTAATATCAGCATGCTTTCCAAACAAAGTTGGAGGATGATTCAGAATCCCACCTCTCTCATTTCACAAATCTTCAAGTAGAAATATTTCAACAATGTGGATATGTTGGGAGCTAAACTGGGGTATGGACCATCTTATGCTTGGAGGAGTATTTTTGCCAGTTTGAAGGTTCTAAAGAAAGGTTTGTTTTGGAGAATTAACAATGGTCAAAGAGTGAAATTTTGGGAAGATAGGTGGATACCAATATCACATTCCTATAGAGTTGTAACACCTAGAGTGGATCATAAGAATAATGAATTGGTGGCTGATTTAATAGACTCTGAGATGAAAACATGGAAAGAAGGCCCTTTACAACATTTATTTTCTTTTCAAGAAGTGGATTTGATCAAGTCCATTCCAATTAGCCTTGGGGATAGGGAAGACAACCTTGTGTGGATCCATACTAATAATGAGATTTTATCTATTAAGAGTGCCTATCACCTCCACAAAGAACTTGAGATTAGCAATGAAGGTGAATCATCGAATGGGAGGAGGAATCAGGGAGTTTGGAAGCTATTTGGAAAATGAAGGTACCTAATGCTGTGAAAATGTTTACTTGGAGGGCTTGTAGTGAAGCACTTGCCACTCTTTCTAATTTAGTGAAGAGAAGAGTGGTAGAGGATGGTGTGTGTCCCATATGTGGATTGGAGTCAGAAACTTCAGGACATGTTCTATGGGATTGTGGAGCTACTAGAGATGTTTGGAGCCAAAGTTGCAGAAAAATTCAAAAAATGGCGTGCCATAGTGAGTATTTTCTAGATGTTTGGAACCAAATGGTTAAAATCTTGGAGCAGGATGAGCTTGAGGAGGCTGTTACGACCACTAGGCTAATATGGGCAAGAAGAAATGAATTCATACATGGGAAAGGCTTCAAGCACCCAACCGTTCTTTTCAGGAATGTAAGAGATGAGTTGTTGATGTTTAAAAACTCTACTAACTTGCCCCAAAAGAAGTCAACTAGTTCGGTTCAATTACCACATTGATGACAGAAACCAACATAGGAAGTTTATAAGCTAAACTGGGATGTAGCTACTAAGAATTCAGATGGCAGAATTGGCATTGGTGTGATTGTTAGGGACTTTAAGCGCCAGGTTCTTGGCACCCTTAGAGCTCCTAGAAAACTGACTAAAAATTCTTTCACTGTAGAAGCATATGCACTATTGGTAGCACCTGTTTTTTTTGTAAAGAAATGGGTCTTACACAGATCATTCTAGAGGGGGAAGTGCAATAGGTAGTTACTATGCTGAATAATGCTAATTGGGGGTTGCACGCCTATTCTCAAAGTAAAACTTGGGTGTTGCCGACCAGTTGGCACCCTTGGCACCACGAATACTGGCTAGGTCCTAAACTGAAGAATGGGGCGCCACACTTATTCCACTATGTCCAATAATTCCACCTGTGTGCTTCATAATCCTGATCCTCAACTTAAGTCTCAAAGTAAAATGAAAATATTGAGATAAACAGGTGAATTTTCAACAACTAAGTTACCCACAAATATATACTAGTGTGCAGAACATAAGCCAATGAAGAAATAAATAATGTCTCAAGAAAAAATAACACAATTGCAATTAATGGGCATTTAATAATAATAGTACACTTAAAACAATCTTGACATAAGCATAATTGAAATGACATGTGTCCATCGCTGGTATTGCTCAACATCGATGATCACACCAAGTCACCCCAACTACAAAATCTTGACCATCCTTACTCAAAAAGTTTAAATCTCGCCCATCTGTTTGACCATCTGTTTGAGGGTGATATGCAGAGCTAAAGTTAAAGTTGGTGTCCTGTAGATCCTTTCAAAAAAAACTTGTGAATGTGGGATTGCGGTCACACACAATTGTTTTAGGCAAACCGTGTAGTCAAAAAATATGTTCAAAAAATAAATGAGCCAAGGTAGGAGCCGTATACGCATGTTGCAAGGCGAAGAAATGTCCATATTTGGACAAACGATGGGCCACAATGAAAATGGTGGTTTTGCCCTCGGACTTGGGTAGTCCACTAAAGAAATCCTTATAAATGTCTTCCTAAATTTGATTGGGAATGGGCAATGGTTGCATACCTAGCATGGAAATAAAATCAAGGGGATTAAAGGTGACTAAAAATAAGGGATGCCAAAAATCATTCAAATTTTCCTTTCAAAGTTGTAGTCATTTAATTTCCCATTGTAAAAAGTTTCCTATAAAAAGGAACCAAATTATTTTCGAAAATAATAAGCAATCAAAGTTTTTTTTTCCCTTCATATTTTCTCTCGGGAGGTTTGGGTACCTCGATCAGCCAATATATTTTCCTTTCTCCTTGTGTCGCCCTCACCAAAGGTTCAAAGGCCTTTCAAACCATTGGCAACATACCAAAGTGGTACCAGAGCCTGATCCATTAAACACATGAATACCCATATGTCACTTCATTTCCCAAATATTAATATATAAAAATTATCACGTTCCTTACATCCAGGTGAGGAGAAACCAAACATGATTGGTCCCCTAACCAAAAGACACAACTCCATATACATTAAAAAAATACTAAAAATGGAGATGGGCCTTGTGACTATTGCTTGGGCGGGGTTGGTTTTAACTCCTCAAGTACCTCTCCTGGGGCTAATTTTACATAGCTCCAATGAACAAAACCATAGATATATTAAACAACTATAACAATACACATATATTTGTGTATGGCGATGAATCACTCTCTAAAGTAAGATACATGCATTCAAAGTCATGGCGAGGAAGCAACCTCTAAGAAAATACCCTATGTGCTAAGCTCAAATATGTGTGTGTGTGTCTGTACAAGGAATCACCCTTTTCTCAAGCATGTAAAACTCTTTATATCTCATTATATAAATTCTCATCACATAAAGTCTCATTGCATAAAATGCCAAGCAGGGAAAGTCACTTCACCATTTGAGATCGGGAAATCACTCCTACCAAACCAACATGCAAGCTGACTCTCCTATTTCAAATCATTCAACCCACACCAAAATATACATGTTGCACTGGGGACTCATTCTGCCATGCCAACCAACTCAAAGACACCACACATGATACGCTCAGGGAATCTCTTCACCCATCTATCTAGTAAGGCCAATATGAAACCATTTCACCCCGATCATCATGGGAAATTACTCACACCCGTATGAAACTTGTGCCAACATGTTGTTGGAATGGTCCGGGGAATCCTCAACCCGTCCTTCATTGATTTACGCACTATAAGACACACACCTGAATGCACCACATCAAGATCTCAAGAATTACGAAGTAAAGATAATCGTAAACATAATGAGTGAAAATATTTATTATTTTATGAATAGAAATGGAAGGTTACAGAATATGCAATGAAAAACTACACGACCTACCCAAAACATTTTTACCCTACATTCTTAGCATTATCTTAGAAGCTAACTTACCTCAATAGTTTTAGCAATACTTCGGCAGAGCTGTGCTGCTCCCCTCTCAATTTCTTTTGAAGTCACATAATTTCCTCAAAGGCCCTGATGACAAAGACACTCTGGTATTCCAATCTCAAACGTAAGTTTCATCCCTTGTCCAATCCCTTTTATAGGGCAGGACTACCAGATGTCCTTTTGACATACTTCTAACTCTATGTTTGTTTGAATAGGAGCCCTTTAGTCTCAGTAGTCCCACATCAAGATGATAGAGATAGAAAGGCAGGGCAAGGCATGTACGTTTCTGCAACCTACCTTGAGTCCAATCTGCAGTCTCTCCTCAAGAGAAGGTCTTTCACGTGGAACTAGAGCATACCTCTAGTTTCAAGCAATATGATCTACAGAGTCGTAATATTATTTCGCAGACTCACTCTCGATGTGACATTATAGATGGAGTGTCAATTTATGCATATGATATTGCCGCCTTCTGAGCATTTTTATGTTATCACAAAAGCTCATACATCCATATCGGTCTTCTCCTAGACCATTTCTCGCCTTAGGCGGGTAACTCTCCTTTCAGTACGAGCCTTTCTTGCCTTTGTACGGCTGTCACCTTTTCTCGCTTGATTGGTTTTGGGTGTAAATCTTTTGTTACACCCAACACTGGACGTGTCAGACCTGCTTTCTACATAGCTTTGCTCGCCCTCAAGTTGGACTAGCTGCACTTTGTAGATTCCTGCTACCTCATTTTTCACCAAATCGATGGAAGGCTTTCTTCTTTAGTTCCACTAGCCATCGACTGGTGGTATATCCCCATGTACTATCGTGGTCCTCACAATAAGGGCCAAAGAACACAAGTGATTTAGCAAACTATAATAAATGCCAAACAATACTGTGGAATTATTAGAGGACATTTCATTAACGATGCAATAATGTTCTTAAATGTTATTTTTGAGAAAGTGGAAAATTTGTTGACATTTATTCTACTAAAGTTTCGTTTTACTTATAGGAGCCTATGTATGTTTTCCTTGGAATAACATTTTTTTAGACAGTAAAGATATATTATTGAGATTTTATTTTGTTTGGTGTTTACATTGATATTTGATGATTGATTTTTGTGACAGGGACTCACACCTAACCCTTGAGTCTTAGCATGATAATTGGTACACGAGCCAAGCTTCAGACTCTGTAAACTTTAAAATAAGTGAGATACGACTAGGATGGGGTCCAATACGGCTTCAGATTATTTTTAGTTATATTCAAATGTGTATTGATATTTGTGTTTAGTTGTATAAGTACTTTGTTGAAATTTTTAATCGAGACTAACCTTTAAGCATACCTCATTCGCATTCGTAAAATTGCAAATCTAAGTAGACTATACAATGACAAGGAAGACAATCCAAATGTTTGAATATTTATTTGAGCAATGGCATAGCATGTCGTGGAAGAGATTAATTAGAACCATGGGTCACCATAGCAACACCAATGTGGAGAGTGGCATTGTCCAGAAGTTTAATTGGATGCATCCTCCCTCCTTTGATGGAAGAGGAGGCCCAACTTGAAGATTAGATTCAGGATGTTGAGGAGATCCTTCAGGTCGTCAAAGGCACAGATGAACAGAAGGTGTTGTAATCTACCTTCAGGTTGGCCGACAAAACTATTGGTTGGTGGGCTACTGAGAGGATCATTGTGGAAGAAGATGGAAGAGAAGTTGCTCTTGGGCCCATTTCAAGCAAATATTCTTTGAGTGTTTCTTCCTGAAGTCAATAAGAGATGCCGAAACCAAGGAACTTTGCTAACCTGGTCTAGAGAAATATGATTGTGCATCAATATGTAGCAAGACTTTTTGAACTATCATACTTTGTCAAGTATGTAATTTCAAACAAGGAAAAGAATGCCTGAAAGTTTTGAGGAGGGCCTAAACCACATGATTTAGGAGCTAATGGTGGGGTTTTAGATTTATAAATGATCAAAGTTGGTTGGCAAGGACACTTTGTTTGAGTAGAGCCTAAAGAAAAAAGCCTGTCCCATAGGTGTTTCACTTTGACAAGGATCAAAGACCATGGAAGAAGAGGAACAAAGGAAGCCACTCAGGCCAAAGGCAAGTGTAAAGAGATAGGACCAATAAGGGCAATCAATAGAAATGGCATCTTCAAGATATGCAACCGAGTGCACCTTGGAGAATGCATAAAGGAAGGTAGACCATATTTTCAATTTAGTGGATCATGCCAATTTATCAAAGATCGTCCAATGCAGCCACATAACAACATGAATTTTTACCCATCACTAAGGATTCTCCAAGCCATTCCTATGATATGTTGTCATGAGTTTCATATGAGTGAGAGTGATTCCCCGCAATGATTGGGTGTAATGCTTCTGTATTGGCCTCACTTGATAGACAGGTTGAGAGATTCTCTTAGCATATCCTTTGTGGTGTCTTTGAGTTGGTTGGCCAGGTAGACATTCCTTGATATAACATGTATACTTCGGTGTGTATTGAATGATTTGAAATAGGCAAATCAGCTTGCCACGTTGGTTGGGTGGGAGTGATTCCCTGAGTCGGACAGTGAAGTGATTTTCCCTATTTAGCTTTTTATGCATTGAGATTTAGTGATGAGATTCTATATGATGACATATGATAAATTCTACCTTCTTCAGAAGAAGTTGATTCCTCGCCTCGGTGATCTGAATATATATACGTGTGTGCGTGCATGTTTGTATGTATATTTAAGATTTGCAAAAAAGTTGATTCCTCATTGGGTGATTTCTCGCCATACTAATATATTTGTGTTTTACTCAGAGGGTGACTCCTCGGCATGACTATGAATGCACGTATTTTGCTTTTACAGGTGATTCCTCGCTATGCACAAATGTGTTCATCAATAATTTTTCATTAAACTGTACATTACATCTTCATAGGCATTGTCTCTTATTAGTGATTTTATCATAGTTATTTAACCTATCTACGATTTCGTTTATCCCAAGCATAATTACATACCAATATTAGTTCATCACCCACATCAAAATATGAAACACCATAAATTGTTCGTTGCCTAAGTATAACAAACATCTTCAAATTTATAAAGATATTAAACTCAATGGGGATAAGCCCTTGTGTCTATTCCCCATGATGGACTAGTCCTTCTTCCTCAAGATAAGCCTCTTGAGCTACATCTGCAGTAAAGTCTATGGTTCCATGGAGTGGAACCATAGTGGAACTACTACGGTGATATTTCAATGAAATCTCAATAAGTTAAAACCTATAACAGCACTAACCATAAGAGACAATGTCAATGAATATGAATATGCACAAGTTTCATGTAAATAAGAGTGAAGCCACATATCATAGGTAAGGTGAGAAATCACCCTATGAATGAAACACATAGATCTTAAGTATGGCGAGGAATCACCTTCTGAGCAAAATAGTACAACCATTAATGATCATACATATCACCAAGTATGAGGAATCACTCCACCAATTTGACACGAGGAATCTCTTTACCCGGTTATCATGTGGAACACCTCTACCAAAATAATATAGGGGATCGCTCCACATAGTTGGCATGGGAAATCTCTCTACCTGGCCAATAGGTGAAATACTTCCATCAAATGATATGGGAAACCACACTAGGAATCTCTCTATCCGGTCAACACGTGAAATACTTCTGCCATAATAGTAAGGAAACGCTCTACCTAATCAACACAGGGACTCTCTCTACCTACGTTAATATGTGGAATAGTATGAAAATGCCACATCCCAATCAGCACATGGAATCACCCTACCCGAGCGAAACATGTGGTAACACGCCTCTAGGAATAGTATGGGCAATCATTCAACCCAATTCCATGAGTGCTAAGCACTTTGAAATCACATCAGTTTGAGATCACATCATCAAAGTAGTCAATAACTATAATGAGAAAACATGCACTTTCATGAGCGAGAGAGTGGATGCGATGTAGAATATGAAATCCTGAACATAGCCATATATATTTATCCAACATTACGAGTGTACTCGTAGGAGTGAACCTTCATGAAGCGACTAAATACTAAGGGTTACTCTGGAGTTGTTGGTCTCTTTGTTGATGAAGACTCTGAGCTCTTAACCTCCTAAGAATCTTGAACAAAAGAAGAAGGAAAAAAGGTTATTAAATACTCAACGATCTCGGGGTGAGATGAAGACTAGATTCCAAATGTATTTTATATGGCAGGACTATCAATCATGATTATGATAGTTATGACCTTTAGTTGGTTGAAAGAGTGATCTTGAATCTCGGTTGTCCACATGTACGTTGGACTGAAGAATGATAGAGACTAAGTGGATTGATGGGACATGACATGCATGGCTCGGTAGCTTGCCTTGGAACTAGGCATGCATTTTACCTCCTTATGATATTGCCCACATGCCATTAGACCTTAGTTTTGTGCTTAGACGTATCACCTGCAGGATCATATTCCTCTTTTTCCAGGTAGTAACTATTTTTGACACAGACACCAACTAATGAAATTTGACAGTTCCAAATGCAGGAAAAACGTTTTTATGGAGAGCTAGCCTTAATGCACTTTCCACCAAGTTAAATCTGTTCAAGAAGAAGGTAGTTAACAATCCAAACTACCCTTTTGTTTACATGAACCTAAAAAAGCTGAGCATGCATGATAGGAATGTATTTCAGCTAGAGATGCTTGGGGGCAATGCTCAAAAGAGCATGATAATTGTTAAGGATAGTTCATTTGATATGGACACATTCAGCAAATCACGTAAAGAATCCTCAATTTAATGCGGCAAGGCTAATGAAAAAGGAAACCAATATTAAATCAATATCTTTGTATATGCCTTTCTGTTTACTTTAGAATATTCTATCATAAAGCCTCTTGATTGTAATCTGTACAACCTATAATATAAATAGTGCTTCGACCATACAACCAAAGCACGTTGGGGAGAATCTCGTGTTATTACTTTTCTGTACACACCAAGGTCTGCAAACATTGTCATGGTATCAAAGAATACCTGGGACTCGCGTCCTTTTTTTTTTTCTCTATCCTCATGGATTCCCACCCTTCCTCCACTCCCTTTCCCTTTAACATGATAGTTCATATGTTAACCATCAAACTCACTAGTCAATTTCTACTGGAGTTTGTTGATGGTTCTCTCCCTGCTCCGCCGTCCACTGTTCTTGATGGCAATGATAAATCCATCTCAAACCCTCATTATCTTCTTTGGCATCAAACTGATCAACTTATCCTTAGCTTGATTTTTTCATCTCTTACGGAACAAGCCATGACTGAAGTCTTAGGCTTAACCTTTGCTTTTGATGTCTAGCAGATGCTTGAAGCTTCATTCTTGATAAGTCCAAAACTCGAGAGATCAAATAAAGGATGAACTCCAACTGATGAAGAAAGGCACCCGTAGTGTTGGTGAATATTCACAAGCCTTCAAAACTTTATGCGATCAACTTCATGCCATGGGTCAACCCGTTGATGATACTGACAAGGTGCACCAGTTTCTTCATTATTTAGGGCATGACTTCTCTTCATTTTCAACCACCATTATGTCTCAAACACCACTGCCTACGTTCAAGGATCTTATGCCGAAAGATCAAAGCCATGATTGATTTGTTAAGTCCTTTGAATCTTAAGCAGGACAACCGACTGCTTTCATTGCTCAACGAGGAAGCAGGCACTCCTCTCGTGGTGCTTGACGCGGTCGCTGTGATGGCCTCTATAGAGTGGTTGTTGTAACGCCCGTCTATGTGGTGGAACTTTAGAAAATAATTTTAGAAAACAAGACAGGAATTACTGAACCTTCTTAAAACTTTTTCCTTTCCTCCCTAAGATATAAAAAATTCTATAGTTAAAATTTAAAACATGTTTTATAAATCTAAAGAGAGTTTACAGTGGAATTCATTTAATTAAAATACAAGTCCTTTTATAAAATGATTTCATATATTACATAAAATGTCTAGGCTTCTATCACCTTCTCCTTAGGTCATGTCCTTCCTTACTCTTCTTAGTTCTCATTTCATTCTTGAGTGAGGCACATATAAAAATAAAATGAGTCGAAATTCTCAGTAATCATTACTTCATATTGTAAAAATATACTAACATAGGTTTTATTTATGCATTTATTATTAATCTACATACTTTACATAAAACATTTTCTTTTTTTGAATACATTAAAATGTGGAGTTTTTCTTTAAAAAGATTGTCATCAATCATAGAAACATTTCCCACCTTATACATTCTTTCATAATGAACTAAAATGTTTCATACATCCAATTACTCTTATCACTTTTCCTTTGGTCGGTATACATTGTTATGCCCCGTGTGTTGGGGTTAGCGGTCTTTTGGACCCTATATCGCTCGTGGCCACCAGTTGAGAATCCCCCAGTCAACAGGTAGTAATGGGTATACTACCAGTACTACTTACCCAGTATTGCAATATGCCCCTTATTTTGGTACCATCATTCATTCAGTCATGGCCGTTACATAGTTTAAATTAAAACATTCATTCCTTTCAGTCTTTTCATTTTCATTCTTTTCATTCATCAGTTCATTTCACTTCATAAAATATCATTTAATAACATAAAGCATAAAAGCTCATCATTTCATTTCATGGAATATAAATACAATAAGTACTACATGTAACATCCATTCACATGCATACAACTATTATTTGGGTGCATAAAAAGGGCCAGGCCATTACATATATATACTTTAAAACATTAATACCTTAGTGTGCTTTCATAAAACATCGCTTCATTTCTAAGAAAATATTTTCATTTTGTTTCATTGCACAAAGAGAACATTTTTCTTATAAAATCATTTAATTTCAATTTCAAAAGAAAAACATTTAATTTTCATTTTCATAACATTTAGAAAAATATAGAAGAGTATGAACATGATACTTAACTGGACTTCATGCCATTTTCATTTCATTCAGTCCATTTATGTGCGTGGCATATGGCAACCTACATTCATACATAACTTTACGTTATTACATTTTCATTCACATATGAAACTTAAACTTAGAACTTGCATAAAACTACTATTTACTTAAACTTCCTTCACTTACACATATTCTATTATCCAAATCCATCCTCCATACTTTCCTTTCATTTCACTTGTACAAGTCACCATTTAGTTCTTGAAGCATAACCATTTTCATAAATGTTAAGCCTAATTGTGAACCTAAAAACCTAACTTCATTTCTAACTAATAAAGTGAGCTCCTATGCTTCACTTTAATCTCCAAACCATCACTCAACATGCCTTGCAAAGTAGTCTCACCTCATGAGATCCAAACTACAAACACAATGCCCTCACTCCATATCAATCCAACATCAACTCAAGTTCCATTTATTTCCTTACATCTCAATGCATAACACAAACCAACCAACCATACAAATACAACCCACCCAAATACACCTAGATATGGTTTCCCAAATTTCATTCCAACACAATACTTTGAAAGTATACAAATCTGTCCAATACATAAAACCAATCACTTTACACATGCATCCTATCCTTTTTATCACCTAATATCAACATACAATTCATCCAAAACATCCACTAGTAAATTACAAGCTTCATACTCAATACATTTAATATAGGAATCTGTCCAATTAAAAACTAACATCATTATCATGCTTTTCAAACTTCACTACAACTTTGTCATTTAATCCCAACACTTTAAGACAAATCATCTCAATCCAAACTCTATATATTCATATTCAACATTTCAATACAATTCAATCATGTAGCATAGTCCAAAGTCAAGGATAATTATGCAATTACAAACCATTTACATACTCAAACATTGAGTACAAGTGTATCCAAAGATTAAACTAAAAATCTGTCCATTGCATACAATAAACTCCATAGCAATCCCAACTAACACATCCATTATATAAAATCTGTCCAATGTTTTGAAATCAACAAATCACCATTCTTCACCACCATTGTTCATGCATAATAAACTCAACATATTCAAATCTGTCAAATTCTTGGACCTCAAGTTCCTCATATAATTTCTAATCCATAATCCATTGTTTTTAAGTAAAATCTAACCAACTCTTAAACGAAGTCAATATACACACATAAACTAAATCCATTATCCATTTAAAGTCAATATACAACAAACCCAAATTATCACATAGCTGCAAAAATCTCAAACCGATATAATCATCAACATATACATGGCCAATCTTCACTAGTCAATTCAATACATGACACACTTCAATAGTTAGCACCCATTCAAATCACTCCACTTCACACTCTCATATACATTGTAACGCCCCAAACCCGGGTGGCTTGGTGAATTACTACTTGTCACTCATAAACATGTCTCCCAATACATCCAAAGAAAAATCTTCATAAACTTCATAAATGAAATAAATCTCAAATCTTCTCAATAATCTCATTACAAACTCCACACAATCTTAAAAGCAATAATAATAATCAAAAAGGTCCATAACCTTCCGATAGTCATAACAAATCAACTAAATAATTCATAAATCTTACTAAACTCATAAAACCCAAAGACTTTAAAACTAAGAACACCAGAAGTCCTTCTCAGCTTAAACACAAGCAGCACTCTAATCCAGGTCCTCATTTGGACTTACCACATCATCTGAAAAATATTATAATGATAAGGGGTGAGTTATCAACAACTCAGTAAGCAGAAATCATATGCTAGCGTGCAAACATGAGCATTTATAAAGTAGAGTATGCAGAATAAAGTATTTTCCAGAGTTATCATGCAGAACAGGACATATTTTCAAAATAACAGAGCGATGGTTTTAAAACAAGTAAAACCCATGGTACTTTGGCATAACATAAACTGAGTATCATCATCAGATCAAAACAGAGCATCAAACAGAGCAGAGACCATGTTTCACCCCCGTGGTAGGGTTGTGCTAACCCCGGTGGCCAAACCAGGCAGAGACAGAGGTGAAATCTTTCCTTTATTCTTCTCGGAGCCCCGAGTGTGCACACAGGAAAGACCACAATAAAACCACTTTGTTTCCAAAATGGGTGCACTCAGAGACAGAGAAGTTGGTACCAACCCAAACAGAGCAGAGCATAACAGAGCAGAGCAGAGCAAAGCAAAGACAGAGTCAGATACGAAAACCAGTACACCATGCCAAAGGTTTTCAGATGTTATATCAAAATAATACAGAGTACCAAAATAGACTCAGAACAGTTTACACACGCTGAACACAAAAGCCAGAACAAATAAATGCACAACTTTTCATATTCTCAATATCGCTCTTTTTCAAATTTCAGAAATCACATGACAGAATTTAGCTCATGTCTACACAATGCATGCCAGAATATATTTTCATTTTTCTCACAGATTTCATGAATAATGCAGATAAGAGACCGAGGTTGATCTTTGTTTTCACAAGTTCTCAACACAACACAATTTATGCAAGTTTTCATAAAATCAATCTCAGTCTTATTAACTTGTATAAAACCCAGCATAGGAACCCCGCTTACCTGACTCCTGCAGCGTATTATCTAAGCCTTGAAAATGATCTCTATCAATCTCGTCACCTATTCATAAAAATATCATAAACTAAATATTAAAGTCCAAAAACACCCAATTGTTCTTAAACAATTCAAGACTCAAACTCTAGACCATAATTCAACGAGTTTTAATCAAACTTAACTAGCCAAATAACAATCCGGACAGCCCAAACTTCGATCCAAAATATTCTATACCAAACTCAGTATGTTGGCTATAAGTGGAGACTGGTTTGGAGCTGAAAAAGTGTTGTCTGAAAGTTGGCTCGACAGTTGGCTCGAGCCAACTTCGCTCGAGCCACGCTACAGACCGCTCGAGCGAGATCAAGTCAGAGAGCTTCGCTCGAGTGTCGCTCGACACTCTGCTCGAGCGGAAGCAAGTCAGAGAGCTTCGCTCGAGTGTCGCTCGACACTCTGCTCGAGCGGAAGCAAGTCAGAGAGCTTCGCTCGAGTGTCGCTCGACACTCTGCTCGAGCCAATTACGCAGATTTCGCCTATTTAACCAGTTTACACTACACAAAGCACTCTTCTTTCCATTCCCAAATCCAAAACAATGAACTTAAAAATATCCAAACCTAGGACAAAACACCAACCCGAAGTACTCACCACACATAACAATCAGAAAAACTCACAAAAAGCTACAAAAACTCACGGTAAGGACCAAAACAGAAACTGCAGCAAATGAAAAGGAGTGAGAGAAACGGCTAAGAGGAAGCACTAAAAATAGAGTCTTGTTGCAGAACAACAAAAATATGGAAAGAAGAAGTTATACCTGACGATGAAATCCTGCACAAGGAGAAGAGAACCAAAGGAAAACTGAACAGATGAGAGAGAGGGACACCCAATCTGCAGAAACTGGAGCAGTGCGATAGAGAAAAACAGTTATGAAGTAGAGTGACCGAAAGGGGTGAGAAACTAAGTGGAGAGACGTGCTAGAGAGAGAGAGAGAGAGAGATCTGGGCGGAGGGGGGGGAACAACAGAAACCGAAAGAGAGAATGAGGGAGAAAGAAGCGGGAGGAAGAACAGAAAGGAAACAAAAACTTACCTAAACGACGCCGTCCCAGACTTCATGCGTGAAATAGCAGGTTCAACACGTGCATGGGTGCGGCTTACGTGCATGGTGCAGTTTCAACCGCCTGGGTGTTACATACATAACTCAATTTATAAGGCATATCAGCATGCTGCCCATGTAATCCAATCCAACATAAATATACATATTCTATCCATCTAACACTTGAGTTCAACATAATCCATTAGACAAAATATAATCATATAAATCTCATATTACATTCAATATGCGTAAAATATGTCCAATTAACATTTACAAATACTTAATTGATAAACCTCTTGACAGTACATACATATTCCCAAATTACCATCCAACACAAACATACATAATCCATAACAAACTCCTAAACAATATATCACTTCCTAATAGTTCATCATAACCAACATGTTCAATACAACAAATATGTCCAATTTTTCCAAGAGTATCCTCGTACAATTTTTTATGCCACTTAATAGCATTCATACATCTCCAAAATGTTACCATCTTGCAACTATACATCATATATTTCTCAAATAACATAAAATGCAAGAAAACCGATTCAAACAATCTGTCCAGCCACTTAATACAACAAACAATTGGTCTTTCCAGCTCCATACTAACACCAACAACAATCCTAATCAACATATCACTTCAAAATCTAATATCAATTTACATTAGTCCACTCCACCCTTCCATATACACAACTCAATTTATAAAACATATTACTAACATAATTGCTATCCATGTACATCAATCCAACGCAATTACAATCCACAAAGATTAATAAGCTTCGGTCATGGCTCCGCACAAACTCAACCTTCACAATGACTATATTCAATTAATAAGCTTCTTAACAACACATAAACCCACATAATCAAAAGTCCAATTAAACTCTACATAGAACAAACCAACACAAACCCATACTTCACAATCTCCGTGCCTCACTTACAACCCCATTTCAATCCCAACCACACCTCACTCCTTCTCAGTCTAACACAATCATTACATTCAATATATATAAACATGTCCATATATTCAAACAAAACACCATTTAATCAAGTAAGCTTATTAAATCTAGGAGTTAAGGAAATAGAGGTTACACAAAAATTGAAGGGATAACCAGTGGCGCACGGAGGAGAGGACAAAGTGTTGTGAATGGGAGTTGCTTGGATGATCTTCAATGCACAAGCAAGAGGGTGGAGGTATCAGATTTCCATGGCTAGAGGCTTTGATAGAGGGGCTGGGTGGTTTTCGACGCAAAGGGGCTTGGTTTTGGTGTTGTGTGATGGTGGTTGACTGTGGACGACGTGCTTATGGTGGCCAATGCATGGTTGGTGGCTAAGAGATGGGAGAAATAGAGAAACAGAGAAGGAGAGGTGTTGGGGGTTGGCTTCGGTGTCCAGGTCTCATGGCATCAAGAACAAGACTACAGTTGTGCTTGTCTTCTCGGCAACTCCATGCCTATTTAGATGTGGACTGAGCCAGATGCCCTAACACTAGATGTTCTACGTCTGGCTATGTCATAAATCTTAGCAGGAATTTAATCTCTTGGAGTGCTGAGAAACAGCCTACTGTCTCTCGTAGTGGTTTGGAGTTCAAGTATCGCTCTCTTACTCTGGCTGCAGCTGAAGTCAGTTAGCTTACACATTTGCTTCGATCTTCGAGTTCCTTTCTCGGCTACCCCTACAATTCTCTGCGATAATCGCAATGCAATCTCCATGTCTGCCAATCCAGTCTCCCATGCTTGCTCCAAGCACATTGATCTGAATTATCATTTTGTATAGTTTCATCTGATATGGACACATTCAGCAAATCAAGTAAAGAATCCTCAAGTCAATGCAGCAAGGCTAATAAAGAAGAAAATCAATATTGAATCAATATCTTTGTATATGCCTTTTTGGTTACTTTAGAATATTATGTCAAAAAGCCTCTTGATTGTAGTCTGTACAACCTACAATATAAATAGTGCATTGACCCTACAGCTAAAGCAAGCTGGGGAGAATCTCATCTCTTGTGTTATTACTTTTCTGCACACACCAAGGTCTGCAAGCATTGCAATAATGAATCAGTCTTTTAAGGACACCCTGGGATCTACGGCTAAGAAGCTTGACAAGGAGGAATTGGACGAGATGGTAGTGGTTTTATGGAAGATTTGGAGACATTTTAGACATTAAGCGTTTTACACTTAATAAACGTTTTAGACTTTAATGTTTTATACTTATTAAACATTTTAGACTTATCGTTTTAAACTAATTAAACGTTTTAGACTTAATGAGCTGGGTGATGATAAGTTATCAACTTATTAAATGTTTTAGACTTATTAAAGTCTAAAACGTTTTAAGTTAATAAGTCTAAAACATTTAATAAGTAATTGGTAACTTATCATCGTTGTTATGGACTTTTTCACTGCCACCACCTCACAATCACCTGCAACCAAAGAGTAGAGGGCTTGGAGGTTCGAGTTTGAGGGAACGCCTCCGATGCCTAAGTCAGTGACTGAAGATAATAATAATAATAATAATACCAATAAATTCGATCTTTTTTACGTATTTGGGTTCTCCTCTTATATAGAGTTTCTAAACCATTCTGTTGCTTAAGTGATAATAGACATATCTATTATTCAAATTCAAACTTGGGGATGAGAGTTCTTGCTCTAATGGATTGTTATAATAATTGTCCTTCCTTTATTGCCGCTGGGTGGTTACTTAGTCGGCAATGGGAAGTGGGTTGGGCCCTTCTCAGCTTTAAGGAGCCCCTTCGGTTTTGGGACTCAAATCATGAGTAGGTGAAGGTCCAGGCTCGTACTGTATGGGTGAGAGGAATGTCCTCTCCAATTACCCCGCGAAGTTTCATTACATCTGGTGTGATGGGACTTGAGTCATGAGTAGGCGAAGGCCCAAGCCCGTACTGTATGGGCGAGAGGAATGTCCTCTCCAATCGTCTTGCTCGTTTACAGGGTAACCTAACTTCAAATGCAAATTCAGTGGATAGGTAGATGTTATCTCAGGCTCTCAAGGTAAATATGGGCATAAGCGTTTAATAAATATATTAAATTTACTAAATGTTTTAATTTTTTTTTAACTTTTTAAACGTTTTATACTTTTAAAAGTTTCAGACTTATGAAACGTTTTACATTTATTGAACATTTTAAACTTATTAAACGTTTTAGACTTATTAAGCGTACTAGACTTATTAAACACATGATGAGACAAGGCTTGCACGTTCTTGGAACTTTTGTTGGGTCCACTCTCGTAGTCCTTCCCCTAATTAGGATTTAATAAGTAATTCAGTCTCTACCATTCCTCAAGTTCAGAGGGCAAATGGATGGTTGACATCGAAGATTTCTCATTCAATCATATTTGGAGTCAGATGGACATCATGTCTATGAATGACAGTCCCATCGTATAAAAGACATTAGATAAAAGTCAAAATCTTACTTGTGAGGTTCGTAAAGTGTTTACTCTTTCTTCTCTCCAGAGTCTTCAAGAAAGCAAGTGACTTCAAAACTTCACGACGGAGCAGTTGACACTATTATCTCACAGCTTTCTTACATTAAAAATGCATATTCTCTCCATTATATTTATCAGATCTTACATTATGTCCTTCCTTTATCACATTTTTGTTACCATTGTTGTGAAAAACGATGACAATAAAGTAAATTTAAACACGGAAAATCAAGCTATCACACACGACACAATATTTACGTGGTTCGGCAAATTGCCTACGTCCACGGGAGCTGCAGAGGATTTTTATTTCTTAAGGAATCACAATATAATTGTTTGGATGGCTACTGTTCACGCTACACAGTACAAGCTAGAAAACAAAAGCCTCTTATATGACATGCGGCGGAAACCCTAATCAAAACAAAATTAGTGATGTTTGCTTGAGTGCCGTGTCAAGCCCGCGTCGAGCAAACATGTTTCCCGCAATCGCTCGAGCTGTGTGTCGAGTGGCTCTTCAAGCGAAGCTCTCGGACTTCCCTCCGCTCGAGCTGTGTGTCGAGTGGTGTCGAGCGAAACTCTCTGACTTGCTTTTGCTCGAGCGGTCTGTCGAGCTCTCTTCAAGCGAAGCTCTCTAACTTGTATTCGCTCGAGCAGCTAGACGCTCTGCTCGAGCAGTGCAACCAGACTCCATATACTCAACAATTCTCCCACTTGGAGATTGGTACACCCACAGTATCGTCCTCTGCCTCAAACATGATATCCTCCACCTCTGCAACTCACTGCTCCTGTCTTCATGCTAGAAGACCAACTGAAGTTGCGCACAACTTCAGTTTCTCAAGTGTAACACCTTTTGTCAACATATCAGCAGGGTTCTTACTTCCACAAATTATCTCAAGTAGCAACTGTCCATCATCTAACAATGACCGTATAAAGTGATACCTGATCTGAATGTGCTTGGTTCTGGAATGAAACGCTGGGTTCTTGGCAAGGAATATGACACTCTGACTATCACTGTAGAGGGTGCCCTTCTGATTCTTTTTACCCAATTCCTCCAAGAAGCCCTGTATCCAAACCATCTCCTTTGCAACTTCTGAAACTGCAATATACTCAACTTCTGTAGTAGACAAAGAAACTGTCTTCTATAAATTAGAACCCCATGAAAGTGCAGTACCACCCAGAGTGTAAACAAACCATGTGGTACTTTTTCTACTATCAGTGTCTCCAGCTAAATTAGCATCAACATAGCCCTACACCTCTAAGCCCTCTCCTGAGAAACATAAGCACGTTTCTGAGGAGCCTTTTAGGTACCTCAAAATCCACTTCACTGCTTTCCAATATTGTTTTACAGGGTTACTCATGTATCTACTCACAACTCCCACTACATGGGCAATATCTGGTCTAGTGCAGACCATAGCATACATAAGTGAACCAATAGCTGAGGCATAAGGAACCTTACTCATATAGTCTTGTTCCTCTTCTGACTTTGGTGCCTGATCCTTACTGACTCTGAAATGACTACCCAAGGGTGTGCAAACTGGCTTGGCCTTATCCATATTGAATCTGCTGAGTACCTTTTTCACATACTCAGCCTGTGAGAGTCTCAACGTGCCTCTGACTCTGTTTTTGACAATTCTCATGCCAAGGATTTGCTTTGCAGCTGCCAAATCCTTCATTGCAAAGTGCTCTGACATCTACTTCTTCAGATTATTGATCTCATCAATACTAGCACCTGCAATAAGCATGTCATCAACATATAACAACAAAATAATGTAAGAATTATCAAACTGCCTGACATAGCAGTAGTGATCTGCCTGACATCTGATGTACCCTGCACTGCACATAAAGTTGTCAAATTTCTTGTACCACTGTCTGGGAGCTTATTTCAGACCATACAAGCTCTTCTTCAATCTGCAAATTAGGCCTTCATTTCCCTGTACCACAAACCCCTCAGATTGGTGCATGTAGATGTTTTCTTCAAGATCTTCATGAAGAAAAGTTGTCTTCACATCTAACTACTCAAGAAATAGATCTTCAGTAGCAACCATGGCCAAAACTAGCCTGATGGTTGTGATTTTACAACAAGCCTAGCCTTGTACCTCTTGCTGCCATCATGCTTAGTTTTTACCCGGTACACCCACATGTTATGTAATGCTTTCTTACTTGATGGAAGTTCTGTCAACTCCCATGTCTGATTCCCTAGCAAAGAATCCATCTCATCCTTCATGGCCAACTCCCACTTGCTAGAATTTTCATCTTGCAAGGTTTCTTGGTAACTCTGTGGTTCTCCACAATCTATCAACAAAATATAATTCAAAGAAGGTGAGAAACGCTGCGGAGGATGAATAGTCCTAACTGACTTGCGAACTGCAGCTATAGGAGTGGACGGCTCTAGATCTGACTGCGAAATAATGGGAATGAGAATGCTGGACCCACTCTCCCCGTCACTCACATCTCTGCACTACACTGTGACCTCTGGTAGATCATCCAAACTCACAAACTCAAACTCCTGAGGAGTTGCTTCAGCAACTGTATTAGACTTGTCTTTGTACACAATCTTCTCATTGAAGATCACATTCCTACTTCTTATAATCTTCCATCCCTGATCATCCCAGAAACGATAGCCAAATGCCTCGTCTCCATAGCCAATGAAATAACATTTCCTTGACTTAGCCTCAAGTTTATTACGAGCATCAAAATCAATAAGAACATAAGAAAGACAGCCAAAAATTTAAGATGAGAAAATTTGACCTCTTTCCCGCTCCAAGCCTCCTTAGGCAATCCACAATCCAACGGAACTGATGGCCCTCTGTTTATCAAGTATACTGCAGTGCTCACTGCATCTGCCCAGAAAGTAGGTGGTAGCCCAACGTGTGGCCTTATGCTTCTAGCACGCTCAGTTATGTTCATGCGTTCAGCAACTCCATTTTGCTGTGGTGTCCCAGGAATGGTCTTCTCCATTCTGATACCCTGAGTTGCACAATACTCCTTGAACCCACCATCAATATACTCACCACCATTATCAGACCTCAAGCATTTCAACTTCAAGTCTGTCTCAGTCTCAACCATGGCTTTCCAAATTTTGAACACATTAAATACATCAGATTTATATTTCAAATGATCTTACACTCATGGCAGAGGAGATTTCTCATCTTTGTAAGGGCCTCAAGCTTACGGAAGAGGAAAAACAAGAATACTACCTAACGGAGGAGGAATTTACATTTTCTCAGGATATTAGCAACCTCATCCCTTGTTGCACTGGTAGCTGCAGACAGAGAAGTGAATAAAGGAGCCTTCAAAGCAACAATGACTAGGCTATGGAATGGTGAAGGTGGGATTTCTTTCAAAGATTTAGGAAGAAACAAGTTCCTTCTCGAATTTCATAACCCCACCGTGAGAACCAGGGTGTTAACTGGTCGACCTTGGTCTTTCGACATAAACTAATCTGTATTTAGGAGTGTAAAGGCAGGTTAGCCTTAAAAGATATCGATTTTTCTCTGGAACCGTTTTGGCTCCAACTCCAGGATCTCCCATTTGCTACGATGAACAAAAGAACGAGTGAGAAACTCGGGACAGTGCAAGTAAGGTCATCATAGTGGATGTTGATGAAAAAGGAAGAGCATGGGGGGGGGGGGGGGAGTCCTACGTGTGAAGGTGATGATTGACCTCTCTAAACCTTTGACAAGGGGTTGTGTTATTAATGTAGGAGATGCTCGCTCCTGGATACCTTTCAAATACGAAAGACTACCTTCATTTTGCTACTACTGTGGGATAGTTTGCACACACAGCTCAAATGTTCAAGACATGTCTCAGATGGTAGTAGTCATACTGAGTCACCACTTCAATATGGCCCCTGGCTTAGAGCTGATCCATCTAAAAAGCCAAATCACTACAAAACACGTTCTAACAGTCCAGAGGGGAAGACCATAGGCAGTGGTCGAGAGGCCAGCTCTGATGATCAAGAGTCTGATTTTGGCGGGAATAATTTATCTCAAAAGTCAGCTGATTTCTCGCCATTAGACCCGTGTGTTCCTGTACAACCAGATTCTGCATTGAAAAGGAAAGGGAAGGTGAAGACCTTTTGTCAAAAAAGGACAGTGTCAGTTGTCAACAGTAAAAAAAAACAACCCCAACTTGTCTCGAGGGGTCACCAGTTGAAGATGTCGGACCTCACTATCTAGCAGGCAGTCAGACTCGTTGTGTATGGATACCAATATGACCCTCGTAGCAGACACTTACCAAGTAGGTCCTTCTCTTCTGTACTCCCAGTTAGACCAAAAGTTACAAACAAAATCTCCATTTTTGTCAAACTGGAAAAGAAGAGCACGTGGAAAGACAGGCTTGAATGCTGTGTCAAGCTTGTCCAACCCCTATGCTGGACATGCAACCACCAAAAGGAAAAAAAAAATCAATGGCTTGACAGTTAAACCCACGAGATCTTCAAAAAGACTCAAACACACTTTGGCAGTGGTTATTCAACAGCACTGCCCATCTCCATGATCACCTTATGATGGAACTGCCGAGGGCTTGGGAACCCTCGGACAGTTAGAGAACTCCAACTTTTGGTGGGAGTTAAGTCCCCATCATTGGTTTTTTTAATAGAAACAAAATGTAAAAGAGAAAAAATGGAGTTCATAAGAAACAAGCTAGGATTTGAGTGCAGTTTCATAGTGGATTGCATAGGCCGAAGTGGTGGCCTAGCTTTTTTCTGGAAGCAAGAAACTTCTGCCAATCTGTTGTCTTATTCCTTTAGCCATATATCTCTCCAAGTTCAAATGGAAAATGTTGGAAAATCTTTCATTATCACTGGCTTTTATGGTCAATCTATTACTGCAAAAAGAAAAGAAAGTTGGAACCTTCTAAGACTATTAAAAGTGAACCCAGATACTCCATGGCTGTGCATGGGAGACTTTAATGAACTTACTTCTCATGGTGAAAAAAGAGGTGGCCCTCCCAGACCTTTTAATTAGATGGAAGCATTTAGATAGACCCTTGCCTATTGTGGACTTGGTGATCTGGGCTTTGAGGGCTCCCTTTTTACCTGGTGCAATAACCGTGAGGGTCCTAACTTCACCAGAGAAAGATTGGATAGGGGACTAGCAAACTGTGCATGGCAGGACCTTTTTGACTCTAATTCAGTTTCCCTCCTACCTACCATTTGTTCTGATCACAACCCTCTTCTCATATCCAGTTCCTCATTTACTCCCTCTTTTATCAGAAATAAAAGAGTTTTTAGATATGAAGCTTCGTGGGCCAAGCAGGAGGGTTGTGAGTTTGTGATTAAAAGGGCTTGGCAAGGCTCACTACAATCGGGTTCCAAGGCAGATGTCACTAGAAGGGGACTTGAGAGATGCAGATTCCAATTGAGAGAGTGGTATAATTTGATTAGAAATTCTCATCAACAAGACCTAAATACCAAAACTGAACTGTTGAGATCTTTGCAAGCTTCCAACTCTGGGTTGGATAATGACCAGATTCGAATTGTTCAGAAGGAATTGGATGTGTCTTTAGAGGCAATGGACTTGAAATGGAGGCAAAGAGCCAAACAGAGATGGCTCAAAGATGGTGATAGGAACACCAAATTTTTTCACAAATGTGCATCCGTTAGAAAACAGAAAAATTTGATACAGAAACTCCAAACTGATCTGGAACAGACCTTGACAAATCTAGATGATATTGGGAGTGAATTCCAATCAGCTTTTAGAGATCTCTTTACTACCTCCAACCCAACAGCCCTTGATTCTCTATTGGAAAACTTCAGACCAACGGTCACGCAAGAGATGAATTCTTCCCTAACAAAAGCAGAGAGGAGATTGAGCTAGCCATCTTTCATATGAATCCTCTGGGTTCCCCGGGACCAGATGGATTCCCTACTATTTTCTTCGAAAACCACTGGCATATTATTGGTGATGATGTGGTTGCTGTTGCTCTAGAATTCCTTAATACCAAGTCAAATTTCCAATCAATCAACCACACTTTTATCACCCTTATCCCCAAGAAGAAACTCCCTTTGCTTGTTTCAGACTATAGGCCCATAAGCCTTTGCAATGTTTTCTACAAACTCATTGCAAAGGTTATGGCAAATCGGCTTAAATCCATTCTGCCTCTTCTAATCTCAGACACCCAAAGTGCGTTTGTTCCAGGAAGGATGATCTCTGATAACACAATCGTGGCATATGAACTAATGCATTCAATGCAGAACAGAAGAAAGAATCA
Organism: Juglans mandshurica; assembly: GCA_022457165.1. NCBI lineage: Eukaryota > Viridiplantae > Streptophyta > Magnoliopsida > Fagales > Juglandaceae > Juglans > Juglans mandshurica. The sequence goes on from CM039632.1 coordinate 22,887,618, forward strand.
CAAAGAAGGTTTTATGGCACTCAAGCTAGATATGAGCAAGGCATATGATAGGCTAGAGTGGTCTTTTGTACAGCATGTGCTTCAAAGGATGGGGTTTGTCAAGGAGTGAATTGAGCTGGTTATGCAATACATTAGTACGGTTTCTTATTCTATTCTTCTTAATGGTTCACCTCAATCTTCCTTCAAGCCCTCGAGGGGTATTCATCAAGGAGATCCACTCTCACCCTACCTGTTCAGTTTATGCTCAGAAGTTCTCTCTTATGCACTGAATGAATCTAAACAAAAGGGCCTAATATCTGGCTTCCCAATTTCTAAAGGCTCTCTGTCTGTTAACCACCTCTTTTTTGCAGATGATAGTCTGGTTTTTTGTAAAGCATAGTTGCAGGAATGGAACAAGCTACATAACATCATCTCTCTGTATGAATCAGCTTCAGGTCAAAGGCTAAACCTTGAGAAGTCTTCAAACTCTTTTAGTAAAAACACAAGGCAAGAGACCCTAAATTCTATACTGTCTACTGCTGCAATTAAAGCCTCGGGGCCTTTTGAAAGATACTTGGGATTGCCTTCTTACATAGGAAGGAGTAAATCAAGGGCTTTCTTTCCAATCCTTGATAGAATCAAAGCTCAAATGAGCAGCTGGAAAACTAATCTGCTTTCCCCAGCAGGTAAAGAAGTCTTACTGAAATCAGTCATTCAATCCATATCCACATATTGCATGGGCATCTTTCTAATTCCAAAAGGCATATTGAGGAACATTAATAAACTGATACAGTCCTTTTGGTGGGGCATTAAAATCTAGAACTCTAAGATGCATTGGCTAAATTGGAAAGGTCTTGGAAAAGGCAAACAGGTTGGGGGTTTGGGGTTTCGAGATTTTGAAGACTTCAATAAGGCTCTTTTAGCTAAGCAAGGGTGGAGGATCATCATTAATACTCAATCACTAGCCTCTCGAGTTCTAAAAGCTAAATATTTTCCATCTACTGACTTCTCCTCAGCTAGAGTCAGAAGGGGTGACTCCTTTGTGTGGAAGAGTATCACAGCAGGTAGACATTTACTCTATGAGGGCCTTATATGGAAGATTGGTAATGGAAACAAAGTGAAAATCTGGTCAGATAGATGGCTGCCTATTCCAACATCTCACAAGTCTCAGTCTCCTCCCAAGGTACTGTGTCCTGAAGCTACTGTTAACTCTCTCATTGACCAAGATACCCACTCGTGGAACCTACATCTTGCTCAAAATGTTTTCACTCCTGAAGAGGCTGCTATTATTTCTAGAATTCATGTTAGTCCTTGCAACAGCAATGACAAGCAAGTTTGGAGGTGCACTAAGAATGGGATATTCACAGTTAAATCAGCTTACCATCTGCAAGTTTCTATGAATGATCTCAATAAGGGACAAGCTTTAGATACTTCCAAACATGAGGTACTTTGGAATCTACTATGGAAGCTTCAAGTGCCTAACAAAGTTAAAATGTTTCTTTGGAGATCAGCCAAGGAAATCCTTCCCACCAGAGTTAACTTGCACAAAAGAAAGATCATTGACTCACCATTGTGTCCCATATGTTTACTTCATCCAGAAACCGTATCCCATGTTCTATGGATGTGTAAAGCAGCTCAGGATGTTTGGAGTACTCAAGAAGAATACAGAAAAGTAAAACTGAGGAGGCACCTTTTTATGATTTACTTTCAAACCTCCTATCCACACTTCCACCAGAGGAACATACTAAATTAGCTATCACAACTAAGGAAATTTGGTTCAGAAGGAACAAGTTCATTTTTTAATCCAAATTTGCCTCACCCAGCAGGTCTTGAAACTGGTCTCCACTAGCATTACATACTTGGAAGAGCTTGAAAGGAACCAGCAGAAGACATCTCTTTAGACTCAATGCACAGCCAGGTGGTGCAAGCCTCCAAACAATTTCTACAAATTAAACTAGGATTCAACCATTGATAAGGCTAATTGTAGGGTGGGTATCGGGGTGTCAATTAGAGATTGGTTGGGTCTTGTGACAGCAACTCTCGGAAGCCCTTGTAACTCCTTTCCTGATCCACTCTTGGGAGAAGCATTAACTGCCTTCCGAGCAGTACAGTTTGGTATTGAACTTGGTCTGAAATATGTCATTTTCGAAGGGGACTCAAAACAAGTGGTACATGGCATAAATGGCGCAACTGAAGACTGGAGCACGGTGGGGTTGATTTATCAAGATATCAAGAAACTTTTAGGCACATACACTTCTTGGTCTGTTAGCTATGTTCCTAGACAAGCCAACACAGTGGCACATTGTTTGGCAAAAAGTTCTCTAGATTTATCTGAGGACTCAATTCATGTAGAGGATTATCCTCAATGTATTCACAGTTATCTCTCTTGAGATTTTAATATGAAGTAGCTTTTCTCTCAAAAAAATCACATTCCAAATAAAAAAAAAAAATAGACCCATACCTTCCTGCTGTGGTCATCAATGAATGTAACATAGTAGCGAGAACCTCCAAGGGATGCCACTGGGGAAGGTCCCCACACATCAGTGTGCACAAGATCTAGTCTCTCTAACTTCAGTGTTCTGCCACTCTTCAAGAAACTGACATTCTTCTGTTTCCCCATAATGCAACTCTCACACATACTGAGATCAACTGACTTCAGTTCTGGTAGCTTGCCTCTAGACAAAGTTCTTTCATGCCCTTCTGACTCATATGGCCAAGCCTGCAATGCCACAAGTCTACTGTGCTCTCTGCAACGGTAGTGGCAATAGTGTTATTCAAACCAGTAGTCATATAAAGTGTACCAGTTTTCTTACCCCGAGCCAGTACCAATGCCCCTTTGGTGACCTTCCAGGTGCTATTTGAGAACACCACTGAATGGCCACAATCATCAAGCTGCCCAACAGATATGAGGTTCTTCTTCAATTCAGGAATGTGTCTGACCTTTTGCAAGGTCCATTTGTTCTTGTTAGAGAGTACAATGTCAATGTCTCCCATCCCTATTACATTCAAAGCCTCTCCATCAGCCAAATACACCTTTCCAAAATCACTTGCAACATAATTTTGCATTATCTCCTGATGGGAAGATGTATGAAAAGATGCCCCTGAATCAAATATCCAGTCATCAACTGCACTATGAACTACAAGCAATAGTGCATCCTGTAATTCTTCAGTTAGCACTATCATTCTCTGTCTTCTTGGGATTTCTGCAATTCTTCTTTATGTGGCTAGCTTTGCCACAATTCCAACAAGTTGCCTGCTGACCAGGTCTTGACTTACTCTTGCCCCTATTCTTTGATTTTGATCTGCCTCTGTTTGAGTTCCTGTCTTGTGCTCTCCCCCGAGAGTCAACATTCAGTGCTGAACTCGAACCTGAGGTCTCGCCTGAATCTCTCCAGCACCTCCTCAGCCAAAATCAAATCACGGATGTCATCATATTTCAACTTTGACTTACCAGCAGAATTGCTAACAGCCATCCTCATGGCTTCCCAACTATTTGGCAATGATGCCAATAATATCAGTGCACGTATCTCATCATCAAATTCAATTTCAACAAACGACAATTGTTTGTGATAGTATTAAAATCATTCAGATGTTGTGCAACAGACGTACCATCTGACATCTCCAAATTAAATAACGTTTTCATCATATGTACCTTATTATTTGCTGACGACTTTTCATACATACCTAACAAAGCCGCTATGAGATCCGCAGTCGTCTTCTCCTTGATAACGTTGTGTGCAACGGATCTCGACAGGGTTAGACGAATAACCCCCAGAACCTGCCGATCCAACAAGGTCCAATCAGCAACTGACATGCTGTCCGGCTTCTTCCCCAACAATGGAAGATGTAGTTTCTTCCCATAGAGGTAATCCTCTATCTGCATCCTCCAATACCCATAATCCGTGCCATCAAACCTCTCGATCCCCGATACCTTCACTTCTTCTTCAGCTATCGTTTTTTCTCAGACCTGAACCTTGGCTCTTGATACTAATTGTTGTGAAAAATGATGACAATAAAGTAAATTTAAACACCAAAAATCAAGCTATCACACACGACACAATATTTACGTGGTTCGGCAAATTGCCTACATCCACGGGAGCTGCAGATGATTTTTATTTCTTGAGGAATCATAATACAATTGTTTGGACGGCTACTGTTCACGCTACACAGTACAAGCCATAAAACAAAAGCCTCTTATATGACATGCGGCAGAAACCCTTATCAAAATAGAATTAGTGATATTTGCTCGAGCGGCATGTCGAGCCCGCGTCGAGCCCGCGTCGAGCGAACATGTTTCTCGCAATTGCTCGAGCTGTGTGTCGAGCGGCTCTTCAAGCGAAGCTCTCTGACTTCCCTCCGCTCGAGCTGTGTGTCGAGCGGTGTTGAGCGAAACTCTCTGATTTGCTTTTGCTCGAGCGGTCTGTCGAGCTCACTTCAAGCGAAGCTCTCTGACTTGTATTCACTCGAGCAAGTAGACGCTCCGCTCGAGTGGTGCAACCAAACTCCATATACTCAACAACCATGGCATATAACGTTATCCAATGTATCATAAACCTGAGAAGAAACTAGTTATCAACTGCCAGCATGATATAAACAAACATAATAGACACTATGCTCCCTTAGAAGGAATTAGTGCAAAGGAAGTGTATTTGGAGACATACATCTTTTCCATCAAGAAAACAACGCCAAAAGAAGTCTGGCCGAGGTCGACCAACATCATTTTTTTATAACATCTGTAATAACTACAGTGACTAGAACAGAGACTGCACATAACAAATAATATCCAAGCAGAGCTCTTCGGATTCAAGCAAGAGAGAGATTTTGTATCGAGATATTGGACAAGTTTTCAAACAGCTAGCCCCTTTCTTTATTATTATTCTAATTATTTATTGGTTAGTCATCACAATCAACATTTGATTTCTTTAGCAGCATTTCTGATATCAGTATTTGTGAAAGGCATTGAAATTTGAGTAGTCTTATGCAGGATGCGAGGCTTAATAATTCGTCTTTGCGGTGGGCTTGATAATTCTGGGAAGACTACGTACGATTGTGTTGAAGATCAATGGAGAGGACACCAGCATAATCAGTCCCTATGGGAGGCTTGCCGGAACAAGATTTACAAGGATGAGCGTTTCCGTGGTCATGAATCCCTTTCTTCAACTTTCAATCCCTTAAGCACACTACCTATTAAATCCAACACTAGTTTAGGCAAAACCCTCTCTCAACTTTTTTCTCTCCCCTCTTTAAGAATAGAATATATCTCTCTAGCAGTCTAGCTACCTCTCTCTCCCCCTTGGGTTTTGAAATGATGCTTCAAATTATAGTTTTTTCACAATCCCTTGAATTGAGGGAGATCGAAATCTTAGAGGAAATTTCAGAAAGCAAATGTTCTTCCTTTAATATATATATATATATATATTTTGAAGGAGTAAGGCAGCACGTCCATTTATTAATAAAGCCCTCGCTAAGATAGAGGAATAATCAAGAATACAACTCCACCCAATAAAATAAGAAAACATCCCCCCGAATAAAAAGGCTACCGATAAATATAAGAGATACCCCATCTATCCATGCAGACAAGTCCACGAAATCTCCCGGACCAAAACCGTCTCTTAAAGAATCCATAACCTGACCATTAAGAGCATTGCTACATATCTACCTACACTCTCCACACACCATGCACTTAAATTTTTTTTTTTTTTAAAAACTCAATACACTAAGTGTGTGGAGTGTGTGATAAATAGTATAGTGTGAAAAAGATTTTTTCGACCATTAACCCCTTCTTTAGCCAGAAAATTGGTAACCATATTAACCTCTCTAAAAATATGACACACTCGCGTTGAGAGAAGTAATGAGGCCCATAAAAATATGTTCTTAATTCCTTTAAATTAATGGTATGATCAACAGGTACCTTCACATCTATAATTATATATAATAGGGTTTTTCCAATTTATAAAAAAGAATTACAAAGGTTTTTCGCAGACGATTTTCCTATCTCCATAGCAAAATTTAAGGTCTACGCCGTGAGCTATAAAAAAACATTTGAGTATTGATGGTGTCTAATTTTATGAAGATGTATATATATTATATTTCCTCATTTCGTTTTGCTCCAAAATCTGGTCCACTCTGGTCTATTCCGACTAGTTCAATCTATTTCGATCATTCTCGTTGAAATTTACATTATGTTCCTAATGACAATTTCGAGTGTCATCACTCATTTTTATAAATTTTTAATTTAACGGTGTTTATATGATCTTAAAGTTTTGTAAATTTAAATATCTCACTATTTTTAACACTTGTTAGCTGTCTCTCTCTCTCTCTCTCTTTTTTTTTTTTTTTTTGTATATTTCAATTCAAGTATGTGAATATTTTTATATTATCTTTTAATATCAATATTTTTTTTTATATTAATGTATAGTCCCCATTTGGGAACTGCAATGCAAGCTTAAGTAATTTTATCTTTAAATTTTTTTCAAATTACAAAACTATCCCTTCTAAAATGATATTTTTTCTCATGTAATAAAAGACCTGCACATACCGTCCCCAAGTAGAGACTGCAAATAGAATTTCTCATATATATGTATATATAATATATATATATAATAAACAACATTTGGAGAATTTATCCATTCGAAATTACAAGCAAAAGCATGACTCCCAACATAAAAAGTAAAAACAGAGAAAATCCCAACAAAACAAAACAAGCAGGTTTACACATCATGATGGCAAGAGCATTATATAAATAGAATCAGCAACTGATTCATGCTCAAACACACCTAATTTAATTTAAACACAGACAATAACTATTTAAATACCTAGTTTGAAGGGAAGATAGATGCAAGGAACTCCTCGTCCTCCTTGAAAATCTGCATGTTCTTGGACTTCATTACAAACTCCACTGCTTCCTCATTAAACTCAAGGACGAAACACAACTTTATCAGCTCAAATAGTGCACCAATATGATCACTGTTTTCCCACAACAAACCCTCTGATATTGCTTCAGAGAAATATGTAGCATACTCAATCATCTTCTTATATCCACTGGATCTGTCCAACTTTTGTGCAAACAACTTTGAGGCCTCCCTATCCCAACATATCGTCCGGCTCGCTTTCAATTCCACGATTTCCCCTGAAGAAAGTGATAAAGTATATTTTACAGTGATGGGTTCGACTGTCTCCAGGAAAGTCATATTCAGAAGCCCTTTAACAGCTTCATGTCGCCTCTCTGCTTCCATCTTCAACACAGGATCCGCTAGAAAACCGAGGATGAGCCTAACCAACCCTTTCTTAATCAAAATATCCTTTGGATTCACCTGATTGAGTTGAGCAACATCCACCATTGATGCTTCTTCCTTCTTTACCGATTCAGATATGGTCCGGACCCCGATTTTCCTGTACATTTCAAGCAACTTTGTCCGAGGTAATGAAGGCGAGCTTCGCTCAGGATACCAGACAAATATGGGTCGAGGAGAAATCTGTTCAAAAAGATCCTTCAGTAGAAGATCATCGGCAACGAAAACATCATGCTTGTCGGACAGCAAAATTCCATCCGAATCTGAAGCAACCGGTAATTTCTCCAACATAGCAGTGAGAGTTCTCTCAGTCTTTCCACTCCAGTGCTTAGAAACATAGGCCCAGAACTTGAAACAGTCTTCATGTGACACTTGGGGTCTTGAACTTTCCCAAACCTTCCAAAGCTGGCAGTAATCATCAACAGAGGGATTGTTTTTAACATTGAAAGCCCTTGAGAAAAAAAAGAGTAGCTTCTGGTCATAGTATTTTTCCAAAACTTGCAGGCGCGAACTAAAGAGATCATCCTTGTCATGCAAAGCACACTCTTCGGGGCTGACCCACTTTCCATTCTCAGTTCCATTTGGGATCCAAATCCTTTTGGCTGCTTCAGTGTCTGGCTCCCAATTAAATTTACTCAAGTAGTTATAAATTCGAACTATAGTGGAAAACTCATGATGGGAATCAAGGTGACTGGCAATCAATGGGCATCCTTCCTTTACATCCACGGTAACATGAATATGTTTAAGCTCATCTTTGTATGATCTAATGTTAGAACCATAAAAACCTTCATCAAGAAAAGGTCCATCCGTATGCTTCAAATGAGAGCCCCAAGAAGAATCTAACAACGAGCACTGATATGGAGGCCTATAACCATAATTCGTCTTCAACCATTTTTGAGAGATTCTTTTCCAGAAAGTGTCAGGAAATTTGTCACTCCCATGATCACGCAATAAAATGCGGATGCATTCCAGCATGGCAACCACATTTGCAGGAGTTATGATGGAAGGGTCCCGTGGGAAAGAAAGACCATCAGCAATTAACTTTACACCATCTTTGAATTCTGTGACAACCCCTATACTTTTCAGCTCTTTCTTGTATTCGTAAATGCCCTTGCCATAATAATTGTCACTACCATCTAGGAAAGGAAGCAGAGTAATTGGGGCAATTGATTGCCAATCTGGACCATAAAGAATGCAATTGCTTGGAAATCTGTTATCACCAAGCCTAGTTCGCAGCCACTTCACTTCACGGACAAGTTTCCTAAGATCTGAAGGAAACTTATGTGGAGTATCCTTTAGCAGTCTGTAACATGACAAAAAGGACAAAACATTTTCTTTCGTCATGGAAGCCGCTTGCTGCTTGAAACTCTGGGCAAATACTTTGACTGCCTCCTCAAAATCCACCTTTACGCCTATTTGCCGCAACTCGTTTTTGTACGAGAAGATGCTGTCTCCATAAAAATCATGATCAATGAGTGGGAAACCGCTGAAAACGTGTAGGATGCAAGCCCACTGAGAGTCAAACAAGAAACATTCTCCTGGAGACTTGTAACCAATATTTGTCTTGAAGCATTTCACACCACTCAATGTCCTGATGAGTTTGTCGGATTGTCCTGGATGACAACGCATACATTCCAGTATCAATATAACAGCCTCAGCTGTCAGAGAAGAGAAGGATGAAGGTGATTTTAAATTGTCTACAACAAGCTTGTAACTTCCACTGAAGCTAATTAACACGCCAAGGGACCTGAGTTCCTCTTTATAAGAAAGGATTTCATCCCCAAAGTAACCTGTATCGATGAAGGGGAGGTTACTGATTTGAGATGCAACTTTCCATTCATGATCAAACAAAACAGATCCAACTGGAGACATGTCACCGCTGGATGTCCTCAGCCATCTTCTTTCTTTGATAGTATTGATGAATTTTTCCGGTGCAAGATAATTTTTCCGCAAAAACCTGACAAAATTCAAAACAGAGAGCACCTGGCTTCTTGTTAAAGTGGAGGAATCAGCAAGAGACATTAGATGCTTCCCAATAAATTCACATGCTTCTCCATACTCAAACATGACGCCAATTGTCTTCAGCTCCTCCTTATATTTATTTATTTGATCACCATAGAAACTTTGATCAATCAATGGAATATCAGCAAGCACTAATCCATTCTGCAAAATGTTTCCTAGTGAAGAAGTAAGCATGAACGAACGAGATGGTGGCCTGTAACCCGAGAAGCCATTGGTAGTAATCTTCAGCCAGCTACCTTCCTTTATGCTTGCCAAGAATCTCTCTGGAATGTGAGTTCTCCTACATTTCAGGTTTTGAATCCAATCCAAAAGCAAGAGCGCGTTTTGTTTGGTGAGAGGTGCAAAAACAGCAGGAATTGCGGCATTGGGAGGAGCTATATGAGGGATATCAGAAGCTGCAACATGAGTTTTAAGGAACTTCAAGAGCTGTTCTCCAGAACAAGATTCACCTGCAAAAGAATCCGCACGCAAGTATTCTTCTCCTAACTCAACATAGCCTTCACCTCTCCATGGATTTGAACCAATCAATCCCGCCCACTTGCTTCGGTCGGCAGGGACCAGAACCCCTTTCCTCTGCCTGAATAAATTCCCATAGTTATCTACGAGGGGCATAATACCACATAACTTATCTACTTCACCTTTTGACAGATGACTCTTTGCGAAAGAGTGATATAAGAAGTGAACAAAGGCAATGGCGAGCTTCCGGTCATTATTGATACAGTTATTAATGTGGACCGCATAGTCATTTACATCCACAGCACCAACCTTGACATGATCTTGAAGCCATTGTTGTAAAGTCATCTTCTTAGGAAATAATCGAATAGCATCTTGTGTGTTTTGTGGCATAAAAAAATGACTGGCAAGACAATGGAATTCCGAGTTCCAATTAATTAGCCACAAAGAATGACAAGAATACTTGGATGAGGACACGACCTTATAAGAGTTTCTGCATTCATCTATGCTGCACAAAGATACATGCCCCTCAACACCCAAATATTTAATGATTGGTATGCTTTTCATCTTGGTGCTGTCAAATTTTGACTTCCAATTCTCGGCAACAAATAGTAAAATCTCCAAATACTCGTCCTCAGCTACTCCTGCAACAAGGTTAGAACTCTGGATGCACTTGGCATACCATTCATTGTTGACTGGTTCCACTTCTAAGAAACTCAATATGTGATCATACTCCCCTATATCAAGTGAAGAACTCAGTATATACTTTCCATGGGATGAGAGATTAAGCAAGCTCACCCCCTGCTTCCCTGCCTTTTCCAAAATGTTCCAAAAAACAGGCATAAGCCTACCGACTTCGCATGGTTTATGAAAGAACTTCTGCTGCGTGTACGACTGACTTGGGACAATATTTTCTTTAACAAGCTTTTCCTTGATTGAATTCCTCACTTTGTTCAATTCTTGATAAGAAGAGCTGTTGACAGGAATGAACCTGAACATGGAAGCCAAAGTTGATGGTGGAACATTCTCAGAAGTTCGAACTAGGGAGACAAAAGAATCAATAAAAGCAGAGGAAACACAGTCAAGAATCCCTTGGTTCCACTTGCTATCCAAGAGAATTGTTTCCCGTGATGATGCAAGAAGAAAATCTGCCTGAATTATAAAAGGAAAGTTAGTAAACATCTCTGTGGGAAGAAATGCATAGATCCCAGGTGAATTGGTCCCTCTGTTGAGACGCTCTCCAAGAGGAAAAGCCAACGTGATCACTAACTCTTCTACTTCCATTCTTCTTTCCACTCTGTTTTCAAGTCTTACAGGGAACTTTTGCTTCCACATATAGTAGCTGCATTCTGCGTCAGACCCATTATTCTTTCTCTCAGCGGAGAGATGGAATGTGCAGGACTCAGCATCAATGTTCTTCCTCATCACGTAGTTAGTCTCGCTTCTAATAGAAATTGCACTAACGGTATTGAGCCTAGGATCCTTATTATGTTCCCTGACTGAGAGCCGCTTCAACTTTGTTAGGAATAAAAGAACTTCAGGATGAACACTTGAGAGCTGCTGCTTCACAGGTTTGACCTTATCAGGCTTCAAAGGTAAGACAATTGTTGTTGTTGGGAGAGATGTTTTGGAACCATATATCTGTTGTATATCAGAAAGAGTTGGGTTCTCCTCCACCCATTCTGGAACTATGTACCCAAGGTTGCAATGTGGGCAAGGCTCTTCGTTGAATCGTATCTGATAACCATTGCTGAATATGTAGGGCTGAGCAGTAATGAGAAATACACTCTTGAACCCAATTCCTGCATTTTTAACCATATGGTAATTTAATTAGAAATAAAAGAACATACATATCCTTCCCATACTCACAAAGCCAAAAAAGAAAATAAAATAAAAATACATGAGTGATGGCAACTCTAGAATTAAAGCTGGGATCCATACTTCCAACAGCTTCCTTTAGTGTTGTTCAATTTTCAGATTAAAGTTTATCTTCTCTTTCAGTTTTTTCATTACAGTGAAGAATATAGCTCATAATTAATTCACAGTAATCGAGGTTTATATCTTATGATTGCATGCACAGATCAAGTAATATCTTGAGCATTGAGAGAGAGGGAAGGAATAAGCTTGTAATTTCTAGAAGTTACACTTAATGTAATCATCTTTCATATGAGTTTCAAGGAGAAGTTACTAAGTACTTCCCAAACATATTAACTTTCATGTAAGCATTTATCTGTTAAAAAACAATATGTAAAAGTTGTTGCTTTTGTGTATCAAGTTAAAGGCCTAGAGATATCAATATAAATCTAACAAGTGCATGCATTATAGCAAAATCACAGTGTGAGAGGCAGGGCAAGATTGAGATAACTTGTCGGTAGGGCCGGCTCAATACGTTTCGGGGCCTAAGGCTAAAATTCTGAGTGAGGCCTTTTTTTTAAAAAATAAAATAAAATAATTTTTATTTTTATATTATATTTTTATTTAAAAATAATTGCTATCATTTTGTAAAGTAAAATTATTGATTAAGATTTTATACCACATTTTCAATTAATAACTGACTTTAATCTTTATTAGGAAATTTTTGATTTAGAGAGAATTTTATCAAATCTAGTTTTACAATAACTTTAGACTCTTAGACACAATTATAATCATTATTGTCAATAAAGTTCTATAAGCAACTTACACATTTGAAAAAAAAATGGGCCTTTGCCTCTTCAAAGGATTATACAAAAACATTTTATGAACACTGGAAAATTAAATTTTGTTATTTATAATTTTCACATTAATTATATATTAAACTAATAATGACAAAAGAGAAGTGTATTCTTAGAAGGAGAATAGGTAAAATAATTATTATATGTGATTCCTTTAAAAAATAATAATGATATAATATCTTTTTGATCTTATTTATATTCTCATTCTCATTGAGTTAATTAAAATTTTTATTAGGTATATATCTTTTAAAAAACAATTCTACTTTATATATATATATATATTTTTTGGGGGGGCCTTCTTCGATTAGGGGCCTTAGACAATTGCCTAACTTATCTAATGGAAAAGCCGGCCCTGCTTGTCGGCTATGTTTTTATTTATCGAAAACAAAAAACAAAAAACAAAACCCCTTCAAAGTAAACACCACATTTCTCAAACGCGTGACAACTTATGAATCTTGACGACTCATCACCCCAAAACAACTTTTCGTAGCAATTTCCACCATTGTTGTTTACTTGTTTATACATATGCATGCTCGTTCTGAATTAATGATCTTTCCAAAATGATTACATGCAGACACGCATCATGTACATACATCAGATGCTAGCATTTTTAAGATATGTGAGAATATTGCAATATCGATGGTATAAAGTATATATAGGAGTACGTAGTATTATTAATTGGAGTGAAAAAGTAGCATATAGGCTGCAGGTACCTTTCTCTCCAATATAACCTCGTTTCCTGTTGCCTTTCTTGGTGGACCGACCAACACTGCAAATGGAGTCTATGTTTTTAGAAGAGAAACCTTTCTCGTTGTTGAAAATAAGTAATGTGGATGGAGCTCCCGTGCCCGTAATGTCCTCCGAGGTTATCAGGAACTCAAGAGATGGACCCACCCCCTCCATGTATTCGTTATCCTCCGCATTCTGACACACATACATACACAATATTGGTTACTTTGTAAGCTGGAAAGACACAACTTTCAATATATTATTAGGAAAATACTAGTATGTTTCCTGATTTTATCTTTTCACTTTGACCGTTCATGTATTTAATTTTTTTTAATTTATTTTACTTAATGATTAAGAAGTGATTTTTAGTATATTTTTTTTATTTTTTAAAAATATTTAAATATGTTAAAAAATATAAATATAAATATAAATATAAATTTGTAAGGGCATGCCCAGCGTTCTTATTATCTGGCCTATATATATATACCATGCATCCATGGTGTTCCGTTTGATCATTATCCAACAACCTTTTAAAAAATGAAAACTAGAGTTTATTGACGATACTGCATGCAGAAAGCATGCATTTATTGGACTGGTGAAAATGAAGGTGTTAATTATTAAACATGATTTGAATCTCTGAAAATGAAATCTCAAAATCTCATTTTTCTCGGAAGTCAACAAATCAAGGTGACTTTTAAGTCAAGTACTAGCATATACATCGATCATGATCATGATCATGATCATCACGAAGATCAAACACACACACAAAGCAAATTAACCATGCATATATATGAGAGAGAATGAGTGAGGAACCTGAATGAGTTCCATGAGAAAGTGGACATCCTTGGCGTAAAGTTCAGCAGAGAGGTTCCTGACGGCCTGGTGAAGATCCTCCGTCAATGGGTTCGGTTCTCCTCCGATTGAAAACTTTTTTCTACGTATCTCTTTTATGTGTTCTCTCGCCGTCATTTCCATACCTTCCCAAAACACACGCACAATCACACAATTACCACCAGATCTTAGATTATAGCCAGAGAGTAGTACTGAAAGTAGTCAGAGATAGTGTGAAGCACGTATTTATATGCCGAGCAGGAACCTTAACGAAGAAGGTTTACTTCCCAAAAAAAAACACAAAAAAACAAAGAGAGAGAGAGTAAAAAGAAGTTTTTTTTTTTTTTTCTTTTTCTTTTTCTTTATTGACGAAGAGAGCAAAAAAGGTGTCGGGATTGTACGTACGGAAACTGCTTTTGCGGAACTTTGGAACGCAATTGGACGACCACTAGATACCTTGGTCGCGTCTTTTTCGCTTTACAAGAAATAGGCTAGGAGGAATCCACCGGTGGAAGACCTAAGGTCGTTTTGTTTTTCAAAGTTATAACTTAAATCAAACATTAAAAAAAACTCTAGAAACAAAATAATTCATATAACTTTGAAAAAATTGAATCAAAATAAAACTTAAAAGAGTTATAAACAAACAAAAATTCAAAAATAATTATACCAAACGATCGAAAAATTAGATCAATAAGTTAAATTAAAAAAATAAAGAAGTGAAAGAATAGTAATTAACTTCTTAATTTAAAGAGATAATGAAATATTTCTAGGTACGCCATTTGTAGAGGATATATTTTCTATTTGGGTGATTGAGTTTGAGCAGATCATTAATTAGCTAGCAGGGATGGAGAGATCATATGGAGAACAATTACGGATGGATCGATCATGCATGGGTTTGAGTTTAGGTCAAATTACTTATTAATTTCATGGTGCCGCTTTTTTCCAAATGAGATACTGTGCATGCATGCATTTGGTTTCAAATTATGCACTTATATATATATACATATATAAATGTATATTTATATATGTATATATACACACTAGTAGTGGGGCAATCATGTGAGAGTCAAATTTGTCATTCATCTTGGACATGTTGTCGTTGATCTCGAGAAAAAGCTCTGGCTCAGCGTCTCCCAAACCTCCATGTCGCACTCCTCCTCCTCTTTGTCTTTGACCATCTCATTCTCTTCACGTTTTGGCAAGGGGGTGGCGGCTCCGAGGCTTCTTTACGATGGCAGTGTCGTCCATAGTCAAGTATACCAAAGATCCCGATTTAAGCCTCGTCCTACATGCATATTCTAATAAATACATAAACAATTGAATATATGTATTATATCTCTGTGACTTTAGCAAAGAAATTAATGAAAGTAACGAGGTTTTATATCTCGAGGCATCAGATGAGCAACGGTGGTGATAGCCCAACTGGGGTTCTGGGAATCCATATATATTAACTTTTTTTTTTTTTTTTTTAAGTGTGATTAAGTATGAATAATGATAAGCTTATTACTCCCTATTATTTATTTATTTTTTTTATTTAATGATTAAAAAAGTGACTATTAGTGAAATTGTATATTTTTTTATTTTTTCTTAATAATTAAGGGTGTTAAAAAAATATTTAATAGAAAATAAAAATAAAATAAAAATTAAAAATACATTATAAATAATAAAAAGATGACAAGATGATAATAATTCCATTAACTATTTAACAAACAATGCGTACCTCGTGCAGAGAGTATACACCTAGTAAAATGGTGTTTGTGGGCACATTTTATTGATTTTATTTATTTGATGCTAGTTGGTTGGCTATTTCATCGGATGAAAACCTCGTAAATGGTGTTTGAGGGAGATTACTTTTTATTAGTTTTACGCTTTCTTGAAAGAGCAATACTACACCTATCAGGGTGTAGCATGAGATGGGTCTCAATAAGAATAAATTTTATTATTATTTTATATTTTTAAATATTTTAAAAAAAAAATAAATTCATAACATCATTAAACAAAATTTTCTTAATTATTAAGTAAAAAAAATTTAAAAAAAAATGTCAGGACTCAACAATTGGTGAGACTACATTTAGGCCCTGTTTAAATATTGAACTGAGTTGAGACGAGGTGAATTTTTTATGAATAGTAACAAGTTGAGAAGGTGGACTGAGTTTTGTAGAGCCCACCTGAGATGAGTTTATATAGGTTTGGATGTTAAGATGAGTTTATATATTTATGGAAAGTTGAAAAAGGTTATGGGTCCCACGCGTAAAGAAGTGTTAAATTGAAAAATGTTGTGGGTCCCACGTCTAAAGAGGTTTTGAGCTGAGATGTGTTTAGTAATTTGAGAATTGGGTATTTGGATGTTAGACTCAGTTTAAAATTAGATTGAACTAATTATGTCTATCACTTTAATCGGGGCCTTACTCTTCCTGAAACTTTAGGAATCACCATTTTCTCAAGCATGTAAAACTCTTTATATCTCATTATATAAATTCTCATCACATAAAGTCTCTTTGCATAAAATGCCTAGCAGGGAAAGTCACTTCACCATTTGAAATCGGGGAATCACTCCTACCAAACCAACACGCAAGCTGACTCTCCTATTACAAATCATTCAACCCACACCGAAATATACATGTTGCACTAGGGACTCATTCTACCATGTCAACCAACTCAAAGACACCACACATGATACGCTCAGGGAATCTCTTCACCCATCTATCTAGTAAGGCCAATATGAAACCATTTCACTCTGATCATCATGGGAAATCACTCACACCCATATGAAACTTGTGCCAACATGTTGTTGGAATGGTCCGGGGAATCCTCAACCCATCCTTCATTGATTTACGCAGTATAAGACACACACTTGAATGCACCACATCAAGATCTCAAGAATTACGAAGTAAAGATAATCGTAAACATAATGAGTGAAAATATTTATTATTTTAAGAATAGAAAGGGAAGGTTACAGAATATGCAATGAAAAACTACACGACCTACCCAAAACATTTTTACCCTACATTCTTAGCATTGTCTTAGAAGCTAACTTACCTCAATAGTTTTAGCAATACTTCGGCAGGGCTGTGCTTCTCTCCTCTCTATTTCTTTTGAAGCCACATAATTTCCTCAAAGGCCTTGACGACAAAGACACTCTGATATTCCAATCTCAAATGTAAGTTTCATCCCTTGTCCAATCCCTTTTATAAGGTAGGGATGCCAGATGTCCTTATGACATACTTCTAACTCTATGTTTGTTTGAATAGGAGCCCTTTAGTCTCAGTAGTCCCACATCAAGATGATAGAGATAGAAAGGCAGGGCAAGGCATGTACGTTCCAGCAACCTGCCTTGAGTCCAATCTGCAGTCTCTCCTCAAGAGAGGGTCTTTCACGTGGAGCTAGAGCATACCTCTAGTTTCAAGCAAAATGATCTACAGAGTTGTAATATTATTTTGCAGACTCACTCTCGATGTGACATTATAGATGGAGTGTCAATTTATGCATATGATATTGCCGCCTTCTGAGCATTTTTATGTTATCACAAAAGCTCATACATCCATATCGGTTTTGTCCTAGACCATTTCTCGCCTTAGGCGGGTAACTCTCCTTTAAGTACAAGCCTTTCTTGCCTTTGTTTGGCTGGCACCTTTTCCCGCTTGATCGGTTTCGGGTGTAAATCTTTAGTTACACCCAACACTGGATGTGTCAGACCTGCTTTCTACATAGCTTTGCTCGCCCTCAAGTTGGACTAGCTGCACTTTGTAGATTCCTGCTACCTCATTTTTCACCAAATCGATGGAAGGCTTTCTTCTTTAGTTCCACTGGCCATCGGCTGGTGGTATATTCCCATGTACTATCGTGGTCCTCACAATAAGGGCCAAAGAACACAAGTGATTAAGCAAACTATAATAAATGCCAAACAATACTGTGGAATTATTAGAAGACGTTTCATTAACGATGCAATAATGTTCTTAAATGTTATTTTTGAGAAAGTGGAAAATCTATTGAGATTTATTCTACTAAAGTTTCATATTACAGGTGATAGTCCAACTGGGGTTCTGGGAATCCATATTACCTTTTTTTTTTTGGCGTGGTTAAGTATGGACAATGATAAACTTATTACTTTCTATCACTTATTTATTATTATTTTTATTTAATGATTAAAGAAGTGACTATTAATGAAGTTATATGTTTTTTTTATTTTTTCTTAATAATTAAGGATGTTAAAAAATATTTAATAGAAAATAATAATAAAATAAAAATTTTAAATACATTATAAATAATAAAAAGATGACAAGATGATAATAATTCCATTAACTATTTAACAAACAATGCGTACCTCGTGCAGAGAGTATACACCTAGTAAAATGGTGTTTGTGGGCACATTTTATTAATTTTATTTATAGTAATGCTACATACAGTCGTAGAATGTGCAAATGTCGTGCAGTCACTTTGAAAAAGAGTAGGATCTACTATTAAAAAATTAATTTATTTTCATGTGGGATCCATATTTATTCACTTCTTTCAGAGCGACTGCACGACGCTTGCACCCTCACGACTGCATGTATCATTTCTCTTTTATTTATTTGATGCTAGTTGGTTGGCTATTCATGGGATGTAAACCTCGTAAATGGTGTAGCATGAGATGGGTCTCAATAAGAATAAATTTTATTATTATTTTTATATTTTTAAATATTTTTTAAAAAAATAAATTCATAACATTATTAAAAAAATTTTTCTTAATCATTAAGTAAAAAAAATTTAAAAAAAAATGTCAGGACTCAACAATTGGTGAGAGTACATTTAAGCCCTGTTTAAATATTGAACTGAGTTGAGATGAGTTGAATTTTTTATGAATAGTAACAAGTTGAGAACGTGTACTGAGTTTTGTAGAGCCCACCTAAGATGAGTTTATATAGGTTTGGATGTTAAGATGAGTTTATATATATTTATGGAAAGTTGAAAAAGGTTATGGGTCTCATGCGTAAAGAAGTGTTAAATTGAAAAATGTTGTGGGTCCACGTGTAAAGAGGTTTTGAGTTGAGATGTGTTTAGTAATTTGAGAATTGGGTATTCGGATGTTAGACTCAGTTTAAAATTAGATTGAACTGATTATGTCTATCACTTTAATCGGGGCCTTACTCTTTTTGAAACTTTAGGAATCACCATTTTCTTAAGCATGTAAAACTCTTTATATCTCATTATATAAATTCTCATCACATAAAGTCTCATTGCATAAAATGCCAAGCAGGGAAAGTCACTTCACCATTTGAAATCGGGGAATCACTCCTACCAAACCAACATGCAAGCTGACTCTCCTAATACAAATCATTCAACCCACACCGAAATATACATGTTGCACTAGGGACTCATTCTACCATGCCAACCAACTCAAAGACACCACACATGATACGCTCATGGAATCTCTTCACCCATCTATCTAGTAAGGCCAATATAAAACCATTTCACTCTGATCATCATGGGAAATCACTCACACCCGTATGAAACTTGTGCCAACATGTTGTTGGAATGGTCCGGGGAATCCTCAACCCATCCTTCATTGATTTACGCAGTATAAGACACACACCTGAATGCACCACATCAAGATCTCAAGAATTACGAAGTAAAGATAATCGTAAACATAATGAGTGAAAATATTTATTATTTTAAGAATAGAAAGGGAAGGTTACAGAATATGCAATGAAAAACTACACGACCTACCCAAAACATTTTTACCCTACATTCTTAGCATTGTCTTAGAAGCTAACTTACCTCAATAGTTTTAGCAATACTTCGGCAGGGCTGTGCTTCTCTCCTCTCTATTTCTTTTGAAGTCACATAATTTCCTCAAAGGCCTTGACGACAAAGACACTCTGATATTCCAATCTCAAACGTAAGTTTCATCCCTTGTCCAGTCCCTTTTATAAGGTAGGGATGCCAGATGTCCTTATGACATACTTCTAACTCTATGTTTGTTTGAATAGGAGCCCTTTAGTCTCAGTAGTCCCACATCAAGATGATAGAGATAGAAAGGCAGGGCAAGGCATGTACGTTCCAGCAACCTGCCTTGAGTCCAATCTGCAGTCTCTCCTCAAGAGAGGGTCTTTCACGTGGAGCTAGAGCATACCTCTAGTTTCAAGCAATATGATCTACAGAGTTGTAATATTATTTTGCAGACTCACTCTCGATGTGACATTATAGATGGAGTGTCAATTTATGCATATGATATTGCCGCCTTCTGAGCATTTTTATGTTATCACAAAAGCTCATACATCCATATCGGTTTTGTCCTAGACCATTTCTCGCCTTAGGCGGGTAACTCTCCTTTCAGTACGAGCCTTTCTTGCCTTTGTTCGGTCGGCACCTTTTCCCGCTTGATCGGTTTCGGGTGTAAATCTTTAGTTACACCCAACACTGGATGTGTCAGACCTGCTTTCTACATAGCTTTGCTCGCCCTCAAGTTGGACTAGCTGCACTTTGTAGATTCCTGCTACCTCATTTTTCACCAAATCGATGGAAGGCTTTCTTCTTTAGTTCCACTGGCCATCGGCTGGTGGTATATCCCCATGTACTATCGTGGTCCTCACAATAAGGGCCAAAGAACACAAGTGATTAAGCAAACTATAATAAATGCCAAACAATACTGTGGAATTATTAGAAGACGTTTCATTAACGATGCAATAATGTTCTTAAATGTTATTTTTGAGAAAGTGGAAAATCTATTGAGATTTATTCTACTAAGGTTTCATATTACAGGTGATAGCCCAACTGGGGTTCTGGGAATCCATATTACCTTTTTTTTTTTGGTGTGGTTAAGTATGGACAATGATAAACTTATTACTTCCTATCACTTATTTGTTATTATTTTTATTTAATGATTAAAGAAGTGACTATTAAAGAAGTTGTATATTTTTTTATTTTTTCTTAATAATTAAGGATGTTAAAAAATATTTAATAGAAAATAATAATAAAATAAAAATTTTAAATACATTATAAATAATAAAAAGATGACAAGATGATAATAATTCCATTAACTATTTAACAAACAATGCGTACCTCGTGCAGAGAGTATACACCTAGTAAAATGGTGTTTATGGGCATATTTTATTGATTTTATTTATTTGATGGTAGTTGGTTGGCTATTTCATGGGATCTAAACCTCGTATATGGTGTTTGAGGGAGATTACTTTTTATTAGTTTTACGGTTTCTTGAAAGAGCAATGCTACACCTATGAGTGTGTAGCATGAGATGGGTCTCAATAATAATAAATTTTATTTTTATTTTTATATTTTTAAATATTTAAAAATAAATAAATTCATAACATCATTAAAAAATATTTTCTTAATTATTAAGTAAAAAAATTTAAAATAAAATGTCGGGACCCAACAATTGGTGAGAGTACATTTAGGCCCCGTTTAAATATTGAACTGAGTTGAGATGAGTTGAATTTTTTATGAATAGTAGCAAGTTGAGAAGGTAGATTGAGTTTTGTAGAGCCCACCTAAGATGAGTTTATATATGTTTGAATGTTAAGATGAATTTATATATATTTATGGAAAGTTGAAAAAAGTTATGGGTCTCACGCGTAAAGAAGTGTTAAATTGAAAAATGATGCAATTTTCAGTATGTCTGTGGTGTGCCCTAATATTTATCTTTTAAAATTTAATTGTTGAATATTTGAAGATAAAGTTTATTTCTAAAAGTATACTTAAAGAAACTATTATTTCTATCTTTATCTTTTTTAAGTTTTATGTTTTTTAATTGTTTAGTATTGAATAAGTATTGTTGATGCAATTTTCAGTATGTTTGTGCTTCGTCCTAACAACATGCAACCAGGAAGAAGAACTCGGGTATCTAGTATGGGATACCTCTAATGCTTAAGTTAGCATAAGGTTATGGTCTTGATATTACTAGAAAATCTAGGGTTTGGATTTAGTCGCCCGTAGATCCTTCCTCGCCTTTTGAACTTACACTACAACAAAAGATTTCTTTTGGGATGATATTTTTTAAAGAAATCAAAATCATCGCAAAAAATGAATTTTAGGGACAAAATTAAAATTTTGCCCCTAAATACTGACTGTAGTCGTTTACCGTTCAAACTATCAAATTAGGTTTGAACCGGTAATTTAGGGATGGAAAATGTGTGACACTCCCCAAACTCCGCTTAGGATTTGACCGAGCTTGAAGCGTTGGAACATACAATACAAGGTCACATACCACCGTTCATGACAGTTAAGGATGCAGTACACCTAACATGCATCTAATATATGCACTATTCATAGAGGATAATTTTTTTTTTTAGCAATAAACAATGCACTAAAATACTAGTCCAAAACATCCATACGTTTCATTCATACAAGCATACTCAAAAGTAATATTATTAGTCCAACCAGTCTTCAAACTAAAATAGACATTGTACTGGAGTTGGAACTCCTTAGTTACAAACAAAAGAAAATCTAGTCTATATGCCGAACCGCTCAAGTAGCTCGGTTATCAGTGACAAAACCATGTTAAGAAATTGAATTATCATCCCCATTAATTCTTTGAGGCTCGTCCCGAATCTACTCGATGTCATCTAATTTGGGACACGGTGCTCCATTGGGTCTTGGCATAGCTCATACTATTCCAGGAGAATGGTAGTTAGGACTACCAAGTGAGATTTTTAAAATCTCAACAAATAAATCTACTAAGTTACCAACAATATGAATAGGCATGCATGACATTAAATGATATGTATGTTTCATGACATGGACTTGAACATGCGTGACATGACTTGAAAATATTGAGGCAAAAACTTGACTTGGAAATAACATAACTTGACATGAACTTAACTTGAACATGACATGCTTGCTTGAACATGAGACCTTGTTCCAAATACATGGTCAATCACTGGTTTATTCAGAGATAAAGCAAAATCCATATGCCTTGATATTTCATTAGGAATATTTAAACAAAGCAGACTGCCTTCACCAAGTATTCTATAAGAGATACTCAGACAAGCATAATGCTTTCACCATGAGTATTTTATTAGAGGTAATCTTAACAAGTAGAATGTCTTTACCAAGAGTACATTATTCAGATTGTTATTAGAGATACTCTAACAAGCATAATACTTTTGTCACGAGTACCCTATGCATGCTAACTCAAAAAATATTTCATGACATACTCAATGATGATGACATGACATTCATGGCATGTAACAAAATACCATGTAATAGTAATGATGATGTGGCATTAGTGGCATGTAACAGATAAACATATAATAGACATAATGACGTGACATTCGTGACATGTAACAGATAAACGTGTAACATACATGATGACGTGACATTCGTGACATGTAACAGATAGGCGTATAATAGACATGACGACATGGCATGTAAAAGGTAAACATGTAACATATAATCGTGTAACAGGAATAGATGACATGGCATTCATGGCATGTAATAGATAAACGCATAACATACTAGTGATATATATAGAGTACTATCATATATCAATATACCAATATACTAACGCTACAGTGATATACCAATATACTAATACTATAGTGAAATATTTAAAGTGGTATCACTTATATACTAATATAGTGGATTTATATATTGTTAGTTACATATAGTGATTTATATGTTGTTATTTATATATAGTGATCCATATAGTAATATGTAGTATCATATTTGTCTACTATATATGCTATATATGTAGCTATAACTTAAGAATACACATTCAAACATTATAATTACACCTTCGAACATTGATTTCAGTGTTTGAACGTATTAGTCATGGGAGATTGATTGTTCAAACGAAAATTTTGCTATTGGCGGCTCCTGAACTAGTGGCAAGATTTTTTCCCTCCAAGCCATCAAAGAATGTGTAAATGTTCGAATGATTATTTAGATCTGTTCAAATGTACTGATACTGAAATTTTGTCAACGGGAAAAAGTGCTAAATAAAATTATCGCATTTGAACTAAGTTGAAAACCGTTCGAACCTGAAAACTTGAAATAGGAAGCGTAGGTGACAAGTTTTGCCGCCGTAACAAGATTTGTTTTAGTTGAACTGTAACGCCCCAATGGAAGGCCCAAACCACATGGCCTATACTCCAAAAGAACTAGTCAATGATACAATTGGAGCCCCATTGTAATCTTATAAAGAGCAAGAACTTTTCCTTCCCAAGCAATGTGGGATCCCATACACCACTTACCCTTATCCATATCATATGGGGTATCACAATCTACCCCCCTTAAATTCCCAACGTCCTCGTCGGGCCTGTCCATTGTAGGTGGCATGGCTCAAGTCCCACATTTCTGGTTGGGATAGGCTCGGATACCATTTGTAACGCCCCAATGGAAGGCCCAAACCATATTGCCTATACTCCAAAAGGACTAGTCAATGATACAATTGGAGCCCCATTGTAATGTTATAAAGAGCAAAAACTTCTCCTTCCCAAATAATGTGGGATCCCATACACCACCTACCCTTATCTATATCATATGGGGTATCACATGAACGATGTTGTTTCGTGTCTGGCAACCTATTACAACGACGATTGTCGCCTTAATAAGTCCGAAATCTTGAAAAAATACACACGCCCATGCTTAATTAAACCGAGTTCCTCTCTTTCTCTTCTCATTTGCATCTGCCGATTTATTTTGAGTGAGAGGCCGATTGGTGATTTCATAGAGAGAGAGAGAGTGAGAGAAGCATGAGAGAGAGTGGGTTGCCTACTGATTTTCAAGGTATGATATTTGTTAAATTTCTATGTCTTTATTCATGTTCTTAATTTTTGTAATTTTTGTTTAATAATTTCATTGTATTCACTAAATGCGGTGTAGGTATTTTGAGTTTTATTGGGTTGTTTGAAGTTGTATTGAAAGTAAATATTCTACTTTCTACAAACTTATTTTATGTATTATAGTCGAATATTTGTGTGCTTGTTTATGTTGTCCATGAAAAGGAGGGTGTGGTTGTGATTCACTCTGTTTTGATAAAGGAGGGTGTGTTTGTGATTCACTGGGTAGAAACCATTTGAACGATATTAGGAACCATTCAAACGTGAGACAGAGACCGTTTGAATGAATGGTATACATGTTCAAACATTAACTAGCAGTACAGTTCTAGTCTAGACAGAAATGTTAACATTGTAAGATCATTACCTCTTACGAAAAAATAAACTTTAAAAAATAAGGACATTTATATTAAAAGGAAAAAGAAGAAATTTATAACTTACTAACACCCAATTAGATTTAACACAATTAATAACATAATTAATTAGGAAAAGTAATACCTTAAAAAAATGGTCATTTATATTAAAAGGGAAAAAAAGATATTTAAAACTTAGAAGCACCCAATTAGATTTAAAAAAAAAATCTAAAATAATTAACAACATAATTATCATTCGCATCCCATCTTCACCAATTCCAAACTCTCCGATTGACTTGCCAGTGAGATTAACTCTCCAGAACAAAGTAAAATATTGATAAAAATTATATCTCAATTAAGGTAAATCATATATATTAAATATATTCTCCTTTATCATTCCTTTCATTTCTACTATAAATATGATTTTCTTTAGAGCTAACAGTACAATCTCGTCGAGGTCGAGCCACTACTAGAGGTGTCACATTGAAAAACTATCGTAAAGTGGGTAAGATTAAGATTAACATTCCCGATGATCACACTGGAGATGAAGGAGAACCAAAGGTTTGGCTTGTTTCGGATATGGGTGCTCTTGCACAAGCTTATGCACCTTTGACTACATGTTCATAGCATAAGGTCCCCCAAGATTTCAAAGACTATATCAAAAAACGTTGTTTTGGTAATGTTTAATTTATTTCTTAAATTATTTAATGTGCAGTAGGCAAAATATAGAATATGCAAATAATTTGTTCGTATAATAATTTTTTGAATAATGACTTCAAACTAATTTTTAGATTGTTGATGTGATACCCCGTATTTTAGTGTATTTTAATTGAAGAATTATTTTAAATATTGGTTCTTTTGTTTTAAATTTATCGGATTTCTCGTTGGATTTATTTTATAATTTGTAAGTTGTGAAATTTATTGTGATGTGCATTTAAATTGCTCTTTCCTTCAAATTGGTTCAATGTTGGACTTTAAAATTATTATATTGTTGGATTTTTATTATTATTTTATTTTAACTAGTCTGCGTTTAAATTATTTTATTCAACTTACTGTTTTGAAATTATTTTCGTTGGATCAATTTTGTGACCCAAGTTGTGAGGATTGGACATCATTTTTTTCCCTCACTTTTTCTTTTTCCCTTTTTCTTTTTCCCTCTTTTTCTTTTCCTTCTTCTCTTTCCTTTTCTCCTTCTTTTTCCTCTCCTTCTCTCCTCCCGCGCGACACCCCCTCCCCTCTCCCTAGTTCATTTTTTTCGTCAGCCCACAGTGCTGTCGTGCGCCATCCGTGAGCGACACTACCCCTCCCATTTTCTTCCCCTTTGGACGGCGACCTCACCCATCCATTTTCAGCTCCTCCCTCGCCGCCGTCTGCCCCCACACTTAGCTCCAAGCCGCGGCACCCTTGAGCTCGTGCACTGCTGTCGCGCCACCGTTGGCCACCAGCTTCCCACCACACCATTGTCAACCCTTCAGCTACCTAACCTACCCTTCCTCAGCTCCGATCCGTCACCCTTAAAGCCCCTCCATTCCCATTTCCGATTTGGGTGTTTTAGCCTCCAACTGCCGCCCATGGCCAACCACCACCACCAGTAGCTTCACCAACACCCCTAAGCCCTTCCCTAGCCATCCCAAGCCTTCGTTTGTCATCGTTCAAAAGTTGAGTTTTTTATACCCACGACCGTTGTCCATTTTTGCACTGTTGCATTGTTGTGCCGCCACTTCCAACACCTCATTGATCCTCCGAAAATTATATTTTAGCACTGTAAGTAATTTTTCAAAGAATTTCTTGAGATTTAAATATATTTTTGCATTAACAAATCTTTTGCAGTCTAGTTGGATGTTTCGGGTTTAAATATTTGTGTTTTGAGTTTGACGTTGGTTATGGTGGATATTGATGAATTTAGAAAGAGATGATATTTAGAGTTAAGAGAATTTTAAGTATTAAGGAATTAAAATAAGTACTTTAGGTGTAAATATAAGATATCTATTCATTGGATATTTATTTAAATTACATAAATTTTCTATAGGTGATGATTGATATGCGTTTGGCGCTATTGTGAGGAAATTCAGAGAAGCTAAGAAGTACAGGTAACAGGTAAGCGGGGTTCCTATGCTAGACTTTGCATAAAAATAAATGGACTAGGGACAATTTTGAAAATATGCATGTTGTGTTATGAAAGGAAATGTTAAACGATCTCAGTTATTTGTTCTGTATTGCTCATGAGATTCTGTATAGGAATAAAATATTTTCTAGCATGATTGATGTAGATATGAGCTTATTTTTGGCATTCTGTTACTGAACTCAGAAAAATATGAGCGAATATGAAAATTTAATAAATTTTGCATGTGACGTGAAGATATTCTGAATCTGTTTTGGAAAATGTGAAATGATCTACTTATAAAAAAATGTGAAATGATCTGAATTTCAGTACTCTGTTTTGATATGATGTGGCATCTTAAAAACCTTTGGCATGACTTTCTGATTCTATTTTGACTCTGATTCTAATTCTGATTCTGTTATGCTCTTATATGTGGCCCTGTCACGGGATACAATAGTGACCTCTGGCCCACCACAAGATATAATAGTGGTTTTCTGTTCTGAGTGCAATCGCTTTGATATTCATGATGATTTATGTTTTGCTTGACTTTTCGCATAATGCACAACCCTACCACTGGGGTTAAACATGTAATTATGTTCTGATATGATGTTTCAGTTATGCTATGCCAATGAAATTTTGAATAAGAATGTTTTCTGAAAGTTTCGCACTTATATTTTTGGTAACATGTTTCGATTTTGCATTCTCAAAGCCAGTTTTTTGATTCTGCAATCTGAGAGAAGATATTTTGTTCAGCATTTCAAAGTCTGATAAATGCTCATGTTTACATACTAGTATATGTTCTCTACTTACTGAGTTGTTGATAACTCACCCCGTTATCTCCAATATTTTCAGATAATTTTGAATATTTCAGCTGAGAATCAAGACTATGAAGCATTGGGTGAGATGACTTAAGAATAGTGGATAAAGAATAGAAAGTTTCGATGAGTATTGGTGATTTTTGTTAAGGAATTTTATTGTCTTCTGATGATGTGGCATTTTGAAGAATTGATTATATTGAGAAAATTAGTTTGAATAAAAAATTCTTTATAATATTGGAAATTTAGAGTCTATAATTATATTGTTGAAATGTGAGTTTAAGTGACTTGTAGAGAAGTTGATATTTTTTTTGGGTTACTGTATTGAGGATTTGATAAATGAGTTTGTGCGATTATTTAAATTAGAAGTGTTTACGTTTGATTTGGAGCTTTTGGAAATATATTAGCAGTGTTGGAGTTGATTATCAGGTAACATGAGTTAACTCTCCGGAACCTCAGGGATAGGGCATTACAGTTGATGAGCTCAAGTGTAATGCATTTCGCAAATATAAGGCGAGATTTCATGAGTATTGCAATAAGTTCGACAACAAGAACGAGGCATACCAACATCCTTTTTGGGATGTCCGACATTGCGAGTGAGAAAAAATTTGTAACATGTTTGAAAATCTGGCATATTTTACGTGTCATATTTTATAATTTTCTCTTGCTACTATTTACTAATTATTTGCAGGAGCAAAATTTTATAAATAAAGCAAATAAATCGAATTTGAAGATTTATCATTGTGCAGACTTAAGATCTTTTCATCCTCTCTCTAAGAAACTAATAATGTTATTTTATATAATATGTTGGTCAAGTTTTTTATTTGTCATACTCTAAAAAATTTATATCTATAAACTACGTCTCTTGTAGCATGAATTAGATACCGATTGTGATCTAACAAAATTATATACTGCAGCATATACTGATCATAATGGATCGTGAACTCATCCCAACGCACATGAAATTTATGAAAGCATACAATTATCTATTTTTTTTATGTGTAAATATAAATATCTATTTTAATTAAAAATATTTGTATATTTGTGGCACTATTATTTCTTTCTTTTGTGTGGAAACAAATAGTTGCCCTACGTGTTAAATTTGTATCTGATCAATGTTTCTCAACAAGTGATGTTGACATTTTTACAAAAGTTATGGGTCCACGTTTAGGATATTTGAGTGGTTTGGGTCGTTGCGTCAATCCTTCTACCTTGTCCTCATCATCCAATAACGTCTCCAACACTAATAGAGCTTTAGAGGAAGCAAGGTTTGTGATTGAGCAATTGAGGACAAAGTAGCACGAGTTAGAGGCTCAACTAGCACAACATGCAGACATAAAGATGCGATTGAAACAATAAGAACAACAAGAGGAGTTCATGAGAGAGATGCAACTCCAAATGTAGACGGCGATGCAACAATTCAAGCCTCCTAGCAACTGATTTAATAATTTACCTACTGTTTGTGTATGATGAATAATGTTTTCTTTATTTAGTTTGCCCTTATGAGACTATTTTTTATGTTTATTAAACAAATTCAAATGTATTTTTATGATATTATGAATGTGTATTTAGAGTTATTAACTTATTATTAGATAAAAAAAAATTAAACTGTTCGAATGTCCATAAACCGTTTGAACATATAGTCAGTCTAACCATTTGAATGAGTACAAATAACATTCGAATGTAGTCTATAATTGCCTTTCAAACATAGACACAATTCACGTTCAAACATAATATGTAACACCCAGGCCCAGCCCGAGTCTGTTTTTTTTTTTTTTTAAATATTTTTGGGCTTATGTATGGGAAGCCCATTTAAGTTTTAACGAGTAATTTCAGAGCAAGTTGGGGCCTAAAAATTTATTTTGGCCGTGTATGAATTTCATTGGGCTCAATGATTGGACAAATGCCCAAATAATAATTCTCAGACCAAGGGGTTGGAAAAATTAGAACTTGGCCCAATAAAATTTTTGTAAAGAATATTGTTGGACGAGAAATTTATTTTGGACATGAGGATTATGGCCCAATTTATTTATCAAGCCCAAGCCCAAGATCATTAACGTGTCCAATTTCAAGCACACTAGAGTTACAATTTTAGAGTCCACTTCGTGATAAAATTCCTTAAACCACTGCCTTCTTTATATTTAGACCCATGGACGTAAATTATGCCGCATCTTATATGTAAATTTTCGTTAAACATGACAAGGCCACCACGCCACTCGGCATGCATGTACCCACGTCCCCATATGTCCAGAAAACTAACACAACAGCAAACCTTCCATCGCCTAGATTTTCTTTCAGTGATACATATCTTCCACATCGTTACTCAGCTTAAGTGAAAACTGACTACCATCTTAATTTTTATTTCTCCCTCAAAAACCGCAGCAACGCATGCACCACCTTAAGGTAACCTCACCAAAGCCAAGCCCTTCATGTACGTCCAGCTCATCTCCTCCGCATGCAACCACCTCTCTAGGTGAGTTTGAGATTTTCCCTTGTCGCTAGCCACCACCATGTGAAACCGAGATCTCCCTGCCAAGCTCCTCCACCAAATCTTTTGCACTGTAGACACTTCTCAGCCACCGCAACAACGTGTATCCAGTCCAACCTTTTCACCATTGTAAGCAATCGGCCAGCCATGTCTCTTCCACCCCGTGCCACCTCGCAAGCCGAGAATCAAGGAGAGGTTCCATACGCTTAAACCCGTAAGCCGCTCCATTCCTCTCTCATGAAACAGAGGATGAATACAAGGAAAAGAATTATGAAGACATTGCACAAGTACACCACAGCATGCAAAAAACACCATGCAACAAGCAAGTTGATGAAAAGCACAATGCAGCAGCTGAAAAGTATAAAATATTGGCACAGAAAAGCAAAGCAACAAAAGGAAAGCATGGGAAGAAAGATCAACCTTAAAGGTTGCACTGACTGCACACAAAAGCAAATAAAGTCATGAAAAGAAATGTCAAATAAACAAACTGCAGTAGATTTCTTGTATATCAGTAGAAAATAAAAAGTTAACTTTAGGACTCTTCCTTTTGATCCTTTCGGTTTTCTTCTGTAATGTATATATATATATATGTAGCAAAACCTTGTATCAACTTAACTTAAGAATATATGAGAATCAGTTTTTCTCTATATCAAAATTTCATCTCAAGTTCTTGTTTCACTTCTAACATGGTATCAGAGAAGGCTATTTGTCCTGCTGTGTTTGCTTAAATCTGCAAACAAATTTCATTTGTTAAGCCATCACATCCTCCTCTTCCTCTTCTCCTATTTCCATTTCTGAGTACCCAACCAGTCCATTCTTCCTACATCACAGTGACAATGCCAACATTGTCATTGTGTCACCCCCATTAACTGGTTTGAATTATATATCTTGGAGCAGATCATTTCTGCTATCCATTTCAATCAAAAACAAGATAGGCTTCCTGGATGGCACCATTAATACTCCTGAGTTGTCAGACCCCTCATATGTGTCGTGGCTGAGATGCAACAACATTTTGTTGGCTTGGATCCTGAATTCTATTTCAAAGGATATTGCTTCTAATGTATTTTTCATGACCTCATCTAAGCAAAGTTTGGGACAAACTCAAAGAAAGATTTGCTCTGCCTGATGAAGCTTGAATTTATCACCTCCAGCACAAGCTCAGTAGCATTATTCAAGGGCATCTCTCTGTAAGTGATTACTTCACACAACTTAATGCTATTTGGGAAGAACTACACAGTTACAGACTAGTCCGTTGTTGTTCTTGTGGAAAGTGCACTTGTGATGCCTTACAAACTGTTGGTGAAGTCCAACAAGGAGATTATGTTTTTAAGTTTTTGATGGGCTCAAATGATAGCTATGATTCTGTGAGGGGGAAAATCATTTTACTAAGTCCCTTACCTTCACTAGATAAGACCTTTTCACTGATTTTGCAAGAAGAAAGAGAAAGATAGACAAGAAATACAGCTCTACCCATCTTAGAATCTTCTGCTCTTTTAGCCTACCAAAAGCTTCCAAAGAAAAGGGAAAAATCAGACCTGATTTGTCACCATTGTGGTAAAGTTGGACACACGAAGGATAAGTGCTATAAATTAGTAGGATTCCCACCAAACTTTAAATTTACCAAAACTAAGTTTGGAAGTAATCCTGCTACATCATATTCTGCAAATCAAGTTGCTGCACAGGTTGTCTCTTCACCTCAGGAAGCACCTACTCCAAATGCTTCTCAATTGACTCTCTCAGGCACAAACACAGCATCTCATGGCTCTCATCAATGCTCAATTCCCTCAGCTTAACTTGGAAC
Source organism: Juglans mandshurica (assembly GCA_022457165.1). Lineage (NCBI taxonomy): Eukaryota > Viridiplantae > Streptophyta > Magnoliopsida > Fagales > Juglandaceae > Juglans > Juglans mandshurica. The sequence continues at coordinate 22,919,968 of CM039632.1, forward strand.
AAACCAAGCCAATTCTACCTACTCCTGCTTCTGCTAAACCAGACACTCCTGAAACCAGCTCTTCAATCACACCTTACTCAAACTTAGCAAGTAATTATCACTGCCTTACCACTCTCTCATTACCTGCTAATAAATTCCATCTCAATTCTATAAACCACTGCAAACACAACTCACCTTCTCAAGAAGAACAATCTGATGTTTATAACACACCATGGATCATGGATACAGGAGCCACTGATCACATGGTGTGCTCCACCTCATTTGTTTACAAGCCCTATTCTTGCATATAAGCCTTTGTGCAGCTCCCTAATAATATAAAGGCTCAAGTTACACACATAGGCACTGTCAAACTTTCAGACTCACTAATCTTGACTAATGTCCTATGTGTACCCTCGTTTACTTTCAATTTGATCTCAGTCAGTAAGCTCACTCAAAAACCAAATATATGCCTATTTTTCTCAAATGATTTGTGCTTCATTCAGGCCCTCTTCATTCAGGCCCTCTCTTCATGGATAACGATTGGACTTGCTAAAGTCCTTGTTGGCCTGTATTACCTGCTGTCTTATCCTCATAACAGCAACATCAACCCTCCTTCAACTCTCTCCAATCAAACTCGAGTCAATCAAGTTGCCACACAACAAGTTTTTGATCTATGGCACTTTAGATTAGGACATTTATCTTCACAAAGGATGAGTTTAATTCATTCTCATATTCCTGATGTAAAGTCCAAGGATCATTCTCATTGTAAAATCTGCCATTTGGCCAAGCAAAGGCATCTTTCTTTTCCTTCAAGTGTATCCTCTAGTTCACTCCCTTTTGACTTAATGCACTATGATATATGGGGACCATATTCTCAAGCCTCACTTCAAGGTTTTCATTACTTTCTAACTATTGTGGATGATTTTTCTGGAGTAACTTGGATTTTCCTGATGAAATTGAAATCAGATACAAGATCTATTTTACAATCATTCTTCCAACTCATAGACACTCAATTCAATAAGAAAGTAAAGAAAATCAGGACTGATAATGGTCTTGAATTTGATATGGCAAATTTTTATAAAGATCAAGGCATTATTCACCAAAAATCTTGTGTGTATACCCCCTCAACAGAATGGTGTTGTTGAGAGGAAACACCAACATCTCTTAAATGTGGCCCGAGCTCTTCTCTTTCGAACTGCATTGCCCACTCAATTCTGGGGAGATGCAGTTCTAACAGCTGCATACATCAACAGGATACCTACACCTCTTCTTTCTAATAAATCTCCCTATGAAGTACTCTTTTCCTCACCACCTTCCTATTCCCACCTTAGAGTATTTGGATGCTTGAGTTATGCTAGCACTATCAAGCACCACAGAACTAAGTTTGAGCCACGTGCTAAACCCTGTATTTTTCTGGGATACCCTGCAAATGTCAAGGGTTATAAACTTAATGACATGAAAACTCATTCCACATTCATTTCTAGAAATGTCATATTTCATGAATCTGTCTTCTCCTCCTCCCTCCTTTCCTCCAAATCTGGTACTCCCTCCTGCACTACCAGATGACATATTCTCATCCACTTCCATGTCACAACCTATCCCAACAGATGAATCACCTCCACCCAATCATATGTCACAATCCATTTCAAAATCCGAAACACCGCAACCCCTTATATCTTTCAGTCCTACCTCCCTTGATTCACCTCCTCCTTCACCCCAACAACATGAGCTGCCTACCAACCCAACCCTTCGAAGATCCACTAGAGAAAAACATCAACCTACCTATCTCCACCAATACCACTGTCAAACAGCAGCCTCCCATCCCTTCATCAATACTTCCTCCACATCCTCTTTAACTCTTCACCCACTCCACCATCACTTGACCTACAAACACCTATCTCCATCCCACCAATCTTTTTCTCCTTCCCTCTCATTATTTTATGAACCATCCTCCTATAGTGAAGCTGTCAAATTCAAGCATTGGCAGGATACCATGAACACTGAATTTAGTGCCTTAGAAGAGAACAACACATGGATTGTTACTTCTCTTCCCTCTAACAAAACTACAATTGGTTGCAAATATGTCTTCAAAGTCAAGCTCCAATCTGATGGCTCCCTTGAAAGACACAAAGCAAGGTTTGTAGCAAAGGGTTACACTCAAAGGGAAGGTTTTGACTTCCAAGAGACCTTCAATCCAATGCCCAAGCTCACCCCAGTTTGAGTCTTTCTTGCCTTGCTATCCATTCAAAATTGGTTTTTATCTCAAATGGATGTTCATAATGCCTTTTTACATAGGGATCTTGATGAGGAAATTTATATGGATTTACCATCTGGTTACCACATTCACAGAGAGCAGCTTGAGGGGGAGAAACTAGTATGCAAACTGAATAAGTCTATCTATGGACTTAAACAAGCATCAAGGCAACGATTTTCAAAATTCTCTAATTCACTCACTGCTATTGGTTTTAATCAATCCAAATCTGATTACTCCTTATTCACCAAAGGGAATAAAAAAGGGGCCTTCACAGCACTCTTAGTCTATGTTGATGATATCATAATAGGAGGCAATTCTCAAAGAGAAATTGATCTGCTTAAAGCTCACCTCCATGGAAAATTTAAAATCAAGGAACTTGGACCCCTCAAATACTTCCTAGGACTAGAGGTTGCAAGATCATCAGCTGGAATAAATGTTTGTCAAAGGAAGTACACCCTCGAAATCTTGAAAGACTCAGGGTTACTTGGCACCAAACCTGCCTCCACACCTATTGAGTTAAATCACAAATTGAGTCATACTACAAATGAGATCCTACAAGACCCTACAACCTATAGAAGACTCATTAGAAGGCTCATCTACCTGACCATTACCAGGCCAGACATTACATATGCAGTAAATGTGTTGAGCCAGTTTATGGACAGACCATCACAAGCTCACTTACACTCAGCTTATAGAGTCCTCAGGTATCTAAAAGGTTCTATAGGCCAGGGCATCTTCCTGTCGTCAAAGCCATCCCTACACTTGAAGGCCTACAGTAATTCTGATTGGGCTGCTTGTTCCAAAACTAGGAGATCAGTCACAGGTTTTAGTATATTTATTTGGGACTCATTGGTAAGCTGGAAATCAAAGAAGCAAGTGACTGTTTCTAGGTCCTCAGCAGAAGCAGAATATAGAGCATTAGCCGCTACAAGCTGTGAAATTGTTTGACTCCTTAGTCCATTGAAGGAACTCAGCATTGACCATGAACAACCTGCTCTCTTGCTCTGTGATAACCAAGCAGCCATACATATCATGAAGAACCCTATCTTCCATGAGAGAACTAAACATATAGAACTGGATTGCCATTTTGTTAGAGAAAAGGTTTTGCCTGGAATCATCACACCTGTCCACATTGCCTCAAAATTCCAACTAGCAGATATCTTCACTAAGGCCCTAACAATTTCTATTTTTCAGTTCTTAATGTCCAAGATGGGAATACTCAATATCTCTGCCCATCTTGAGGGGGAGTCTCACGAAACAGAGGATGAATACAAGGAAAAGAAGCATAAAGACACTACACAAGTACACCACAGCATGCAGAAAACACCATGCAACAAGCATGTTGATGAAAAGCACAATGCAGCAGCTGAAAGGTATAAAGCACTGGCACAAAAAAGCAAAGCAACAAAAGGAAAGCATGGGAAGAAAGATCAACCTTAAAGGCTGCACTGACTACACGCAAAAGAAAATAAAGTGATGAAAAGAAATGTCAAAGAAACAGACTGCAGTAGATTTCTTGTATAGCAGTAGAAAATAAAAAGTTAACTTTAGGACTCTTCCTTTTGATCCTTTCGGTTTTCTTCTGTAATGTATATATATATATGTACCTGAACCTTGTATCAACTTAACTTAAGAATATATGAGAATCATTGTTTCTCTATAGTAAAATATCATCTCAAGTTCTTGTTTCACTTCTAACATCCTCAACCATAAAACACCACTTTCAAATGTGAGGAAGGCCCTTGTTTTTCACAGCTAAAAGTAGAGCTAATTCATGTCCACACTGATAGCCACCGTGACGCTCCCACGTTCAACTCCTCTGAGTGCCACCCCCACATTGCCTAGCTGCTACTACTGCTCCTCCGTGTCGTCAACGAAAGGCTTCCCTTAATGCCTCGATAAGCCATTGCCACCCCCTGTCTCTTCCTCTCACGTTGTCAGCCACCACTTTGTTGCTCGCTGCCTCTCGCTCTCTCTCGGTAAAATTTATTCTTCCTCCTGAAGTCTAGCTTTGTTCTCTGGTATCTTATTTCCTTAGAAATAGGAGGAGTTTGTAAAATAACTTTTAGGTTTTTTTTTTAAAGTCTGATAAACATGACCTCCCTAATATTTACAAAGATTGCCATTAAGCTTTTTGTGAAGTGATTTTCCATAAAACAATGAAGATTTCTTTTGAATGATTTTACGTTATTGTCCTTAATAGTAAGTCTTGGCAGAATAGCTATTTGATTGGGATGGGCGTGACCTTTAAAATTTGGATAAGTATTTTTAAGTTGGGCTAGTGTACGTATTGGTCTCATTTTTTTTTTAAGTGGGTTGGGTTTGATTTTATGTCATGATTGGTGATTGAGTAGAAATTAGGATTAAGTAAAGTAAGTGGATATTGATGGATTTGCGAAATAATGGTATTTTAAAATTATAAGAATTTTTGGATTTTGAGGAATTAAAATAGGATGATTTTTTAAGCAATTTAGGTTTAGAAATTGAAATACGTGGATTGAAAATTTACGGAAGTTACGTGACTATTTTATAGGTGACGGTTAATATTCGTTCAGCACTGTTGTGGAAAAATTCTGAAAGCTAAGAAGTTCAGATAAATGGAGTTTCTATACTAGACTTTGCATAAAAATAAAATGGATTGAGGTCAATTTTGAAAAAATATGCATGTTTTTTTATGTAAAGAAATTTGAAACAACTTCAGTTATTTGTTCGGCATTACTCATGAAATTTTGTAAAATAATAAAGTATTTTCTAGCATGACTGGTGAAGACGTGAGCAAAGCTTTGGCATTCTGTTTTTGAATTGTGCAAAAGAGAGCAAATATGAAATTTTGTGCATAAATTAAATCTGATTCTGTTCTGTTCTGAAAATGTTCTGTACTCTGATATGATGTGATATGATTTCTGAAACTGTTTTTTAATATGTTAAAAGATCTGAATTTGTTCAGTGCTCTATTTTGATATGTTGTGGCATCTGAAAACCTTGGCATGAGATTCTGATTCTATATTTTGATTAAGTATGATTCTGATGTTCTGTTCGATTTCTGTTACGGCCCAGCTACGGGTGATAATAGTGGATACGGCCAAACCACGGGTTATAATAGTGGATACAGCCCTTTCATGGGATATAATGGTGGTTTATAACCCTACCATGGGAGTTAAATATGGTATTTGTTTCGATGTGATGCTCTGATATGATGAAACTGAGGTCTTAGATTTTGATATGCCAAAAGATTTTTGAATAAGAAAGTTTTCTGAAAGTTTCACTCTGATAGTTTTAGTAACATGTTTTGATTTTGCATTCTTAAAGCAAATGAAAGTAAATATTTTGTTTTGCATTCTAAATTCTGAAAATGCTCATATTTACATACTAGTATATGTTCTTTGCATACTGAGTTCTTGATAACTCACCCCTTATCTCCACAATATTTTTTCAGATGATTTGAATATTTCAGCTAAAGATCAATATTATGGAGTATGGGTGAGACACTACAAGAGATTGGGTTTTTTTAGACAAAAACTTTTGTCTCAAAAAATCCAAATTTCGTCCCATATTATTTTTGGAGACGAAAATTTTTTTTCTCTATTTTGTCTCCAAAAGACCGTCTCAAAAGGTTTTGGATTTTCGTCTAAAAAATCATTTTTAGGGACAAAATTGGGCGGAACCTATCGAAACTGTTCAAACGGAGTTTTTTTTAGACGAACCAATTTCGTCTCAAAACATTGTTTCAATGAAATATTTCTCAGTTCGAACCGACATGTCCATTCTAACAATATGAAATCTTGATTCGAACAAATGACCATATTTGATCTATTCGAACGCACGGAGTGTTCGAACAGATTTTATGCGTTGGAACTAACAAATTTTTCAAATGAGAACATAAATTCTATCCGTTCGAACATACATTTTATTTTCAAAAATTATATTTGTTCGAACGGGCTTTTGCATATTAATGTTGTTCGAACCAATATTTTATTGTTCGAACAGCCGTATAGACTGTATTTCTTGGTAGTCGTTCGAATGAGTATGTTTTTGTTTGAATTGATTTATAAATGGTAATTTACCATTTGAACCTGTTATTTGCCGTTCGAACGGTATTGATCATACAGAAAATAACTTAATTAATAATACCACACTAATATTACACAAATTGTAATTCAAATATCAATTGTTCAAATGTTTTCGAACATCATAATATAAAGGCAATTAAAGAAAAAATAAATTTTAAGATTGTGGTGGTGGCATAGAGTTTTGGGACATCATTGACTGCAACTGTTCAAACAAAGCTTTTTGTACCTTCGTCCCCAGTCTCTTTAGCATGTTCTCTTCTAATCTCGCCTCTAAATCCGCTGCTTGATCTAATCGGGTCAGCAACTTTTTTTCCTTGGACCTCAGTCTTTCTATCTCAAGTGTTGCTTCCTCCAATTCCTTAGTTTGTCGTCATTTGATATGGCTCGAGAAGAGGATGATGATGTTAATGATGGCTTCACGCAATGTCTTAGGCCCCTCAAATATCCAGAACATGATCCAAGAACTTGAGAAATTATCTGAGCATCGTTGACAGATGATTCATCAGATGGATTCGCAGCAGTTTCCTTAAGAGATATCATCTTGTCATACAGAAACAGAAGCATTAAAGTTAGTATAAGTAACAAAAATATTATTAGACAATTAAAGTAAAGAAATTTAAACTTACATAATTTGCCTCTGCTTCGGGACTAGTCCAAACACCATCACGATTTTTATCTGCTTTAGCATACAATTGGGTCAGATCATAGTCAGCAGGACTTTCTTCTTCCTGCAAAAGGAAAATCTATATTAGAACATAAATCAGAAAGGTGTATTATATGTTAAGATTTAATGGGGACGAGTATAACTTAACATTTTTTTAGACAAATGACAAAAAGATCGAGAACCCGCATGTTGGTGTATCGTTAATTTTGATCTATTTGCTTGGTTCACAGTACTCCGCTGCTAAAAAAAATTATGTTTATATGTTTAATACATCTATCATATGCTATAAAAAAAATAGCAGCAAAGTTATCTGATAAGCAAGATCTTCAAACATATCACAAACCTTGTCCCAATCGTTTGGTGGCATTGCTTGGAATGGATTTTGGCGCGCCTCTATTGTAGTACTGAACTTCTTATAGTGTGCATAACATCGACCTTTGTACCTCTGGAATGCATTCAACATTAGTTCATCAACTGTTAATTGAATCTCTCGCCGGCCAAAATTAAGTTCAAACTCGTCCTTTAAAAAATTATAAACAATTAGTATAAATACAAAATAATTTTAAATTAACATGTTACATACTTAATTAGTTGCTTGGGATGTAGCTTATTATTAAACAACGATTTTTGATGTGGTCTTTCACATCTTGGGAAACTTTAGACTAGGAGGATGTAACCATCGGTGCATATGTGCGAGTAAACGTACAAATATAAGAAGCAAGCCACGCTGCCGAATCTCCGCAGCCACCAATGTGATAATCAGGAATATAAACTTTAATTGTATCCACTTTCATTACTTTCTCTATGCAGATACCCCTCATAGTCCCTCGACCTTGGGGCTGACTTAAAACAACTATATATACAGTAATTAAAACATATATTTTAATTAAATTATTTTATTTTATAGATATATATTACTTAAATTGAGCATAAAATGTAGTATTTAATTTGATAAAATACCTTATTCTGAATCTGGTGAGGTTGGCCCACTATTGACAGCAGGTGAACCACACGAGGAGTCGGTAATGGATGGGGATGGCGCACGTCTTGCTTTGTGTTTGGGAGACATATCTGTTTGAAATTGTAACAAATTATTATTCGAACAAACGTTACAGATATTTATAAGAATAATAGTTACAAAAATATCTATTTGAAATTCATACACTATTAGTTTTTCTTGATGCAAAGTTCTCCACTACCCGCCATGGGTTCCTGTACTCCGGATTATCTAAATAAAAAATTTGATTCACTTGGTAAGTGAGAACGAAAGGATCATCCTCATACCATATACGAGACGTATTGACACTCACAAAATATTCATCATTACGCACTCCCAACCTAGGATTTGACACATACCATCAATTATATTTAAACAACCAGACCATATATCCTCCCATGTACTTTAACGCTATGATATCTTCCACAATTTCGTCGAAGTCAATGTTATCATCCTTTGGGCTTCCTTCGACTATGATCCCACAATTTTGAGTTTTCCTATATCGTTCTCTGTCAGCTGTGTGAAATCTATATCCACACACCAAACATCCTGAGTATTGGAGGGCCCGCCTGAAGGGACCATATGCCAAAGCATACAGTTCTGGTGAGATTTCTTCTGAATTTTCATCATATTTCGATACAACCTACATCAATAAATATTATTATAGTTACATCAATATTAGATAGAAATCTGTGGAGTTTAGTGGTATGTAGTTCATATTATTATAAGATGAGACTTTATAATAATACTGTATGTTCAAACAACGAGGCAAATTCCTCTTCGTGCGTCTTTTCTAAGTAAGTTACACCATTCCTGCGAAGTAGTTTTATATGTTCGCTGCGCATGTTCATGTGAACTACTAATTTGTAACAAGAAATGGTCAAGTATTTATTTAGATGATAATCACTAACCTCAAGTAGTGGTTAATCTCTGCGCAGTTATTCAAGACATACCATCGAACTCTTTCAAATTCTAGGCCACATAGGCCATAGCCCCCTTGTGCGCCTATGGGACGTACGGTCTGGTAATTTACGAAAAATGCCGATGAGACTCACATTTGTACACCTTCATAATTTCTATTCGGTCTGGTAAATCTAGTGTCAACCCCACAGAAATACATTGAATAAAAGGTATACTACTCATTATCAATGTATGACTCTGCAATCAAACCTTCCGGACGAGCTTTATTCCCGACAAATCGCTTAAGTTTTCCAATAAACCGTTAAATAGGATACATCCATCTATACTGAACCGGGCAAACGACTAAAGCCTCATGAGGTAGGTGCATAACCAAATGAACCATTACATCAAAAAATGAAGGTGGGTACAAACTCTCCAATTTGCACAATATCACTGCAATGTCAGCATCCAAATTTAACAATGCATCAACTTTCAACATTCTACTACAAATGTCCCTGAAAAATCCCCCTAATTCTATAAAAGCTGTACAAACATCTCGAGTAAGCTTTACACGCACACCAACTGGCAACTGCAAAAATACATGACACTCGTGATTTTTAAGACCAGTTATCTTCCAATCATGTGTTCGAACACATCTTGACATGTTTGAAGCATAGTCATCGGGTAATTTGATTGTCATGAACCAATCACAAAATTTCTCTCTCTCATCATTTGAAAGTGTATACCATCCGATGGGCATATAGGCTGATAACCTATTATCTTGCAAATGCAACTCCGGTCTTATCCCCAACTCCTTTAAATCTTTATGAGAGTTAGCTGTATATTTTGTCTTCCCTTCTATTGACATCAGAGTGCCCAACATATTCTTACATATATTTTTCTCAATGTACATAACATCTAGATTGTAGCGTAGTGTCAAGGTAGATCAATATGGCAACTCAAAAAAAATACTTTTTTTTGTTCAATTCAACTCAGCTGCTTGTCGTTTTCTCTTTCGAACTCTTGTATCTTTCCCAAATCTATTTTCTGAAACGTCCCCAACTGAGTGATAATATCATTCCCAGACAACTCTAGCGGTGATGACCTACGCTCAACCCTTCCATCAAACATCGCTCTATTTGAACGCCATCTATGATCACGGCAAACTACGTTATCCTGAGGGAGAGCCTCTTTAAATAATTCTATCAACATGTTGATGGCTTGGCAGAAATACGACAAATAGACTTAATATGGAGCAACCTCACCATGAAAGACAACTTGCTATGATGGGTGCACCCCTCGTACAACTCTCGTTGTGCATCATTCCACAGTCTTTCAAAGTTTCAATTTCCCTCAAATGATTGTGTAGATGTTCCTAACATCTCAGTCATATCCTCTCCATTATCATCACTATCATCAGAAGCATCCACATTAATGTCGTCTATGTCGAGGTTGTTACCCTCCTCCATTTGACTAGATTGACTGATAAACCTAACTCCTTTAGGAAATGGTTCGCAATGTAAGACCCAAGGTGAGTATTTAGGATCGATTACATTTATAAATAAATGATCCTCTACTACCACCAAATTATAAGAACTAAGATTTTTGCACTTATTGCACGGACAACTTATAAATCCTCGACTGTCAACACTCATGCGAGCAAACTCTATATAAAACTTCACCCCTAGTGCATACTTCTTTTAGTCTCATCCAAGTCTATCTCCCAACAACATCCAACTCTTATCCATCTCCAATTTCCGTTACTCATCGGCTGCTATAAAAAAAACACAATTCATAGGATAAACTCAAGAGTATATTCTAATATACTTGTTTAATTACCATCTATTTTATAAGGTAGTTGGTCCTATCTCATTCGAGAGACTATCATCTATATCGCATATATACTCAGTCTAAAACTCTAATGTTAGTAAAAATTTTGACAACATTTCCCTACAATTCTCCAAGTATGCTAGTCACGATAGGTCATCGACCCTATTCATGGGCCGAGAAACTTACGGACCACATACCCGAAGAATGTAAGAAAATGCTAAACCAAAATTTTAATTGACTAACACAAGAGTTTAAACTGAATATATCTGCCATATAGATGATAGAATCACAAACTGTCCACTTTGGCCAATTCAAGAGTTGTACCCAAACATTCTTTAAGAGAATATTTGTCCACAACTCTCGAACGGGTCTAAGGTTTAACTGCATATAAAAATAACTCTAAAATCTAGCACCTAAATAGTAAACCAACCCTCTTCTAAACCAACTCCTACATTGTATTAATAAATACATTGTAAAATCACATTCCAAATCACAAATACATTGTAAAAGATGTTTTAATTATACATTATAGTTTTTTAATTAAATATTTTATAAGTATATATTTTAATTTAAGTATTAATAATTCTTATATATATATATATTATATTTTAAGCATTAATAATTTTAATTAGAGTGCATAATACATTATGTTTATTAGTCTTTTAAGTAAAATCTTATGTTTCTGAATTCAGTTCAAACAAGATTCCGTTCGAACTGAGTTGGTCTCGTTCGAACGGTGATCATAGTGTTCGAACGGGACCAACCCAGATTCCAGACATGAAACAGAGCAAAACACGACAAGCATAAAACCAAATTTTCACAATCATAATCTCATAAGATGCATATTTCAATAGAATAGATTTCACATGAGATTACACAAACACAAATAAACCTACATATGATTATTCATTAAAAAATATAAATTATCAAATCACTAAAAATTAGAAAACTTACCTCAAATTTTTGCAATCCAATAAAAATATGAATCCACAATACCTATATATGCATAAAACACATTATGAGAAAATCCTAAATCAAATGCAATAAACAAAAATAATGCCTACTCGAAATACAAAAAAGATAACAAAAAATAATGCCTACCTCTTCTAAACCTCTCCTCTCTCTCAAGAATCTCTTATCCCTCAATGTAACTATTCCTCTCTCTCTCTCTCTCTCCAAGACACTCGTAGACCTTGCAAATCACCCTTCGTGCTCTGCCTCCAAAGAAATAGATTGTCATGCGTGAAAATGAACTGAAGGTATAGGTTTATGAATCTGTGAAGTCCCGTTCGAACGGGTAATTTACGCATTCGAATGCCAAATTCTGCCGTGATTTAATTCAACCGCTAACGTTCAAACGGGTAATATAGTAGTTCGAACTAACAAATCAGAATATTTCTTGGCATATTCTTCAAATGTGGAGAAGATCAGAGGGTATTTTCGTAACCAAATTCAACCAGTGCGTTCGAATGGGGAATTTCACGTTTGAATAAGTAACTATTCAAAGTATTTAGCATGAAGTTTCCCTCCACACACATTCTACGAGATAAATCCATTCGAACGAGACTTTATTATGTTCGAACTAATATTAGTATTATTATACTTATAAGTCTATATATATAATTATAATAATCTATTATATATAATAATAGTATAAATATATTATAAATAATAGCTATAACTATAATAGTAACTAGTAACAATACTTAGTGTTATGTTATTATATAACTTATCTGAGTATAATTATCACAACTTATAATAGTAATTATATAGTAACTATATATAATACTTATACTATACTTCTAATAGTAACTATATACTATACTTGTTATTTTTTTTCAAAGAGTGAGCAGTCACCTTTCCAATAGTGGCGCCCTCTCGAATTTATTAATAAAACCCTCGTTTATGGCGGAGGAAAATCGTGGAAACAAAAACAAGGCCTTTGAAAAATTCCTCAAAGAACCCAAGCCCGGAAAAGACTCTAAACAAGCCTATGAACATAATGAATAACATAGCAACTGAAAACAAAACAAAGCCAAGATTAACAACATCTTAAAGAAGGAAGCCTAGATAAATCCAACCGTAATAAACCTCTAAGGACCCGAGGCAATAAAGAAGTATTTGTGTAGACCAAAGTAGCACCATTGGCACCATCTTTCGCCAACCAATCCTCCACTTTATTTCCTTCACGTAGAACATGTTGGATACGACAATTAATAGAAAGAGCCAAACCAGCAATCTCTTTCCAAGAATCCTCCAGGTACCATACCCCACATCGTCCTCTATGCCACCAAGAAATAATCACCATCGAGTCAACCTCAACAACCACATTAAAAATCTGAAGGGACTTGCACAACCGCAGGCCATTAAGTATTGCAAGGAGTTCCTCTTTATTATTAGAACCAAAACCAATTGCAGAGGCGAACGCTTTCACAAGCCGTCCTGTATCATCGCGAATAACACCACCAATACCATTAGGACCCGGGTTACCGAGACTATTACCATCCGTATTCAATTTAAACCACCCTGATGAAGGTTTGTGCCACTGGACTACCTTACACCGCCTTTCTTTTGAAGGAGTGGGATTGATCCGTAAAGTCTCAAGGATCATGCCATCAAAACGGGACAGGCTGTAAGAAGTATCAATCGCCTGACCAAGGGAACCAATCTATACAAAAATAGATTTGACAACAGCTTTATGCGATTCCAAGGTACCCTCCATTCGCACTAGACATCCTCTCATCCAAAGTCTCCAAGTAACTATGACAGGCATAAGGCCAATTATAACACCCACCTAAGAAGAGCACTTAGCGCACCAGAACCAAGAGGAGACTTGGTGTTTCCAATTGCTACCAAGAGGAAGCCCAAAGAGGTTGCAAAAAAAATGACCAGATTGTTTTAGGGAAATCTCCCTCAAAGAGAACATGGTTTATGTCTTCATAATGTCCTGTAGGACAACACTCACATTTGGAAACAATGAGAATGCCAATACGACACAACCTGTCATCCACACTCAAAGCCCTGTGCCAAGCCTTCCAAAACTAAATAGACATTTTTAAGGCAAGCCTTTTATGCCAAATCCAAGAATGCCAATCAAGAGATGAGCCTCTAACTCTAATACAATGCCATGCAGATTTAGTGGAAAACATACCTGTCTCAGTTTGGGTCTAGACAATAACATCCCTGCCTAAATTAGGACCAGATAAAGAGACTAGAATATCATGAACATTCTCCAAACCAACCAAGTTCTCTAGCGAATTCACATCCCAGCTGTTTGACAAATGACACTCTTTAATCTTCAACAAAGGTTGACCCACGACTGGCAAGTCATTAATCAAGGGGCCATTATCTCGCCATTTGTCATACCAGAAAAAAAATATCTCATTCTCTAACTCTTCATTTAGAATTATTGAACACCAAAGGAATACAATGAGCAAACATTTTCCAAAATCTCGAACATTTATCAACATCAATAAGGAACCAAGGTTTCGAACCCATATATTTAACCTTAAAAAAATTTGCCGAGTGAGAATTACCTTGTAGAAGGTTCCAGGCAAACCTCATGTGCAAGGCTGTCTGAGTGTCCTAGAGAAGCCTCAGTCCGAGACCTCCTTCTGCCACAAGCCTACAAATGTGCTTCCAAGCTACCAATTTCTTCTTATCTTTTCCATTTGACACACCCCAAAAGAATGAGCTCATCAGCATATGGATCTTATTAATTACAGCTTGAGGGACCTGTAAAACAGCAAATAGCTGAAAGGCCATACTTGAAATAACATGACGTAACAAAACTAGTTTCCCTTCAGAAGACAGTAGCCGCATTTTCCAACCACTTAGTTTTTGCCTCACTTTATTCACCATGCCTTCAAGATGTAATTGCTTCAGACGACCAAGGATAATGGGCACTCCAAGATATTGGAATGTGAAGTGCCCCACCACGAAACCAGTGCTACGGAAAAGATGCCTCTTACGAGTAGGGAGATTTTACTCGAGCAATACAAAGCAGACTTTTGTTTATTAATAGCTTGTCCCGACCATCTTCATATTGGCCCAAAATACTTAAAAGCACCCGAACCTATCTTTGGCTCCCATTAGAGAAAATAATCACATCATCAGCATACATTAAATGAGAAATAATATGCATACGTCGGGCCTGATGGAAATATCCAAATCTATTCTCAGCCAAACTCTTGTGAATCATCCGGGAAATAATCTTCTGCTGGATAATAAATAAATGAGGACATAAGGGATCACCTTGTCGAAGACCACGGCCTCCCGGGAAAAAGCCTTTTATTGTCCCATTCATCATAACCAAATACCGGGGGCTAGAAATACAAAAAAAGATCAAGTCACAAAAATGAGTCAAAAAACCAAAACTCAACACGACCTTTATCAGAAAATTTCAATCCACGCGGTCATATGCTTTGGCCATATCTACTTTTAACATAATGGTGCTACTATGATTCTTCTTATTAATAGAATGAACCATTTCTTGCGTGAGGTTTATATTTTCAAAGATACTTCTACCTGGGATAAATGCTCCATGCTCCAACGAAACCAGTCGAGGCAAGAGACTAGTTAATCGATTCACAATTATCTTGGAGCAAAGTTTATAAAAAATTGAGCAAAGACTGATGGGACGAAACTTGTCAAAACCTGTTGGAGAGTCCACCTTTGGAATTAGCACTAAATAAGAAGTTGTAAAAAACTTGGGAAGAGACTTAGATGCAAGGAATTCCAACACTGCCTTCCACAAATCACTTTTAACAACCTCCCAGCAACTCTTATAAAAACCGGAGCCGAAGCCATCAGGGCCAGGAACACTATTAACCGGAATAGAGGGCAAAGCAGCAAATACTTCCTCCAATGAGGGCGCACTAACAATGGCGGCATTTTCCTCCATAGAAATAATCGAATCTATAAGACCATCAAAGATTGGTTGCTCAACCAGTGGCTCACCTTGGAAAAAAGAAGAAAAATAATCAACTACACCTTGGTGGATGCTCTCTGGAGACTCAAACATCACATCATTCGATCGCATATTTAG
Source organism: Juglans mandshurica (assembly GCA_022457165.1). Lineage (NCBI taxonomy): Eukaryota > Viridiplantae > Streptophyta > Magnoliopsida > Fagales > Juglandaceae > Juglans > Juglans mandshurica. The sequence continues at coordinate 22,935,709 of CM039632.1, forward strand.
TACCTGCTTAGGCCATTTCATGACTCGATTATACTTGTTATCTTATTATATAACTTATAATAAGTATAGTTATCGTAACTTATAATAGTATTCATATAGTAACTATATATAATACTTATACTATATATAGTACTTATTAATACATAGTAATTATATTAACTTGTATAGTTATCATAACTTATAATAGTTATAGCTATATGTGTAGTAACTGTATATAATACTTACACTATAGTAGCTATATAATACTTATACTATATATAGTACTTATTAATACATAGTAATTATATTTACTTGTATAGTTATCATAACTTATAATAGCTATAGCTATATGTATAGTAACTATATATAATACTTACACTATAGTATATATTATATAACTAAGTGTTTATAATATATACTAAGTATTTAGTATGTTTTAGGTAATAGAATAAGTATATTACAAATAATTTACTAAGTATATTAAATACAAGTATTATAATACTATTATTAGTATATTTTTTAAATTTTGTATTTTGTAATATTTGTATTATTATATATTAGTATTAGTAATATAATTATAAATATATTAGTAGAATCACCGTTCGAACAGATTTCCTGTTCGTTCGAACAACATTTATTAGTATAGTAACCGTTCGAACAAAGTTTTTTACTGTTCGAACGAGATGTCACATACATCATTTACCCAGTTCGAATAGATTGCCATTATCGTGCCCAGTTCGAACAAATACAACCGAGAGCTCAGATCGCCCCTTCACATCTCTGCCACTCATCCACCGTAGCAAGCTCACCTTTGAACTTCTAAGAGATATGGGTCAAGTCCCCTATTCTATTGTTTATTTTTTTTCGAATGGGTTGTATTTGGGGGGGGGGGGGGTATGGATTTTGAATCCAAAATCTCCCATTTTGGTGTTTTCCAGCCAACTAACACCAAAATAATAGGTAGAAATGATGGGGCTTCACTCCTTAATCATTTCTACCAATTAAAACAAAGGATAACATCTAGATTATGTTTTTTGGTTCGGGCCTGAGTCGACTCAACCATGTCTGTTTGACATGTTCCCGTTCGAACGAACTCTAATCCATTCAAACTCTTAGTTGCCAAACATACATATTTTTGTTTGAACAAATTCAATTCATTTGAATGAACACAAATTGCCTATTCAAATGAACAGAACATGCCGTTCGAATAGAGATTTTCCTAGTTCAGACTATGAAGTTACATTACAATGGTCAGTTCGAACAGAATATGTTTTATTCGAACGAATTATTTTAATTCAATAAAATATATTATAATTATTCAATTATATAATAATACAATTATTTTAATTATATTCTTACTTTCTTTATGTTTAAACAGTATATTAATAGCATCCAGCAGAAGAAAACGTGCTAGAGATCAGACCGGCCAAATTAGTAGAGCATCTCATGCTCAGGAGACAAGGCCTATACTTGTCGTGTGAGAGATCATTTTGGATGACTTCTGCAATCTTTCATGGGAGGGACGGAGCATAAAGTCCATCATCACCAATCATGGAAGGACACTGATCTATCAGCAGCGGAGGATTACATATCCGGAGATGGTCGGTGAGTTTTATAATGCTATGGGAGAGCATGACGCTGATGCTCTGTGCTACAACTTAGCAGTCCGGAGAGTGAGTATTACTTTCTCACCTCGCATTATTGCCGAGTTCCTTGATCTTCCCCACGTGGTCGGTGCATATTCTGCAGTGGCTATGGCAGTAACACTGCGAGCAGCGACTGCACTAGCTGATTCAGACACACCGGCTTCATCCTCATCGCCAATGCCGAATGTAGAGCCAGATGCTAGTTCAGATGATAATGAGGATGGGGATCTACCTATGATGGTCAGACAGTCTGTCAGCTTGTGCGAGACCCTTCGGCTCCTCCATGATGGGAGCAAGGTGATCCGACAGGCCAACTGTATAGCATTTTTCATAATACTTAATTTGATTGTTGGGTATAACATCGATCCGAAAAAACACAAGACTGATTTCGGGATCGATCGAGCCAAATTTTTGTTGCGAATAACACGGGGGGACTCAATTCAATCAGAGTCACGCTATTCTAGTGGAGATAGTCTACCATTTGCACTGCTGATATCTAACCTCCTACTCCGATTGGGGGTTACAGTGTCTGCGACTGAGCGGAGGTCACCACAGATGGGGCCCTTAACAAAATCACATTCAACAAGAGCAATGGGAACTTACGGAAGACTACACCAGAACAACCTAGTGGCACGCCGACTGATCCAACTTCTAGTAGTACTGCTGGTGATGAGAGATAGCCTGCTAGGGCAACTTTGGATCAGGTACGATCTCTATTTGTGGAGTTCGTTGAATTCATCATGGAGAAGCTCAGGGATCTGGATGGACGCATTAAAACGTTACAAGATGATTTTGATCTACTTAGCAAATAGATCGTTTTAGTTATTATTTTACTTTTTTATATTGTATAAAACATTATATATTTGGGATGTTAATATATGAATTTTATTTTTCGTATTTGCTACTTGTTTATTTTTTTCATTTTACATACCGTTCATGATAATATAAAAAATGACACTATCTTTAAAGTTATATTTATATAAATTAACATAAAAGAAATCACTATAAAATTTTGAAATTAATTACATAAAATTAATTTATAAATATTTTAACTCACCATAAATAATATTATATAATATATATACACATTTTTTATATTTTGAAAATGATAACAAATTAATGAAAAATATATATACACAAATTAATGATGATAAACAATTTTTATATAATTTCCAACCAAATTAATCGTTCAAAAGAATAAGTATGGTGTTCAAACAGGTTCGAACGATATTTGTTTTGTTCAAACGGTCCAGCAACCTTGCCGCTACACTTTCCCACCAAATCTCTTTCGTTCGAACAAGTAAATGTAAGTTCAAACGGTTATGAACTTTCCTTGGAAAAAATAAATTAATTTTCCGCCAGGATTATTATTCGAATAGATTATATATTGTTTGAACATACATTAATTCGATGTTCAAATCTATTTTGTCCTGATCGAGCTGTCGTGCATTTTTTAGACGATTTTATTCATCTCAAAATATCTGTTCGAAATTTATAAACTCAAACAATTTTTAGACGAAATTTAAATTTCCCCTCTAATAAGTACTTTTAGGGATGAAATTTAATTCATCCCTAACAAATTTCGACCCTAAAAGTAAAATTTCTTGTAGTGAGATGAGTTGAGCATAGTGGACTAAGTACAAAAATGATACTTTGGTTATTAGAGAATTTTATTCAATGGTTTTGTTTTGCTATGTTGACTAGGTATTTTGGAAGATTGCTATTTATTTTGAGATTTTGTGGTATTTAGAATAATTATATTGGAATAGTTAATTCGGAACAGAGAGTCCCATGTGTCATTAAGAGTTTGAATTCTATGACTATATGGTTGAAATATGATTTTTAAGTGAAAATAGGTAACTCTCCGACCCACACGGGACCGGGACGTTACATAATAAGCTTTCAAATGATTTCTTACAACATCGAACATTACATATACATATACATTCGAAGACTATATTGAACATTTGAACGTTTTACCCAGATAATACGTTCGAACGTATAAGAATTCGATTGGCCACTCAACACAATGCGTTCGAACATAGATGTATGGTCGAACACTAAATTTAGCGGTCGAACGTTTATACGTAACAATATGTTCGAACGTATTAGAATCGATCGACCACTCAACCCAATGCATTTGGAAAAATCATTACGTTCAAACGTCATCGAACGATTTCATCCCAAAATGTATTTTTTTATATGAAATTCAAATTTTCGTCCAAAATATCTTTAGGGATTGTGATACTAAGATGACCTTGGGCCCTTTTTTTTTCATCCCAAAAAATGTTTTAAGACAAAATTGCTATTTTTTGGGATGAAAATGTTCGTCCCACAAACCTTTTTTGTTTTAGGCTGCATTTGGATGTTAAACTGAGTAAAGATGAGTTGAGGTCTTTATAAATAGTAGTGAGTTGAGATAGTAGAGCGAGTTTTGTGGGGTCCACCGAAGATGAGTTTAAATGCGTTTGGATGTTAAGATAAGTTTAGATGTATTTATGGGAAGTTGAAAAAGGTTGTGGGTGCATGTGTAAAGAGGTTTTGAGTTGAGATGAGTTTAGTAATTTAAAAGTTGGGTGTTTGGATGTTAGACTTAGCTTTAAGGGTGAAAGCCAACCCCTTGGGCACGGTTTTTGGGCAAAATCGTTGCCGACCGATGTGTGAAAAAGGGGTGGATCAACCGACCGTAATCTGTCAATGGAGAGTGGTAAAACCGGCCGGCATAGTTTCGGCCGGTTGTCGTCAGTTCATCGGCGTGAATATTGGTTCCTGAAATTATCCAAGTACCCCTGTAACGCAGTGGAAATATCTACCAATTCACTCAACAAATTGGTTTGTATTCAAGCATGCAATTAATTTAATAATTAAACAATAACATAAAATAAATAAATTGCATAACACTAAGATTGGTATTGAAGGGAAACCCTTTAAAGAACTCTTTAAAGGTAAAACCCTACGAGGCAGTCAAACCCAAGAAAGTCAATATTATTATTTGAAAATCAATTACAAGTACTTATCAATTACAAAACCTTTGCAACTTGACTCTCTTACTTGTCCAAACAAACGACCCATTTGTCTTCTACCGCAGTAGCAGTCAGAACCTTTGGCGATCTTCAAATATTGTCTTTCCTCCTAGAACTCTAGGGGCTGAAGTCCAATCACACGATCATCCACGCTCGAAGCACGATCACACTAAAAAAGATATCACAAATATGAAAATCCACTAAGGAATTTTCTCACCAAACAATGCACTAGAAAGTGCTCTAGAAAATATGTAGATTTGAATCACTAGCAATCTTAACTAGTAGAATCCCTTAAATAAACTATCCGGAAAGAGTTCCAGTTTTAGTAGGATTATGCTGACGAATAGAATCTGTCGCGAAGACGTCTCCTGACGGATTGCTGACATGTCGCGATAACTCTTCTATGCAGTAACTGATTTCTATTCAGCTTCTGTTCTGGATAATTTCTTGATAGTTTGAAATTCTTTCTGCTTGATATCTTCTTTTTGAATCTTCTATCCAGATCACTTGATATCTCCTATCTTTTCGAACATTCAATCATGATCAAAAGTTTTTTGAACCTTTATCTATTCAACCACTTTATCTTAGAATTTAAATATTCATAGTTAAAGATAAAGACAAATATTTATCTATTAATCTATTAATCTTTGAATTTAAATATTCATAGATAAAGATAAAGACAAATTACATTCATCCAATAATTCAAATAGGTCCTAGTCATCTAATCCTAACCAACAAACTTTTACATCAACAGTTCCAGCATTCAACAAATTTCTCAACACTCAATAATACAGATTCAACAACAAACATCAACTATACAGATCCAAACAATAAGCATCAAGTTGATTTCATCAACTATCCCATGAGAGCGAGAGAGAGAGAGAGAGAGAGGGAGATGAGAGTATGAGACCTGAGAGGCTGAGATAAAGGCTATGAGAGCCCAAGAGGGATATGAGAGGGAGAGGGAGATGGCATCGCCACATCAAAGAGGGAGTTGGCATCGCCGCATCGGAGATGGAGGCTGGGGGGTGGCTGCTGGGGAGAATCTGAGTGAGGGAAAAACTTTCGTAATGAAGAATGAGGAAGAAGGCTCGTAGGGGTCTTTTACCCTAATTCAAAACGGCGCCGTTTGGCTTAAGCTTAAGCCAAACGGCGCCGTTGCATTTTTTTTTTTTACAACTTGCATCCCCAAAACGATGTCGTTTCACTTATTTGAGTGAAACAGCGTGGTTTCTTATACGTATATTTGAAAAAAAAATAGATAGCTGACGTCAGCCGGTTCAACGGTTTTGCCCTAGGTCAAACCGGAACCGAACCAACCGACGTTGGTTTTGCTTAATTCCTACCGCCGGCCGACTGGTTCTCTGCCGGTTCCGTGCTCCGACGGCCGGTCTGAGTCGGTCCCGGCCGGTTTAACGGTTTCTTGTACAGCCCTACTTAGGTTAAAATTAGACTAAGCTGAGTTGAATTCAGATGAGTTTAACAACCAAGTAATAATTGTGCACAACACGTATATTACTCAATTTTAATGGTTCTAGTTTTTAACTCAAATCTATTGTTTCAATTTTTCTTTTTTAATTTTTTAATGTTTTTAATTTGAATGTATTTTTTCAAGATTATTTTATTTTGTTGAATTTGTTATTTTTATCAAGAATATTTATACCAAATTCTTAATAATGGAAAATTATTATTATTATTTGATTATTTAAGAAGTGATTTGGCAAATTGATTGTCCCAGGGGTTTGGGTTATATTTTCAGGAAAAAAAGAAAAAAAGTAACCTATAGATCATCCGTCGGGATTCCTCCACCCATCAGAAAACGAAAAGGTGCGACGATATATAGGCATAAAAGAGGAAAGGAAAATGCTAGTTGTCCTTTTACTTTGTCCACTCATTTTGACAGTTTATATATTTAAATTTTTATTTAACTTTTTTATTTAATGATTAAGAAAGTAATTTGATATATTTTTTTATTTTAAAAATATTTAAAAATGTTAAAAAATATGAAAAAAAAATTATAATAAGCGACACACCAACTGTCATTCTGTCAAAACCCCAAGGCAGGAGACCACGGGCCATGCCTTGACAAGCACCCTATCATGCTCAAACAACCCACCGGGGGCTCTGTTAGCATGGCTTGATTGTCCACAGACGGAGTCCTTGGAGAATGCTAGGCCACGGTCACCCTCAGACAGGCAGCGCACAGTCAGCGCGCGCGCGCGAGTGAGGCTGTCACACCTTGCTCAACGTGCGGCCAAACTGCATGCTCGCCTAGTGCGCGTGCGCGGCACGCAAGCATGGGCTACGCGCACACACCGCAAGCATGCATGGCCTGTGCATGAGCACAGCACGCATGCATGGCCTGGGCGCCAGCACGGAATGCGCACGCACTGCCAACTTGGAATTGACGGCGTGGCTGCCCAGTAGGCTTACACAGGCTGGCATGCCGCTCAACGCCTTGGCCTTGGTCAGGGCCTTGCTGTTCAACGCCCAGGCACCATTAGCCTTGGCCATGCAGACCAACGCTTACGCCCCTCTAGCCTGAGCCATGCAACAGCCTGCCACACTCAAGGCCACCATGGTTCAACCCAACATCACACCAAAAATGCCCAGTCCACACAACTTGGGCCACACATGCAGGGATTAAGGACCAACAAAGGCTAATCCAGCAGGCCAACCTAAAGACCCACGCACATCAACAAGCAGCCCATGCCGTGGGCTCAACCAAGCCACCCATGGCTCACCAACGACATGAGGTCTCAACCAAGAGGCGTGGAACCAGCAACTGTTTTATCTTCTTTGTAATTGTTATTATTTGAATGCTAGTATAAATATGGCACTAGGCCATTGCATTTCTTTATCTTGGAATATTTGGACAATTGACTTGTAAGCTTTGAAGGCACTCATGTGCTCAGACACTTAGGCTCCATTGGGTGCAATACGTGAATCCCAAAGGAGAAGGTTAATCCTGTGCAATTCATGAATTAGGGTAACCCATGGCTATCTTTATTTTCACTATGTTAATACAATTCTGAGGTATTTTAGGATCTTGGTTTGTTGTCTATTGCATTGCATTTCTCTTTGCTTGCTGATCAATTTGCATCACTCGAGTGAGGCACCACAAACTGCCATTGAAGGATACTTGACCTGCAACAGGCCACCATAGTCAAGTTGGAGTAAGCACAGGGACAAGCATGGCAGTTATGGCTAACTGCCCAAGCCCCATGCCCAGATTTGGCCACCTGTCTCACTAGAACCGCCTCCCTACTTTGTAGGAAGTAACCGCAAGCATCAGAAACTACCTTAACCCACCAACCACTTAGCCAACCTACAGCCAACCACCCACTCAACCGTTTATAACCGCCCAACTGCTCTGCACATACATGCAGGCATGCATTCCATAGGCATTTCGCCCAGAAACAACACTAGAACACCCATTCGAGTTAATCCAACACCATCCCTAACCATCTACATCAAGCAAGTGGCAGGTTGTCTCGGTCATCATGGAACAAGGAGGGGCGCGACAGCTTGGTGTCTAGGGTCTTGACCGAGGTCCCTATCACATTCCTAGGTGGTAGCCTAGCATGACTCAAAGAGGAAAAGACTTGGTAGTCGAATTTTAATGCAAAGAGAAATGCTTGGTCCCTATTTTGGGTCTCGAGCTTTTATTTTGATCTTTATTTTTTATTTTTTATTTAATAATTAAATAAATATATTTTAATAATATTGTAGTTTTTTTAAAAATATTTAAATATATAAAAAAAATGTATAAAAAAAATATTTAAGAGACCCTTCCTCGTGAATGAGTGTAGCACGAATCTAATGCAAAAGCAGTTTTCGTACATTCCCCTTGCTCTTTTTTTTTTTTGCTCTCACTTTCTTTCGTACAATCCCAAGACACTTTTTTGCTACATCTCTTTTTCTCTGATCTCTACAATTTTTCACATTAGTTCGCCTATCTTGTTTGTGAAGGAAACCCTCTTCCTTAAGGTTCATGCATGTTCAGTATACACGTGCGTACTACTCGATCGATTGGTCTACTTTCACCCTCTGGCCATTATAAGCTATGATATATATAGACCATATATATGGTAATTGTGTCATTGGGCGAGTGTTTTGGGAAGGAATGGAAATGGCCAGAGAACATGACTGCATAGAACGGATACGCAGAACAAAATTTCCAATAGGAGGGGAACTGATGAACACTTTGAACGTGGATCTTCATCAGGCTGTCAAGAATCTCTCTGCTGAACTTGACGCCAAGGATGTCCAATTTCTCATGGAACTCATTCAGGTTCATCACTGATCACTCACTCTCTCTCTCTCACACTCATATATATATATATAAGAAATACTTTAGTCACAAAGTTGGGATTACACGAGAGTAAATTTATAAACTGAGGTGTCTTGATGTAGTACGTAAGATTGTAAAGTTACTTTTAATGTAAAGTAGATGTAACACATCAGGTGAAGTTACGTCAGTTTGTAAATTTACTTTTGTGTAATCTCTTTGTATCAATAGCAGTTCTCAATTTTTAATTCCAATTGTACCTTTTCAATTTAATTGAGTAAAAAAAAATAATTTACGGAACAAAGCATGCACATATATAGGACATTAATAAACCAATTATTAATATAGAATTGTGCTTTTAGTTTTAGTTTATTACTGATCATATGTTAGTCTGACACTAATTAGAGAGAGTACGTGAATTTTGTGTGTCAGAATGCGGAAGATAAGGAATACATGATGGATCCATCGCTGGAGTTGGTTATTACTTGGGAGGACATGATGATCACGCCCACGGGAACTCCTCCAATGCTTATTTTCAACAACGACGAAGTTCTTTCTTCTGAAAACATGATAGACTCCATTTGCAGTTTTGGTCGGCCCATCAAGAAAGTAGGAAAGAGAAAACGCGTTTATATTGGGGAGAAAGGTACTTCCACGTACTCTCACCATGTATCTAATTGTAATGACAACCATATATTGACACTAACGCTAAATATTGTCAAATTCAGAACAAGCACATCTATATATATATAAAGATGATGATCTGATCAGTTATATATATATATATATATATATATATGTTTAAGTGGATCGATTCCTAAAATTTATGAATGTTTTGTTTGTTTGTTATAAAATTGTTTATAAGCTGCTAAATGTGGGAGATATAACCTGCTGCAAACGTTCTGGAGTACAAAGATTCAGAGAACTCTCAATGATAGATTAGTGACATTACCTGTTGGTTCTGGAGTACAAAGATTCAGAGAACTCTCAATGATAGATTAGTGACATTAGTGACATTACCTGTTGGTTCAGATTCAGATATATATAGATTTCTGGTACTCCCTGAGCGAAGCTCCATCAATCGCCTTCATGATTACATCTGACAAAGACGTTGCTTGAAATGTGCAGGAAGATCGGTACTGTCCGAAGTACATCTTATGAATCAATGAAGAAGGAAGAAGAATCCATGGTACTGGATGTTGCAGGTGAATCCAAAGGATATTTTGATTAGGAAAGGGTTGGCTAGGCTCATCCTTGGTTTTCTAGCAGATCCTATGTTGAAGATGGAAGTAGATCATGAGAGCCCACATGAAGCTATCACTACTACACAATTGCTTTTTAGTGACGGTTGGGAAATTGTGACAGTCCCTAGACCGTCACTAAAAGGCATTTTCTGTGACAGTTTTTGGAAACCGTCACTAAAGATAGAATGAGATTTTTTTACATTCGAACGTATGGAACATATGCGTTCGAACGTCACATATACGTTCGAACGTTATGTCTGTTTACGTTGGAACGTAAAATGTTTTGGCCAACCGTTCGAATGTTATTAATTTTACATTCTAACGTAAAATGTTTGCACCAATGTTCAAACGTTAAGTAATAACATTCGAACGTTCATTGTAAATTTAAATTAAATGACTTTAATTTAAAAATTATGTGATTTTTATTGTGCATAATTTGTGAACAAGTCTAAAAAATTGAATTGTATATATTTATATATACACACTTTGTAATATATAAATATATATTATTGATTTATATATATTTGAAATGCAGTGATTTAGTATTAAAGTTGGAAATTATAACATCAAAGAAGATTAAAAATTGAAATTAAAAAACGATAAAAATATTCAATAATATTTTTCGTTACAAATATTAAAAATAAAATACAAAAGTTGATAGAACGTAGTAAACAATAGTCAGATGATAACGTTATCTGCAAAAGTCGAACTCCGTACTTCCTCAGTCAAGGTATCAACCCTGTCATTGAGGATAGTTACACGATGGGTGAGTTCGGCAACAGACGCCGATATAGCCTCGAGCGATCGATCGATCTTATGATCAATATGCGCAGTCAGCTGTGATATGACCGCATCAACCCAAGCAGGCCGCACATCTCCTGCAGATGTACTCGGCGTATGCTGACTACTACTCCCGACATGACCTGGCTCAGGCTGCGTCGGAGGAACTAGATCCTCTACAGGGGTGGCTGACGTCCCCTCGCCTGTCCAATGCTACGCCGATGCGTGGTCATGTCGAGGGGGCTCATCTGATCTTTGACCCGCTCCTCTGGCTGGGTCGGCACTCCCCGTGCAAGTAATAGTCGGCTGATGAGGACACCATATGGGAGATTATCCGTGGAGACGATGCTCGCCTCCTAACGGATCCTCTCAAAAATGTGCAGTGGCAAATCTATAGGATCTCCACGTGCTACTCGTATAAAAAATTGTGCCCGAAGCTGACTAAATGTGGTTTTATGAGCCACAGGATCGACATTTGTTGCAACAATCAGGTGCAACATGCGGAAGAAATGTAGCAGATGGATCTGGTTGAAGGCGTTCTTCCGCTCGATCTGCATGCGATCCCTCCCAGTGAGGATGTAGAAATCCTCGTCTCGGTCATCATCCCGAGCCTCGACGCCAGTATCCTCAGCCTCTGATTGGCCTGCATCTCTGGCTGATGCTGGCTCACATCCCCGGCCAGTAGATGATGTAGAAGTGCCTACATCCTCACGGGGTGTTGAGTGTGTAAATGTCTGAGCACCTCGATGAATCCCGAGGTGCTCGCCGATGACATCTGCCGATACCTCAATAGAAACACCGCGTACAGTCACGGTGTGAGAGGATGCATCCGGAGGCATGTCACACATCCCCATATAGAATTCTTGAACCATTGAGGGGTATACCTTCCCCCTCAATGTGCAGATATTTCCCCAGCCTCTACTGAGGAAAACATCTCTTAGGTTCGTCTGCTGTAAAACAGAGTTCGTCGAACTCATTAATTAAGACCTCTCTCTCTACCATAACAGTACGAGCTCCGATACGGGCAGTGTCCGACGTGGCTCCTTCCCTCCCTCGTTTTCGTGTATGCAGTGGAAGAGCCATATCCTGAAAATAGAAAAAGAAAAAAAATTATTTACAATAATGCATTTTTTTGTATTAATTTTAAGATGCTCTGCATTAACGTTCGAACGTTTTATCGTTAACGTTCGAACGTTAAAGATAAAAACGTTCGAACGTTACCAGCAAATCATGCATGGAGAAGAGAATGTGCCAAGTTTGATGGGAGAGTAGAGGATAGGATTGCACCAAAAGAGTTGTCTGGAGAAGAGATAGTGGAACAACTGCAACATGTTAGAGCGACCAATTTTGGCAAAGGTCGGGGAAAGAACAAGAGAAAACGAGCCGTATCAGAATTGAATTGGACAAAGCGTAGTATTTTTTTTGATTTGCCGTATTGGTCGTCATGCAAGTTGCGACATAGTTTGGATGTAATGCACATAGAGAAGAATATTTGTGATAATATACTGGGTACATTGATGAGTATTAACAAAAAGACGAAAGACACGATCAAGACGAGGAAAGATCTTGAGAGAATGAGAATTAAACATAATCTACATTTGCGGGTGGAAGGCAACAGGGTGGTCATGCCGCATACATGTTTTACGATGACGAGGGAGGAGAGGATTGATTTCTGTAAATGGTTGCAAGGTGTGAAGTTGCCAGATGGTTATGCTTCAAATATTGGTAGATGCGTGAGTCCTGATGATTGGAAAATCAATGGATTGAAAAGTCATGATTGTCACGTATTTTTGCAGAAGTTATTACCTGTGGGAATTCGTGGGAAGCTGACATCTAATGTACGTGTCGCCATATCTGAACTATGTATGTTTTTCAAGGATTTGTGCGCTCGGGTAGTAAATCGAGATGTGTTGTCAAAATTGGAAGAAGACATTGCTACTATACTATGTAAATTCGAGCAGATCTTTCCACCATCATTTTTTGATGTCATGGTCCATTTAGCAATACATTTACCGCGAGAGGTACTTCTGGGTGGACCGGTGCAGTTCCGTTGGATGTATCCAGTTGAAAGATATTTGGGTCGATTGAAGCGCACTGTTGGGAATAAAGCCAAAGCTGAGGGTTCAATAGCAGAGGCTTATATACACGATGAAAGGTTAACATTTTGCTCTCTATATCTTCGTGGTGTTGAGACACGATTTAGTCGTCAAGAGCGAAATGCTGATCTTGCTACTCCGCCTCCTCGTGAGCTATCAGTGTTTTCCCAGAATGTACGACCCTTGGGTGCACAAACAGGTTACGATTTAATTGATGGAGAGTTGGGTAAAGTTCGGTGGTATGTGCTAAATAACTGCCGAGAGATTGATGATTATCTTAGGTATGTCATTTAATTTATTTGAATAATTATAGTTTTCTTTAAATTAATTAGAATTGTTGTGCTCAAAATATACTTCTTTTGCAACATGTTATAACAGTGACCACATGGACAAACTTAGAACGGAAGGCGTAGAAAATATAGAGGCAAGACACGAGGAAGAATTTCCCGGATGGTTTGAAGAACATGTATGAACTAAAATTATATATATGTTATATTGTGAAATTTTTAACTCTGGATAATAAAATAATAAATATATACTATTTCAATTTTTAGATTTTGGAACAACGTGCTCGTGATCCCGGATCAATTTCTTCTGAATTGTATGCATTGGCCCGTGGTCCCTCAAATAGAGCACTTCGATATACTGCATGCACGGTTCGACGTTATAGATTCCATACTTTGGACCGTGAACGTAATAGAAAGACTCAAAACTGTGGTGTGTTGGTCGAGGGGAGTCATGGAACAGATGATATTGACTATTATGGTGTCATACGTGATATTATCGGATTGAAATATCTGGGTGGGTCTGTAACATATGTCTTCAAATGTGATTGGTGGGATCTAGGCGGTGGTCGGGTTTCGATACATAGGGATAATCACTTTACGAGTGTCAATACTGCATCTAAATGGTACGAAGATGATCCATTCGTATTGGCTTGTCAAGCTACCCAAGTCTATTACTTGATTGATCCAATGAAAAGTGCTGATGAAGATAGTGGGGAGATAACTTGGCGAGTTGTACAAAAATTTGTTCCTCGATATATATATGAAGCAGGAACGAGTGCAGATTACGAGAATAGTGGAGATGAAGATGACAATCCGATTGTTGAGGCATACCAGGAAGATGGAGAGGGTATTAACTTGTTTGTTGACCTCGGTGCACTCGAGTTGCTCCCCTTATGTAGAGATGATGTCCCACCCGTACATCTCGACCCGTCTGTATTAAATGATCATTCAATTCAAGTCAGTTTGGAGGAAGATGAAGAAGACGAGTCAGAAGATGAATACGAATTAGAATCCGGGCAGGAGGTGGATAAAGATGATAAAGAAGAGGTGCATGATGATGATGAAGATGTTATTGATGGAGATTCTGAAACAAGCATGGAAAATTCATCTGAAGAGTAAAAGTACTAAATATTTTATTTATATAGGTGACTATAAAATATCTTAAATTTTCATAATTTCTTCTAATTAATTTTCTTTGATATAATTAATTATTTTAAAGAATGCCGCCAAAACGACAACGAAGAAATGTGCCTCCGCCAAGTCCAAGTCCTGAATCCATTGAGGACTCCCCACTCGAGGAATCCGTTCCTGAAGATCAAGCTAACACAGAAGAGAACAACAGCCAGTCGACACCTACCAGTAAGGAAATATTGTCGTTGATAATAATATATATAGTTAATACTTTTTTCTCAATAACTATATAATTATAATTATAGTATATCTATTATTATCATGTAGTTCATTCATCTGCACGTCGCGGTCGTGACTATACACGTGGAATCTCTCTTGAAAAAAATAGAAGGCACGGTAAACTGAAGATCACAATTCCTGATAATTCCACTGGAGGAGTGGATGATAGTGCAGCAGCGCTTTCCTCCTATATTGGCACAGTAGTTCGAGCTTATGCTCCATTTTATGTGCGCTCATGGCGAGATGTTCCGAATGAGATTAAGGAGCACATTCGAAGTCGTGTGCTGGTGAGTTTACTTTTCAGTACATTTTTTTCACTTAAATTAATATATTATATTTTTTACCTGATTCCCTTGTTAGGATGAATTCGACCTCGACTTTGGCCGTAGCGAGGATTTGAGAACCGTGAATGAGTTGATGGCTACACTATTCCGACGTCACAAAGGACGATGTCATGACCACTTCAAGAAGTTTGAGACGTTGGAAGAGGCTGCGCAGTCTCCTTTTCAGCAGTTGAAGTTAGATGATTGGAGAAAGTGTTGTGATCTTTTAGGGGTTCAATCCGAAACCCTAAATTGAGTTAGGGGTTTCAATTGAAACCCCTAAATTGAAATTTAGGGGTTTCAATTGAAACCCCTAACTCAATTTTGGGGTTTCAATCGAAACCCCTAAATTTTATGGTTTCGGATTGAACCCCTAAATTGATTTAGGGGTTCAATCCGAAACCATAAATTGAGTTAGGGGTTTCGATTGAAACCCCTTAATTTTCAATTTAGGGGTTTCAATCGAAACCCCTAACTCAATTTTGGGGTTTCAATTGAAACCCCCTCAATTTAGGGTTTCGGATTGAACCCCTAAATTGATTTAGGGGTTCAATCCGAAACCCTAAATTGAGTTAGGGGTTTCAATTGAAACCCCTTAATTTTCAATTATGGGGTTTCAATTGAAACCCCTAACTCAATTTTGGGGTTTCAATTGAAACCCCCTCAATTTAGGGGTTTCAATTGAAACCCCCCTCAAGTTTAGGGGTTTCGGATTGAACCCCTAAAATTGAGGGGGTTTCAATCCGAAACCCCAAACTGACCCCAAATCAGTTTGGGGTTTCAATTGAAACCCCTAACTCAATTTAGGGGTTTCAATTGAAACCCCCTCAAGTTGAGGGGTTTCGGATTGACCCCTCAAATTGAGGGGGTTTCAATCCGAAACCCCAAATCAGTTTGGGGTTTCAATTGAAACCCCTAACTCAATTTAGGGGTTTCAATTGAAACCCCTAAAATTGAGGGGTTTCGGATTGAACCCCTAAAATTGAGGGGGTTTCAATCCGAAACCCCAATTTCAGTTTGGGGTTTCAATCCGAAACCCCAATTTCAGTTTGGGGTTTCAATTGAAACCCCTAACTCAATTGAAACCCCTAACTCAATTTAGGGGTTTATGTTTAGAATTATGTCGTACATGATTGATAAGTACATGTTTGGAATTATGTCGTTTGTTGATTGATTTTTTTATTTTTTGTTGTGTTGTGGAATCAGGAATGTCTTCTCAAAGAGAGTTCACTGATAGCTCTCCCACCCCTACCAGTACCCCGGCCCCTACCAGTACCCCGGCCCCTACCAGTACCCCTGACCCAGAACCTAACCCTACTCCAACCCCTGGGAGTGGGAATACACCTTGCCCCGCCCCTAAGCCCACACAAAGTAAGAAACCTGTTTCCGTAGTTTGGTCTCATTTTACCAAACTAGAGGGTGGTGACCCCAATAACCCACAAGCTAAATGTAATTATTGTGGGAAAATATATGGATGTCACTATAGGAAACATGGTACATCCCAGTTAAAGGTCCATTTAGAGGAACAATGCAAGAAGAGTCCAATATTAAGATCCTTAGTGGAGAAGGGTCAATCAAGACTAGAAATTGGACTGAAAAAAATGGCGGATGGGAGTAATGGGGGTTCAACATTGAAGGGGTTCACAAAGTATAATGCTGATGAGTGTAGAAAAGTTAGCTCGTATGGTTGTCATAGACGAGCTACCTTTTCAGTTTGTGGATGGGAGAGGGTTCGAAGAATTTGTCCAAGAATTGGAACCTAGATTTATGCTTCCTTCTCGCCACACTGTGGCAAAGGATATTAAAAAGATGTACTGGAAAGATAAAGATGTTTTGAGAGGCCAATTGGCGGGTTTGGTAGTTTGTCTCACTACCGATACTTGGACTTCAGTCCAAAATTTTAATTATATGTCTTTGACTGTCCATTTCATTGATTTTGACTGGATTCTCCATAAAAAAATTATCAAGTTTTGTCAAATAACTGATCACAAGGGTGAGACAATTGGGAAGGCCTTAGAGGCCTCAATCAAGGAGTGGGGGTTGAGTAGGGTTTTGACAGTTTCGGTTGACAATGCCTCGTCTAATGATGTCGCCTTGGGATATCTGAAGACTTATCTTAAAGAGGCAAATAAGACATTCTTGGGTGGTGAATATTTGCATGTTAGATGTTCTGCACATATCTTGAATCTAATTGTGACTGAGGGGTTAAAAGATGTTGATAACTCGGTTGCACGAGTTAGATTGGCTGTGAAATTTGTGAGGTCTTCTCCTTCTAGATTGGAGAAATTTAAAATTGCTGCGAAGAGTGTGGGCATAACATCAAAGAGGGGTCTTTGTACTGATGTTCCCACCAGATGGAACTCAACCTTCTTGATGTTGGAGTCGGCCCAAGAATATAAAAAAGCCTTTCAATTATTGGGTGATGAAAATATTCAATATGTCAAATACTTTGATGAGCACGGGGGTTTAGGATTGCCTAATGATGATGATTGGGAGGTAGTTGCTACATTTGTTGATTTTCTCGGGCTGTTTTATGAAGTCACGTTGAAGTTATCTACTTCTTTGCACCCTACATGCTATGAATTTTGTCAACAAATATGTAGGGTGAAAGAAGAATTAGACGACATGTGTAGGGGTTCCAATCTAAGGATGAGGGGGATGGCATTGACCATGAGGGTCAAATTTGACAAGTATTGGGGAGATTTGACTAGACTCAATATTTTGTTATATGTGGCTACTATTCTTGATCCCCGTCTAAAAATTTCTGGCATGTTATATGGTTTGGGACTTGCGTATGATCAGGCTTGGACTGATCTTATTGGTGAGATGGCCAGCGATACCCTTCATAGATTTTATGATGAGTTTAATGCAATTAAGGGTGGTACTACATCTACTACACCTACACATATCCCAACACCTCCTCCAGACACCGGGGCAACAAAGAAGCTTAGATT
Organism: Juglans mandshurica; assembly: GCA_022457165.1. Lineage (NCBI taxonomy): Eukaryota > Viridiplantae > Streptophyta > Magnoliopsida > Fagales > Juglandaceae > Juglans > Juglans mandshurica. The sequence goes on from CM039632.1 coordinate 22,953,742, forward strand.
GGTATGGACGAAAACCCTCGCACATAATCCCACACTAGTCTATCAATCTACGGAGGTAGTTTCAGAGTTAGACAGTTATTTGTCAACGGATCTTATTCAAGATGATGATGATTTTGACATTTTAGGATGGTGGAAGGTAGCATCAAAGAAATATCCCATCCTTTCTGAGATTGCCCGTTGTATATTGGCCATCCCTATTAGCACCGTTGCCTCGGAGTCTGCCTTTAGTACCGGAGGGCGCATATTAGATCCTTTCCGTAGTTCATTGTCTCCTACAACTGTGGAGGCATTGATATGCACACAGAGTTGGACGATGGGAAAGGATATTTATGTTCCGGATGTTTTAGATTTTAAAGAGACTGACGAAGAGGGTGGTGATCAGTCTGGATCTGGACCATATGGTAATTATTATTTTTATTTTATTATTTTGATTTATTTATATTCATTTCAATTTCATAATTATTTATATTTATATTCATTTCAATTTCATCAGTATTAATTTTAATATTGATTGTTGTAGCAACACATGAGACGACTCAGACGATGTCTACCTCCACTGCTATATGAACATGTGCTCAAGGCTCAACCCTCAAGACTACCCATCCGGCCGCCCCAAATGTCACAGTCAAAGACCCAAACCGCTCGCATCTTGTTTTTTATTATTAATTTCGTAGATTTTTGAGCCCCTAATTTTTCTATCAGATGTATGTATTATATATTTTATTTGTAATTTTATAATGTTGATACAATGTCCCTTGGACACTTTTATTTGTAATTTTGTAATTGTTTAGACAGTTAGACTTTCCATTTTATTTTTGTAATAGCTTAGTTATTATTATTATTTATTAGTTTATTAGGTAGTAAACTTGTAGTCAATACTCTATAGTAGTATTTCATTAGTCCTAATTATATAAAATTGTGTATGTATATATTATTTTCATTCATGAATTTTTTTTTTAACTCTTCTTTTTTAAAAAATACAAAACTTATTTTTATGGGCCTAAAATGGCCCAGAAGCTGTTTCTGGGCCATTTTCGGCCCATTACAGCGTTTTCTGGGCCTTAGGCCCAGTAGTGTTGCGGGGGTGCGGACGGAGGACCCCCTCCACCCGCACCCCGTCAACCGGGACGGGGTCCCCCGCCCCCGCACTCCGGGGGCGGGGGGCGGATGAATATCTTCACCCCCCGCCCATGCGGGGGCGGGGGGCGGGGTGGGGGCTACCCCGCCCCGTATGGGGCGGGTAGCACCCCTACTTCTCAGCATAACTTTATTTCTCGTGACTGGTGTTTCCCGAAAGAGGTCTCTTCCTATTAAGGCTGCAGATTCATCAGAATTACAAAAAGACCTTGCCAGCGCAACACCTACATGCAGACCTGCCTCTTTACGGAAATAACAAAACTCTCCCTCATGGAATACTTTGGAATTCTTAGGCATAGTAGAATGTGATGAGGTGTACGATGGAGATCCAATCTTGTATTATGTTTGTTATGATTCTGCATTGTAATACTGTATAAAAGCTCTACTTCAGAGCACTGTTGTATGCAAGGAATTCTAAATACTTTATACACTCTATACAGATTTTCTTTCCTCTTTGGTATTTTGTCAAGCACATTCTGTGCATTGGCCACCTTAAAGAAAGGCTCTGCAACAATTTCAGAGTACTTTAACAAAGCTACGACACTCTCTTCCTCTCTTAGGGCAGGTTTGGTAACCAAAACAAAATATAAAATTCTCATTTCATCTCATCTCATCATTACACCTTTTTCAAATCTCCATATAAAATATAATAAATAATTTAACTTTTTCAAATCCCAATTCAACTTTTTTCAAATCTCAATACAATAATAATATTAAAATATAATATTTTAAACACTAAAACAAAACATAAAATTCTCATCTCACCCCCCAAACCTACCCTTGCTGCGGGACATCCCCTCTCCCCTTCGGAATTCAATATATACCTCTTAGCTGGTCAGTCACTTCTTCCAAGTCAAAAAAATGAGACTAGGATATGTTCTTTCCGAAATCCATAAACACTCACCATTACTACGCATCGATCTCATGCACCCTTAGCCAAAACAAAATATGCTCCAAACGTGTAAGTGGTCCATCACTACCATTTCCATCATCTAGACCTATATCCTCGAAATTAAAAAGAATCATTTCCTAAATCCGCACCATCTATTATCCTTAAAATTGATATGGATTAAATCCTTAACCTGTCACTGTAACTTCGAGCTAAAAACAATCATTTTCTGAACTAGATCAACATCTTCAATCCTCAGAAAATACATGAACTAAATCATTACGTTCCATCTCCAAAGAAATTTTCTCCTGAAAAATTCTCATATCAATAACTCAACTCTCATCACTCATTACATAAATTCTATGGAACCTAAGACCTCAATTATCCTAAGCAATTTAAAACTATCACCCTCCTCAGTTGCAACTTGAGTTCCTACTCCATAGAGTTCACCCAGACCATGTCGTTCAACCCTCGATATTAAAAATAAACCAATCACCAAGAGTTCAGACCTACTACACTAAATGTTCAAGCCTAACAATGGCATTCACAGTCGTACCATCTTCTTGCCAAAGCACAACCCTTAACCCACTTTTCAACTCCGAACAAAACAAAACAAAATAAAATAACATAAATAAAATAACATACGACAAAATGAATAAAGCAAATGAAGTAGTACATAATAAAATAATTAAAACAAATAAAATAACCTACCATGAAATAAAACAAATAAAATAAAATAGCATACAAAAAAATAAATAAACAAACAAAATAATATATAATAAACTAAATAAAACCAATAAAAACCACATACTTTAAATTAAATAATTTCAATTTACAGCTTTCAAAATTTCTGGTACCTCACCTAAGGGACATGTGGTTTTACTCAGAGCCGAACCGCTCTGATACCACCTGTGGCACCCCCGACCCCCATGTACGGGAACACGAAAATCGAGACACCCAAATGATGACAACACGGTCACGCATCCCAATGATAGTATCAAGTATGTGTACACGCAACAGTGTACAGAAAACAACACAGCGGATAATTTAAGTAAGTTAACTAAGTATCAGAATTTTTAATACAAATTAATATAAGTAAGAATGATTAAAAAGAGTTATATAGTCATCCCAAAATAAAATATCATACAAGCCCAAAACAAATTCGAGTGATCCCATATCACTCCTCGAGCGGAGCCGAATCCTCAGGCTCACCCTCAGTTTCATCTGCATCGAAATCTACGTTACCATAAAACGGTACCACAGGCAAGTAAAATCCAAACAACTCACAAGAATAAAAAAGTATTAATGCAACCAACATGCATGCATATGATGAAGTATGCATTATTCTCAAAACATCATACAACCAACCAACATACGGATTTTTATTTTTGGGCCAAAATCCCAGTTGGCCCAAAAATAAAAATCCGTCATTTTCCCAAAAAATGATCCATACAAAATCCTTTATCCAAAAACTCGCCATTTTCCAAGAAAATTGTCCATTAACCAATTTTACCGTATGCACCATGATCTCCCCTAGGGACCATCCGTGCACTCTGGCTCCCATCGCCACACCACAGGTAACGACCATGCGTGTGACTTCGTAACGAGCGATGTCCAGTTCCGCCCCAGCGCGCACGTGGCCAAGCATCCTCTAGCTCCTACCAGTAAAGGGGCCACAGAGTCGGCACGAGAGCGTTACCATCCCGTCTGATCCCGTTGTCGCCCAGCGACAACCCAGGGGACGTTACTCAATATATTCCGCTCCCGAGTAACCAGAGGAGCTCCACCGAGATAATGCCCCATCTCGACTTGGGGTCGTGATACAAACGCACCCAAAAATCCTTTCTCACATGAAAACCCAATTTTCAATAAATACATGAGCATGAATGCAATTACACGAAAACCCAGTTTCATTTACAAACATGAACGTGCGTGCAAATATGCAATGTACATAATACGTCTCAATATCCAACATCCAACAATTCACAATACAGTCCAAAACACACAAACAACTCCATCCTCCAATCCATCTGACCCCTTTACTCCTCTGACTCAATCCGGCATAACCAACCAGTTCACAGTGAAATGAGTTAGTGCAAAATTACATTTAAATCATAAAAGTTCTTTGAAAAAATACTTACAACGCTTTATTATAATTTTCGAAGGATCATGAAGGTGCAAGAGGTAGCGGCACAACAACAGAATAGTGCAAAATGCACTGTGGCGCCGTGGGTCTCAAAGTGCTAGTTTTTTAACGGGGACAAACGAAAACTTGAGATTAAAAGTGAAGGGCTTAGGGATGTAGGTGAAGCTAATGGTGGTGGAGGTTGGCCGTGGGTGGCGGCGTAAAGGGCGGTTGAAGGCCAAAATGCTCAAAACGGAAATGGAGTTGGTGGAGCTTCACCGGTGGTGGATCAGAGCTGGGGATGGGTGGGTTATGTTGCTAGGAGGTTAAGGAAGATGTGATGAAGAAATGGTGGCCGGAGGTGGCGTGACGGCAGCGCGCGAACTCAATGGGTGCCGCGGCTTAAAGCTGCGCGTGGGGGCTCACAGAGATGCGAGAAGGGCTGGAAATCGGAAGGTGAGGTCGCCGGCCAGAGAGGAAGGAAATGGGAGGGGTGGTGTCGACGAAGGCGGTGCACCGTAGGGAGGCTGGAGGCTGAAGCACGGACGGGGACAGAGGGGCTGTGTGTGCGCTAGAGATAGGAGAGAGAGAGGAGAAAAGAAAATGACGAGAAAAAGAATAGAAAAGGAGGAAAAGAAAAAGGAAATAAAAAAAAAAAAGAAGGGAAAGAAATGAGATCCAATTCTCACATCTTGGGTCACAAAAATGATCAAACGAAAAAAATTTCAAAACAGTAAGTTGAATAAAATAATTTAAACATAGTGATTAAATGAAAATAAATTAATTAATTCCAACAATAAATTAATTTAAAATAAAAAGTAATTTAAATGCATAACAATAATTCATACTAAGAAATCATATCAAAATAATTTTCACAAAATTAAAAATCATAAAAATAAACCAACTAAAAATCCGACAAATTTAAAACAAGAGAATAAATTTTTGAATTAATAAAAATAATCATTTAATTAAAAAAACACTAAAATACGGGGTGTTACACTTTTGACTTCCCTCTAGTTGAGCTACCACCCTTAGCGTCGTAGTTGATTGTCGAAAAAAGACGTTGTAACTCTCTGCTTTTCTTGAAACTTGATTTGGTTTCAAGCAAGTGGCTTGCCTCGATCGCAGTAATTAATTCCTTAAATTGGACATCCTCCATGTGAAATTTCCACAAACTGCTGAATCTCGTTAACTTTAGGCAGAATCCAATCTGCTATTGGAGGAAGAAGGACCAAGGGAGCCACAATATCCCCAGACACAGTATCTAGCTGCACTCTCGACTCTAGGCAGGGCACCAACGCCAAATCCATCTTCAAATCTTGTACCTCCTCAGCAACTCCATTGGTTATCTCCAATGGTATGACATCAAGTCACTTTACCTATGGTGACCATTTATGTGCAACTTCAGCAGGTCCCTTCACCAATGGTATGACACCATTTTCCTTCAACTCCGACAAGGGAGCCATAGTTTCTTCGAGTACAGAAGTCACCTGAGGTGAATGACATTCTATTACAGATGTCTCTACGCTGATACCCGACGTAGAACCCACTTCAAATAATCCAGACTTCCTTTTGACCTGCCATACTCTTCTGGATCTAGTTATTGGAACAGGGCCGAATCTAATTTTTCGTTTTCCTTTATCTGAGTTTAAAGGATTCGAGCCTATCTTTGTCTTGTTCTTTACAACCCTGTTGCCTCCAGTGAAAAGCAGGTCTATTTTAGTAGACAAAAAAGCTATCGATGCCTTCAATTCGACAAGTTGAGTTTCCATCTCCGTTAAACAATTATGCATCGCACCAAGCTAGTTCTAAGGTGTGATCTGCAAACCACTTACATCATTCCCCTCACTATGAACCCCCAAATCATGACCAGTCTTCAGATCGTCTCGCCATCGTGGATGTACTATGGTCTTTATGATTCACCTCCAAGTTGATATTCTCATTCTTCTTTTGGTTTTCCTTCTTTGACCCATCAGCAAAAAGCATATCTGCAGCTCTGCGTAATTCCGCAACAAGTTTCTCCAAACCCAAACCTTCATACCCTTCAGGAATGGCTACAACACTCCGCCGGCCTTCTCCACCATATTCGGTGACAATTAAAAACCTACCATGCTTATTGGAGCATCTTTGAGCCATGAATGTTCTGCTGCCTTCGCGCAAGTGTTTTGTGAAGTCCAAATTTTTTCCCGCTTGTAATGATGCTTCCATCGTAGCCGTCAACCATTCTAGACCACTGTGACCTATCACTACAAATCTCCACACCCTTCTACTCCTCTACACAATTTTTAATGATGATCTCCATGATTCTAGCAAAAGCTCAAAAGCCTTCAATTCCACCCAAAACTGCACCATTTGACCCATACCGATCAACCCTTCGACTTTAAATGCAGGGGCATCCCACGCTGAAATGCATCATTCTGTCGAGTAAAAGCAATGCGCGAAGGTGGCTGGAGTTATCAGATTGGGAAAAACAAAGCCAAAAGGTGCACCAGGTTGGTAAAAACATAACCCCTTAACTGGAATAATGGAAACTTCCAGTCGCCAGAGGATGACCAGCATCGGAGACCCCACAATGGGGTCGCCGGAGTCCGTCGAACATGTCTGTAATGATGGCTAATGCAAAGGCTCAGATCGCGTGAAGTAACAGAAAAACAGTAGAACACTCTCAGTCGCCGGCAAAGGACCGACGTCGGATGCCTCACAACGGACTCACCAGAGTCCGTCATCCAAGTCTGTGGCGGAGTTGAAAGTGCACGGTGACAGTACGACACCTTCGATAGAGATGAAGTGAAAAAGCCAAGTTCGCCCGCAAGGATCGACGCCGGACGGCACTTCTCGAGGACGCCGGGGTCCGCCGGCTTCGTCTGTGACGGAGGTGAGATATCACACTCCTCCGATTGATGATGGGTGAGGGATGGCGGTGGGTTGGTTGAGTTAGGGTTCCTCGCTTCACTATTCACCCATGGGAATCGCTAGGTGTACGGAGAGAATTACAAGGTCCCGTGTGAGATTATTTGCCACCTCCATAAAACTCAAATAGATTTGCCCCTCTTGTTGATACTTGCTATTTTAAGTTTGTTTTTCATGAATTCATGTGTTTATCAGTCTGATTTTATACAATCAAATTGCTTATAATGACTAATATCGATTTTAGCATGTTTGGTAGATTTTTTCTGTTAAGTTTTCATGAAAACAGAGGATTAGGGTTTTCACCAGTGGATTGTAGTGTTGTATTGAAAATCACATAATCACATTCTGACTTGTGATGAAGGTAAGAAGTCTTTAAGCTTTTTTTTTTTTTATATCTTTTATGCATGTTGTTGAAGAGAAATGAATCTAGTTAGTATGAAACCAAACAGATGCATATGTACTCTATTTTTTTGTGTGATTTATTTTTGTGCCACTTGTTTTTGGCATTGGATCAATCTACCAAGTTTCAATTTTGTTGCATCTGAATTCCTTCAAGCAGCTATCTTATTTGGTTGAGATGATCTGTTTCTTTAACTTTTTGATTCACTGCGGAATTTCATAATCAATTTTACTCTCATCATAGTTAAAAAAAAAAAATGTGTACTTGGTATTGACTTCTCTATTAACTTTAACTCTTTCACGTGCTTAATTTGTCATCGTGGTGGAGAATATGTATTCTTCATTGTCCCCTAGCAACCAAAAGTAAAATTCTTCTCCAGACTATATCTACATTTTGAGATGAATCCCAAATTGGTTGCTAAACTGCTATTTCATTTTATAAGCTACCAATTGGTAACTTTTTTATATGATAATCCACTTTCTACAATTATTCACTTCACCAATGCTTGTTATAGAAATGATAACTTGAATTTTCCTGAAACTATTCTTGGTTTTTACAGGAAGTTGTACATATTTTATCGTATGTAGGCTGTATTAATTTTAAAGTTGGGCAATTATTTTCCCACTGCTCATGTCGCCTACTGATTAAGAAAAAATTAAAATTTTAGTGGATCTCTTGGATTTTCTCTGTTATTTTTAGCTTTGCATGGATTAAATAATCTCATACCTATCTTAGCTTCTAGTGGAGGTGTGTGGGGGGAGAACAAGCTGGTTTAGGTGTGTGGTCGTGCAGTACCTATACTAGAAAAAAAAAAGTTAATAAGGTAGTGTAGGTGTATGCCCTTTTTCTTACACTGCAGTGTATGAAGAACACTCTTTTAGAAATTTCCTTTCTAATCTATCAATAAGAACACTCTAATTTGGATGTGCTTTCTCCTTTAGAATAGAGCACTCTAATCAGAACTGTGTAGAAACTATAATAGACTTGCGATATGTATGGTTGTGCTCACACATATCTACACAATCTGTCTAATCTTTCAAATATGGAAGATCAGATTGTGAAATCCAAAGATCAAGCTCTAAGCAGGAAGGATATCTTGAACAATGTAGAGAAGTGGAGATATTCAACCGAGGAGGAGAAGTGGCTGGAAGAATATGAAAGGGTATAATATCTTGAAATTTAGTTTTTTTATTAAATGTCAATCTCTTTTCTCAGGAGTAATGCTGATATCTTGTTGCCAGGTACTACTATTGTTGGATAATCTATTAACTTTTTATGTGTAACAAATGCAAACTTTTCTGCAAACATTCTAATTTATTTATTTATTTTATTTTTTTGTTCATCTTAGATTTTCATACCAAGTTCAGTTTATGTTAATGACTGACTTTTATTTTAATAAAAACTAATCCTATGAATTACTTCTTTGACTAGAATTACGCCTCTATTTCTATTTGTAGTCTCTCTCTCATAAATCACTCTAATGATTTATATCTTGTTCATTTTCTGTTTTGTTCCCCCTCGAATGTGTGAGACATGCAGTAGTGTTGGATTTGAAGATATATGATGCCTTAGAACCTGTAACATTTTTTCTGTTTCTTTTTCTGTAAATTTGTATCTTTTTTAATGTATGCCATGCTCTAATCTATTGCAGACTACAGCAGTACAAGTTGGTTGAGATGAAACTTCGAGCTCAGCAAAGGGATTGTTAGGTGCTCTTATTGAATTTTAGTTCTCTGCAAATGACATGGGCGCCTTTTTCTCTACTATTGTTTATAATTATAATGGAGGAGAAGTCAGTAGCCTATGTTAGACTAAAATTGTGCTAATAAACTGGTGTTTGATTGTTACATACCATTATTGCGTATAGCTGTAAATATTTATTGAGACAGCTCTCTAGATTAGAATCATGTTGAATTAAACAGCTTGGTGGAGTGATTATCTTTAAATAAAATGGTTTAGATGTTGTCATTTCAGTATGAACGACCTGAAGGATCCTAAACTTTTTCTAACTTATTTGTATGTTGAGGCTGTAGAACATAAACTATTTAATTGAAAATAATGATTAGGATTTTACGAATGTTATCATAGAAATATCTCGAGAGGCCAGTTTTAGATTTGACTATTTATTTTTATGAGTAGAAGATTTGACTTTATACATTAATATTAAGCATTAGACATGAAACTCTTACCAACCTTGCGTACCAAATCATTGCTTTGCACATAGATATATCGTGTACACATGTATGTCATGTTAGAAGTAGTTGGAAGTAGTTGGGATTTTTTTAGTAAAAGGAATTAATATATATGAGCAGTATAACATAAAACCTTGGGTGTAAATGTTGACTATGAAGTTCTTGAATTGATTTAAATTTCCTCTTCCTTTCATGTAGATTCTGCGTTGTCACCCCTCCAATAAACTTGGTGGCTTGAAAACATATGTTTTGTTTTGATTGTGTGCAGCCATATGTTTTTGTTTGATGTTAACTTGATAAGTAATATTTTTAACAGAGAGTTTGAAATAAGGACTGCATAATTCTATTCAACTCAGCATCTGGTTTGAAGGCTTGCATGTGCTATTGTCTAATGCATCCTTAAGACGCATCATCCTTAAGATGAGAAACATCAATGTGAGTCCTTAGAAATTTGTGTCTTTTTGTGTTAGTTATATACCACACCTCCAAAGATTCAGCTATTTTTCTTTGATAGAAAATAGTTATGTCTTCTTGATGTTGTGTCTCCTTGATTCTGATCACAACTTCCATGTTTAATATTTTTCTTATTGGTAAATAAGATTTTATTATACTTGATTGTAACGCTCCGGTCCCGCACGGGTCAGAGAGTTACTTCTTAATACTTAAACTCACCTTTCAACAATATAAAAAATAGATTCCAAATTCTTAATATCATATAGAAACTTTGATTCAAGCCACTATACTTAAATCATCTCACCCAAAGCCTCAAAATCATGATCTTCAGCTGAATCATCAAAATATCTGAAAAATATTATGGAGACAAGGGGTGAGTTATCAATAACTCAGTAAGCAGAGAGCATATACTAGCATGTAAACATGAGCATGTATAAAGTTTGGTATGCAGAACAAGACATATACTTTCAGAATGCAGAAACAACATATTTTCTTTCAGAATGCATAAACAAAACTTGTTACAAAACATCAAAGCGAAATTTTTTAGAAAACAAACTTGTTCTTAAAAAGAAAGTCATTTGGCATATCCAAACTGAAACATTATATTCATATCATCTCATAGCATCACATCGGGACAAATTCCATGTTTCACCCCCGTGGTAGAGTTATAAACTACCATTATACCCGTGACTGTGCCGTATACCATGTTTCACCCTCGTGGTAGGGTTATAAACCACCATTATACACGTGGCTAGGCCGTAATCCATGTTTCACCCCCGTGGTAGGGTTATAAACTACCATTATACCCGTGGTTGGGCCGAATTCCATGTTTCACCCCAGTGGTAGGGTTATAAACCACTATTATACCCGTGGCTGGGCTTTAACAGAAACAGAACTGAACATCATTGGAACCGAATCACATTCAAATACAGAATCAGAACTTCATGCCAAGGTTTTTAGATGACACATCATATCAAAACAAAATACTGAATAGCTTCAGATCATTTCACATGTTCGAAATAAACAGAATCCAAAACATCTTCATTTATTCATAGCAAAAACTTTTAGATTTTCATATTCGCTCCTTTTGCATAGTTCAGAAACAGAATGCGCAAAATTAGCTCATGTCTACACCAGTCATGACAAAAAATAATTTTTCTTATATAGAATTTATGCATATGCACAACAAACATTTGAGGTCGTTTCATATTTCTTTTCAAACAAACATGCATATTTTCAAAGTTAACCTCATTTCATTTCTTTTATGCAAAACTAGTATATAAATCCCGCTTACCTGGACAACTTAGCTTTTCAGAATTTTCCTCAAAAATGTCGAGTCGACTATAAATCGTCACCTATAAAAATAATCACATAATTTTCATAAATTTTCAATCAATCACGGATTTCGATATTTAAGCCTAAGCTTCTAAAATAACCTATTTTAATTTCTCAAAACTTAAAACCCTCATAATTCCAAAATATATCATCACTTCCTAAAAATCACCAATATCCACCAAGACTAACGTCAAACTCAAAACACCAATATTTAAACACGAAACAGCCAACAAATTTCATAGCATAAAGCAATCACACAAACAACTCTATCATCCAATCCAACCGACCCCCTTACTCCTCGGACTCAGTCCGGCACAACCAACCAATTAACAGTAAATATGAGTTAGCGCAGAAATACATTTAAATCTCAAAAATTCTTTGGAAAAATACTTACAATGCTATAATATAATTTTTGAAAGTTCACGGAGGTGCTAGAAGCGGCAACGCAGCAACAAAACAGTGCCAAAAGCACTGTGGCCGTGGGTCTCAAAAACCCACTTTTGAACGGTGACAAACCAAGACCCGAGATTGCTAGGGTAGAGCTTAGGGATATCGGTGAAGCTAGTGGTGGTGATGGTTGGCCGTGGGTGGCGGCGTAAAGGGCGGTTTAAGGCCAAAAATGTGCAAAATGGAAATGTTGATGGTGGGGCTTCACCGGTGGTAGATCGGAGCTGTGGTTGAGTGCATTGGACTGCTAGGAGATCGATGATGAAGTGGTGAAGAAATGGTGGCCGGTGGTGGCGCGACAGCGGCGCGCAAGCACAAGGAACGTCGTGGCATAGTGTTGCGCGTGGGGGCAAACGACGACGCTAGGGGCGCTGAGTTCGGAGGGAGGTGGTCACCGGAGGGTTGGGAAGGCCGTGGGCTGGGCATTGTCGGCGGACGGAGGCGCACGGCGGCAGGCTGGGGAGGAGACGCAACGCACGGGGAGAGAGGAAGAGAAGTCGCGCAGGAAAGCAGCGGTTCCGGAAGAAAAGAAAGAAAAAAAAAAGAAAGAGAAAAAGAAAGAGGAAAAAGAAAAAAGAAAAAAATGGAGGGAAAAGAATGAGATAAAATCCTCACAACTTGGGTCACAAAATTCAAGCGAAAATTATTTCAAAACAACAGTTTAAATAAAATTAATTTAAACACAATGACTAAGTAAAATAAAATAATTAAATCCTACAATACAATAATTTTAAAACCCACAAACTAATTTAAATTAAGAGAAATTTAAATACAGAACAATAATTAATATTAATAAAGCATAACAAAATAATTTTCACAACTAAAAAACAAAATCATAAAATAAACCAACGAGAAATCCAATAAATTTTAAAACAAGAGAACTAATATTTAAATTAATTAAAATAATCATTCAATTAAAATATACTAAAATACGGGGTATCACATCCTCCCCCCTTAAATAAAATTTCGTCCTCGAAATTTGCAAGGTCAAACATCAATGCTAAGGTAGTTACAAGATACAACTCAGAACACGCTTAAGAAAATCACACCATCAAAAACTCCCAAACAGGCATGAGTAATGTTATCTCAAGTCTACTCCCATAGGCGATTCCATCATATTCACATTAGTCTCCCAATGGCACCTCACGTCTAGTACTCTAGGCAGCCACGTAATCCGAAATCTCCACTTCCACAAAACACTCAGTAATTTCTGATGATTATTATCTTCACACAATAAACTGCTAATCTCAAAATCACCAAGAATGTCCTCCTGAATCTACACCAACTATTATCCTTAAATTTGATATGGATCAAATCCCAAAACCTGCCACTATAACCCCGAACTAATAACAATCATTATCCAAACTAGATCAATACCTTCAATATCCAAAGAAATAATCTCCTTGAAAATCCCTATATCAATAACTTGACTCTAATCAACCCCATTTTAATGGTCACATACTAATCAATCTCCAAAATAAATCAAGCTAGCACACCAAGCCTACAGAATTAAAAACTTAAATCCTATTTCAATTCAGTCATTCAAATATGTAATTCTAAAGCCATAAATTATACCAGAATCATTTTCTAAAATCTGTAAGATCGATGAACTTATATCCAATAATAAAACAATCGACTCCCGAAGCTTTCAAAATCTAAAATACTAAATGATAACAAATCATTTCCTAAAGTCTGCAAAACCTTAAACTTTTGGTGAAATTCCCGTAAATCTATCCTTAAAGTTTGTTGAACTTACAACCTCCTATTCTAAAGACTCGTGTCATACATCCACGAAATCGAAAACCTCAAATGTCCTACTCCCCAAATAGATCACCCAGACCATGTCGTTCCTTTCAAACCTTGATATTATGAAAGCAAACCAAGTCAATAAAAGTCCAAGCCTATTACACTAAATATAACAATAGCCTTTTCAGTTGTGCCATCTTTCTACCATAACTTAATCCTTAACCCACCTTTAACTTCGAACGAAACGAACAAAATAAAATAAAATTATTAAATAAAATAACATAATTTCAATTCAAATAAAATAAAATCAAACAAAATGGAATAAATTCAATTTAGATATAAAAAATAATAATAATAATAATTTCAAATTAAACCTTTAAATTTTTCTGGTACTGCACATATAGTTTAACCCATTCTTAGCCCTATCTTTAACCAACTCATATAGTCCTTCCTACTATCTAATATTGTAAAGCCGACATTACTCTAAACTCCCGTACATCTTTAGAATCTAAGCCACAAAAATCTAAACCTTAAATCTTATAAGATTATTTCTTATAGTACACAAAGTAAGTTTGTTGGATCTAAAATCCTTAAACCTCAAAATATCAAAACTCAATCATAAAGTCTACAAAATTTAAAATCTTAAAATATCTACGAAATCAGTTCTTATTCTTTACAAATCTACACCTCAAATATGAAGTTTCTTCCTAAACCCACGGATATCTAAAACTTAAATGTTTTTAGTCTGCAGAACCTTAAACCTATCTTTCGGTCAAACTCAGTCAACTTCAAAAGCTAAACCTTAGATCATTTCCAAGTCATGTCCTACACCCTACAAAATAAGCTTACCGGATCTAAAACCTGAAATGTTATAAAAATCATTTCTTAGAATTTGCAAAATCTAAATACTCAAATCCCATCAAAATCAGTCATAAGGTTTTTAGAATCTCAAACTTAAATATCCACATTATCATCCTTAAATTCCTCAAGTTCCTACAATGAAATCTTTGCATCCTATGAACCTAAAGAAATCTAAACCTCCAAGATTAATAGTATGCAGAATTCAAACCTGGCTCTAATACCATCTGTAATGCCCCAGTCCAGCACGGGTCGGAGAGTTACTTCTTAACACTTAAACTCACCTTTCAATAATATAAAAAATAGATTCCAAATTCCCAATATCATATAGAAACTTTGATTCAAGCCACTATACTTAAATCATCTCACCCAAAGCCCCAAAATCTTGATCTTCAACTGAACCATCAAAATATCTGAAAAATATTATGGAGATAAGGGATGAGTTATCAACAACTCAATAAGCATAGAGTATATACTAGAATGTAAACATGAGCATTTATAAAGTTTGCTATACAGAACAAGACATTTACTTTCAGAATGCAGAAACAACATATTTTCTTTCAGAATGCATAAACAAAACTTGTTACAAAATATCAGAGCGAAATTTTTCAGAAAACAAACTTGTTCTTAAAAAGAAAGTCCTTTGGCATATCCAAACTGAAACATTATATTCATATCATCTCATAGCATCACATCGGGACAAATATCAGGTTTCACCCCCGTGGTAGGGTTATAAACTACCATTATACTCGTGGCTGGGACGTATACAACGTTTCACCCCCGTGGTAGGGTTATAAACTACCATTATACCCGTGGCTGGGCCGTATTCTATGTTTCACCTCCATGGTAGGGTTAAAAACCACTATTATACCCGTGGTTGGGCCGTATTCCATGTTTCACCCCGTGATAGGGTTATAAACCACCATTATACCTGTGGCTGGGCCTTAACAGAAACAGAACGGAACATCATTGGAATCGGATCACATTCAAATATAGAATCAGAACTTCATGCCAAGGTTTTCAGATGACACATCATATCAAAACAAAATACTGAATAGCTTCAAATCATTTCACATGTTTGAAATAAACAAAATCCAAAACATCTTCATTTATTCATAGCAAAAACTTTTAGATTTTCATATTCGCTCCTTTTGCATAGTTCAGAAACAGAATGCGCAAAATTAGCTCATGTCTACACCAGTCATGACAGAAAACAATTTCTCTTATATAGAATATATGCATATGCAGAACAAACATTTGAGGTTGTTTCATATTTCTTTTCAAACAAACATGCATATTTTCAAAGTTAACCCCATTTCATTTCTTTTATGGAAAACTAGTATATGAACCCCGCTTACCTGGACAACTTAGCTTTTCAGAATTTTTCTCAAAAATGTCGAGTCGACTATAAATCGTCACCTATAAAAATAATCACATAATTTTCGTAAGTTTTCAATCAATCACGGATTTCGATATTTAAGCCTAAGCTTCTAAAATAACCTATTTTAATTTCTCAAAACTTAAAACCCTCATAATCCCAAAATATATCATCACTTCCTAAAAATCACCAACATCCACCAAGACGAACGGCAAACTCAAAACACCAATATTTAAACCCGAAATAGCCAACAAATTTCATAGCATAAACCAATCACACAAACAACTCCATCATCCAATCCAACCGACCCCCTTACTCATCGGACTTAGTCCAGCAGAACCAACCAATTAACAGTAAATATGAGTTAGCGCAGAAATACATTTAAATCTCAAAAATTCTTTGGGAAAATACTTACAATGCTATAATATAATTTTTGAAAGATCACGGAGGTGCTAGAAGCGGCAACGCAGCAACAAAACAGTGCCAAATGCACTGTGGCCGTGGGTCTCAAAAACTCACTTTTGAACGGTTACAAACCAAGACCCGAGATTGCTAGGGTAGAGCTTAGGGATGTCAGTGAAGCTAGTGGTGGTGATGGTTGGTCGTGGGTGGCGGCGTAAAGGGCGGTTTAAGGCAAAACATGTGCAAAACGGAAATGTTGATGGTGGGGCTTCACCGGTGGCAGATTGGAGTTGGGGTTGAGTGCATTGGGTTGCTAGGAGGTCGAGGATGAAGTGGTGAAGAAATGGTGGCCAGTGGTGGCGCGACGGCAGCGCGCGAGCACAAGGAACGCCGCGGCATAGTGTTGCGTGTGGGGGCAAACGACGACGCGAGAGGGGTTGAGATTGGAGGGAGGTGGTCGCCGAAGGGTGGGGAAGGTCGTGGGGTGGGCGGTGTCGACAGACGGAGGCGCACGACAGCAGGCTGGGGAGGAGACGCAATGCACGGGGAGAGAGGAAGAGAAGTCGCGCAGGAAAGCAGCAGTTCCGGAAGAAAAGAAAGAAAAAAAAAAAAGAAGAAAAAAAAAGGTAAGAGAAAAAGAAAGAGGAAAAAGAAAAAAATGGAGGGAAAAGAATAAGGTATAATCCTCACAACTTGGGTCACAAAATTTCAGCGAAAATTATTTCAAAACAACAGTTTAAATAAAATTAATTTAAACACAGTGACTAAGTAAAATAAAATAATTAAATCCAACAATACAATAATTTTAAAACCAACAAACTAATTTAAATTAAGAGAAATTTAAATGCAGAACAATAATGAATATTAATAAAGATAACAAAATAATTTTCACAACTAAAACACAAAATCATAAAATAAACCAACAAGAAATTTAATAAATTTTAAAACAAGAGAAATGATATTTAAATTAATTAAAATAATCGTTCAGTTAAAATATACTAAAATACGGGGTATCACATTGATTATAATCAAGAAGCTCCTAAGGTACTTGTATACTTTTTGGAGCTTATTTTCTTTTTCAAAATTGGTTCAAGAAAATGTTGGAGATCTACTCAAGGTCATTTTTCTTACATGCTCCGCATCATTGAGAGCATTTTCAAAAGCTAAATGCTGGTGCACAAAAGAATGTTAAAGTTTTGTACATATTAACTTTTGTCATTTTTGTGACTTTATTCTAGATTTTTATTTTATTGCATTTATTTTATTTAAGCATAAAGTTTTTTATTTTTATTTTGTATAAGACTATATCTTGTAGGTGAAATGCATGCATATGGACCACAAATCTAAATTTATGAATGATCTCGTGAACAATATAGAAAGCCTATAATATGAATGGGTAATGTATTATTCATGTATCTTGTTTAATGTATTTTTTTTTATATTGTAAGGGACTATTTCTAGCGATGGAAATAGTTTTTAAATTGTGAGACTATTTACGGCGCTACTAAATCGCCGCTAATAATTATTTCGTCACTCAAAACAGAGGCAAAAACTTATTTACATGCTTGTATAGTAATTGAAACCACGATTCAAAATATTTTCGGCAAAATAATCACATTTTTTGCAACATTTTTATTCATATTTGCGGCGAAAAACTTTTACCGGTAAATGTCTTTCCCAACAAAATGGGTGATACTCGTGTGGCCTTTTTTTGGCAAGTTTGGCTATTTGTGGCAGTGAGTGGGCGCCGAAAATAATATCCATTGGCAACAATTATTTTGAATCGTTGGTAAAAAGCAGTTGTAAAGAAACTTTGGCATCCAGTGTGCGTCGATGCAAAAACCAACGAGAAAATATAATTGCAGTGATTATAGGCACCTTTGTGACTAATTCTGGCGCTGGAAAATGGCTTTTTTCTTGTAGTGATGCGTGGAATCACGGGTATGATTGTTCACCCGACCCGACCCGGCCTGAAAATTGATATTCTGACCCTACCCGATTCAAAGCTCTTCCGTTTGGCAGTTTAACTAAATACCCAATTACCTGACCCGAAATGTTTTTCGGAATAAACGGGTATACCAACCCCTTTTTATTTTATTTTTTTTTAGTGATCTAGAATAAAATAAAGGCATTTTGATAGATTCCAAAGCATCATTTGTACATTTTAACGAGAAAGAATCCCTTTACAAAATGGTTTGTTAAAGCATTCATCATTGGTTCTCCCAGGCATAACATCTGAACCAAAAAATTATACTGCACATATCTTTTAACTTGACCGCTAGAGAACAATATTTACAATTCAATCCAGACTCAGTAGCGGCTGCATTAATAGGTATTTCACCTTAGAAACTTCTCTGCAACACAATCTACGTTCTACAAAATCTACATCAAATGGAACACAAATAAGATTAGTTCACCTTGTTACTGGACACAATTATGGCAAAAATAACTCAAATGCACAAATTTTATGTGAGAACAAGAAAATGTACGTCACAAACAGCAAGGAAACATATTTGGATCAGCTCAAAATATCATCAGCCTTAAACATAAAACAATACCCTTTAAAGAGAAAAAGCAAACCAAAAAGATCAATGCATTGCCAAATTAAAAAACTGTAACTTGAGAAAAAGGGCGACAAGGTAGTAGAGACTGTATAAAGAAGGATATATTAGTCAAGAAAAATCAGAAGCTAGTCTTCATTCCTAAAAGCTCTCCTCATTCAAGTTCATTCGTGTATGCTCTCTCCTTGGCAGAACCAGAGCTCTCTAGGTGCCCCGCACAAATCAAGAAATGGTCCAAACATCTTTAAATTGTAGATCTGCAAACATATAGTGGGTATTTAGATTATTGATTATGCCGAAACCCAAACCCAACCTAACTTTCAAATAATTCTTACCTTAGAAAGTGAAGATGCACTTGAGTCTAAGAGAATGAGAGAGCCACGGAGATGGGACTTGGGAGACAGAGTGAACTTAGTGAGAATGAGGGAGTGAGCTGCGACAAAAAGTGAGACACAGAGAGAGCTCAGAGAGGAGAGGAGAAAGGGTTAGTGTCTAAGAGGGTAGAAATGAAAACGAATAAACGACACTTTTCGTTTAAAATCGGGTAGCGGGTAATACCCATTAAAATGAAAAAATGGTGCGGCTATTTTCGTTTCCAATTTTACCCGTGAACGTGTCAGATTAATTTGGAAAAAATAGTTGGGTTGGGTATTTGGCTTTTTTGTTCAACCCTAATCACGGGAGAGAGAGAGAGAGAGAGAGAGAGAGAGAGAGATTCATTTTTGTGTCAGCTAGTTGTTCCATCATGGAACAGTATAAACCTAGATAGAGCTATGTTCAGTTGATGCACTTTTACATGTTTGGATACTCGAGTAGGTCTAAATCCGAGCCCAACTGAGATGATCTAAGTGCATTCAAGAATCCAAACGAGGCCTTAATTTGCCCACAATGTACTCCTTACCATGGACGCCCCTTACAAGTTGAATACAAAGTAGTCAACATACACAGATACTCATGACTTGAGCAACATCTAGCCTTATAAGCTAAACCATTTTTTTTTTAAGGCACATGAGGAATCACAAACATTCTCTTAGCAATCTTTGGACATTAAATTTTATTACTAATAACTACACATTAATGTGCTTGGTTTTATCTTCGACTTGGCAAGAAAAATGGATTGTCGCTTATAAACACCATCGAGTCTACTAAAAAGCACCAAATCGAGCAACTGTTGAGCAAATGAACTCGACTATCACATACTAGGTAGAGGTATTGAGCAACTAGTCCTAAACCAATTACGTGCCGAGCAATGGTGTCTAGCAAATTAATACAAGCATATCATGCCATGAAAATATGCCTAGTACATGATCTCAAGTCAGCTTGCATGATGCGCCGAACGAAACCTCCCAACCAAGTGAACTGAGTAGCCATGCCCAGTGCACCATCCCAATCATACATGCCAAGCACATGCACTACAAAAAAATAATTTATTTGTGTTACTTATTTTCTGCCAAAATGATTATTTTCTATCAAAATGAGTCTATTTTCCTCACAAATAGTCATTTTTGTCACAAATAACTCGTCATAAATGCTCCTCTTATAATGATGATACCGATCAAGTATGCATAGTGTACCTTCCCAATCAACTTGAAGGCTAGCTTGCTTACATGTTGCCAAGCAATAAGCCCATCTCATTACGAGCAAAGCTCACTTGCAAATGCAAGCGTTGCCAACAATGAAGCATACCAATTACTCATCTAGCTAGGTGGACACAAAATCCCAGCCTTGTGAATATAAAGAGGCATGCTCACTTGCTAGTATAACATGATGGGCGAGCTTCATCGCCACCATCCTGGGGTGACCCTACTCGGGAGGAGCTCAATGACGATCACTTGGCCACCTTGGTGCATTAAGGCCCTCATTGTTCACTACCACTAGCTTGTGCTATGCGTATCCCATCGCAAACCTATGCGCCATCCATCCTACCATGATCTGACCCTATGCTCTATATGCTGGATGGCTAGCTCACTCATCTCTACAGGCAAGCTAACATGCTCACCTACCTGAGCGGCCAAAAAATAGCTTGTCCAGTTAACTGGCTAGCACTCAACTCGCGAGCTTATGGGCAAACATATAGCTCATCCACCTAACTTCTAAATATATAGCTAGCCCTGTTGGTACACAAACCAATGAGTGGGGAAGCCTACTAGTGCCAAAGCGGGTCCTAGACTTCGTGATCAAGACTCAGGCTAGATTGACTCTTCTTCATCAGGTGTCATGCCAGGGTCTGTAGTTGCATCAAAGTCTATTATCCCGAGAATGAAATCATAAGTAGGTTAGGCAGCTATGACAAGACTGCTAATTAGAGAAAATGCTACCAAAGATACTATGAAAACTTTTCATGTAAATAATAGAAAAACACGTATATGCGTAGAGAGGAATCACCCTCACTCATACAGGTACGTGTATGCTTAAAATTTGGCGAGAAACCACCCTCTCAGTTAAAACATATATATAAATATATATATATATATATAAATATATATATATAAATATAAATATATATATATATATAAGGCATGACGAGGAATCACCTTCTGAGGACTTTATCCTCTTTTTATGCAAAATAGGTAAAAACACATTAGTAAAATTATGGTGATGAATGATCCATCTCCATATAAGTAGAAAACTTGTAAAAATCAGTATCTGACCTATTTTAGCCAAGTGACATACTTCCACCACACAGGTGTTCATCATATAGATATTTGCTCATGGGTATTCATTCGACAATACACACACATATACTTGTTGCACCGGAGATGCTGCTCTATCCGGCCAACCGGCCAGAAGACACCAGCACGTGATACGTTGGGAGATCCCATATCCCGACTATCAAGTGAGGCCAAATAAAACTTCCTTCCACCCCACTCCCCACGAGACATTCTCCTTCTCGTGTGATATACGTGGTAAAGCTTTGCGGAATGTTCATGGGGAATTCTCTATCCCTTACCATGAATAGAGACTTACGCTACCAACTACTCACACACACACACCGATATCCAGGGATCCCACACAGGGGTCTCAGCGTTAAGTATTAAAAACAATTAAAGCATCGAAAACATTGAAAACATTAGAAACTAGTGAGTAAATATAGCTAAAAACATAATGCTTTATATATTTAAACATGCTTGCAGAATGGGAAAAAGTTTCAGAAATAATGCAATGCCTCTTACACACAACATTCACCCCCACATTACCCATCACTGTCTTAGAAGCCAACTTACCTTCCTACGTCAGAAGTTATCCCATTGCCTTTCTATTCCTTGCTTTCCGTAGCAATCATCTTCTCGAGCTCTTTAGCGAATAAAGTCTTAAAAGTGAATTATTGTCCCACATCTAGGTTCTTTAAATAGAGTGAGATTGTCAAATGTCTATTCTGATGTATCTCTAACGTCATGTATGCCAGAGACAAGTGACCAGGTTATGGTCCGCACACTCCTACGATCTGCCAACTCCTTAGTCTTTCCTTGAATGACAGTTCTCCACGTGGCGTTGGGCCATACTTCTTTGTCTAGATGGCACAACCTGTCTTGACTTCACCTTTCGTTGCAAAGCTACTCCAGATATGACATTTCAGATGCAGTGTGGGCTTCTGTGTATGACAATGTTACTTTTTCGAGCCCTTCTGTGTTATCTCGAAATATTTCCACATTTGGTTTGGGTCAATCATTGACCATTACTCCTCCTGGGTAAGTAATCCTATCTCTCCTTGGGCAGATAAGTCGTATCTCGCCCAAGCTCACTAGTCTCTTCAAGTCCCGTTCTCATCATCACAGTAGGTGGCGTTTCTAGCCCGCCTGCCATGTTCAAGACACTCATCTCCACCTCACTCTGGGACATGTCAGCCGGCCTGTCACAAGGTGTTTGCTTGCCCAGATGTTGGACAAACTATACTCTATGTATCCCGCTATTGATTCCTTAGACCATTGGAGTATTTCTCACCTTTGTCTTTCATTCAACCTCAAGAATGGTCTATCCCCTTTGGCATTAAGCGGGGCCCTCACACCTACCCAACAAACCTGGACCAATAAGGCATTCTACCATTTACTTGTACAAGTGGCATCTAAATGAAGAGCTTGCTCAAATTGGATATTTACTACACACAATCAGCAACACATTTATGCAATGTTAGTGATAGAATGTTAAGTTCAGTTGATGACAAAGGCAAGGCAAAACACCAAATGAACAAATAAGGAAGGGGAGACCAACAGTTAGTGCATTTCACTAACTGGTCTCAATCAATAGCACCACATCTTGGCCGAATTAAAGCTTGAAGAACAAACAATTGGACTTAGGTTTGTGTTTCTCGCATATGTAATTTGGAATTAATTTTGCTCAAAGTTGTGAAAATCGTTTCGTACAGGCCGGTACGGCCGGTATTTGCCGTACCGGCCACTGGGCCGGTACAGGTGCTACCTGTATTTCGTAACGACCGAAATACCGGCCGTTTCGGCCTGTACCGGCCGATATTTCGGCCTTCATTTTTATTATTATTTTTTTTTCAAACTACAAGCTCATTTTTTTACCCCCAATTCAGATTAGACTATTTATAATTTATATATAATTTATTTATATATAGACTATTATTTTGGAATATAATTTTGGAATATAATTTATTTATATATCGACTATCCCGAAATGTTATCCCGAAACGCTATCCCGAAACGGTACCCGTACTGAAATATTTCGTTCCAGTGCCTTGACTGGTACAGCGTCCAGTACGGTATTCAAAACATTGATTTTGCTGACAAATTTACATTCAAAGGTTTGATTCACTTTACCTGTCAACAATCAACTCTCAAACTTGCTTCAAGAGGCTCCCTCACAAGCCATACCAAATAATGCTCCCAAAGGCCAACACTAAAGAATGCATGCCACAGGCAATTCCAAAGAACTCCCCAACGGACAATGCTAAAGAAGAATGCCTCTAGTAAGCAACACCAAAGAATGGTCCCATAGGTAATGTCAAGAAAGCCCCCCAAAACAATGCAAAAGAACACAATCCACAAGCCAAGCCAAAGAACACCTCCAATGGGCATTGCCAATAGTCATCCATGAGACATTATAAACTTCCAATTTCTTGGCTTTAAGATGGATGATTCAATTTCTTTGGTAGAGCAAGTCCATAAGTTAAGTATCATTTACCATGAATTGGCAACCACAGGAAATGGGTATTACTTACCGTCTCCAAGTTGCTTATACAATAGACAAGTTGCATCATTCATGGAAAAATCTTGGTCTATCTCTTAAATATAGAACTGAAAATATGACAATGGAAACATTGATCTCCACCATTAGGATCCAAGAACAAACTTGAAAAATGATCCTATCTCACAGTTTTTTTTTTCTGATTTCTAGTCTAAAGTAAATATTCTAGAAAGCCAGAGAACACAGAAACTCATTACACCATAAGTCAAAATTTAATAACGATAAAACTAATTATGGGCACAACTTGAAACCAAAGTCCTATATCAACAAGGATGATAACAGACCCATTTATTTTAATTCTAAAAACCAGGTCACTTGGTCAAAAATTGTGGCTATAAGAAGAAGAAAAACGAAGCTAAAGAACAAACAAGATCGCCTAACCCACATGCACCAAAAAGTTATAAAATTATAAAATCTCTCTATGGTTTAAAGTAAGCCCCTAAACAATGACATTAAAAATTTGATGAAATAATTTTATCTTATAATTTTAAAGTACATTGATGATATTCTCATCTTTGGTATCAATACATATATTGTTCTTGATGTTAAAAATTTTTTATCTAAGAACTTTGACATGAAAGACATGGGAGAGGCACATATCATTCTTGGTACTAAGTTAATGAGGTCTCGTGATGGTATTAGCATAAATCAATCTCATTATATTGAAAAGATTCTTACGTTTGTTTTCACAACTTCTTTCAACTCATCTCATCTCATCTCATCTCATATAATCATTACAATTTTTTCAAATTCTCACACAAAATAAAATAAACAATTCAACTTTTTCAAATCTCAAAACAAAAATAATACTAAAAAAATATATTCTAACAATATTTTATTCAGAACTTTAATCTCAACGCATTTATGAAAACAAACGAGACCTTAAGAAGTTTGAGAGACTCATATACAAACTCGTAGTACTTCTATTGATCATTGTTTGCATTTAAGTAAGAATCTTGGAGATTTTGTGTCACAACTGAGATATTTCCAGATTATTGATATGCTATTGTACATTGTTAATTCTATTAGACCTGATATTTCATATGTTGTAAGTAGATTTAGCATATTTACTAGTAGGCCTATTGATTCTTATTGGGAGGCATTGGATAGAATTATTAGAAATTTGAAAGGAACCATGACTTATAGTATCCATTATTTTGGATATCCCACTGTATTAGAAGTATATAGTGATGTTAGTTTGATAACTAATACAATAAACTGTAAGGAACAAGTGGATATATTTTCACTCTTGGTGGAGTAGGTATGGCTTGAGATCATCCAAACAAACTGTAATTTCATTGTCTACTCATTACAAGAAATAAGTATATTTCCGGCGTAGGGATTAAATTTAGGGGATTTTACTGTAGACGCCTTATTACGGCGACATCTAAGTCGCCGTAATAATTCAAATATGAAAAGATATATATATATATATATATATATATTTTGAGGCGAACTCAACTTCGGCAATGAATAATTGCCATAAATAAAAATTGTAATGGCGAATATTTTATTAGGACGATACCAGAATTACAAAAAAGGCTTATTAGACTATAACATTTTCGATGCATAAAAATCGTCGAAAATAGTCAACTGTTCCAGAGATTTCTTTGATTGACACAAAAATTAAACCCAAACAGTAAAACGGTTTTTTTGCGACAATATTTATGTCGCTGGAAATCAAAGTAGCCGCAAATGCTACATTTTCTTGTAGTGACTATGGAGGCAAAATTAATAGCCTTAGATATTACTGGACATGAGGTAGAGTGGCTTAAGAGTTTATTATGAGAAATCCCACTAGTTAAAAAGCCAATGTGAACTATTCCTATTCTTTGTAACAATCAGGATGTAAAAGTGTTTGTAATAATAAACAATTTAATCATAAGAGGAGACATCTAAGCATAAGACATTCTACAATAAGATACTTGATAAAGAATGGATGCCTGACTTTGGAATATATAAAGTTAGAAGATTGCCTAGCAGATCCTTCGATGAAAGGACTGCCAAAGTTGAAGGTTATACGTACATCAAGGGGGATTGGATTGAAGCCCATTAATTAGATCACCAGTAGCGGCAACCCAACCTTCCAGTCTGAAGATCCCAAGAAGAGGTCCAAAGGGAAGAAAAAACTACTTGAGTGACTAGATAACACTATTAAATTATATTATTGGTCCATCACTAGGTGTGAGTGATACAAATATAATGGCAAATGAAAAGTTAAATGCTTTGAATGAGTCTAAGACTAAGGCGAGATATTGAATTGCATGTACCATTGGAGGACTCGCCTATGTGAGTGTGATTGTAGGGTTGCAGTCTATTGTAATTGGGTTATTCCCTAGAGCGCTCATGAATACAAGATACAATGTACGACCTTTATGCACCACCTTGATATGAACCTTGTGTGGTGTGAAGAAACATGAGTTAAAAGATTTTGGTTCAAGATTTGATTCACCACGAATCTTTTAGATGGAAATACGCCAATACTAGGTACAAAGCTGCACGCTACCTCTTTTTATGCATATGCTTAGCCCAAATAAATTTCTTCTATTCTATCTTTTAAAATATTTTAATCAAATGGGAGATTGTTGATTTTAAATTTAGAATGATTAAAATATTTAATCATTGTTCAATGTGTCGGTTCAGTTGTCAGATTTAAATGAAAGTGTGTCATAGTGACTTGAACCAATGCATGCATCTTGGGGATAGAAACATTAACCGCTTGGCCAACAAACGAGAGGTTGTGCCCTTTAGTGAATTAGAAACTTTTTCAATGTATTCTCTATAATTTAAAAAGTTGTGACTTCTCACAAGCATCATTTCATTTTAGTTATGACTTTTCATAAATGCCATTTCATGTTCTATAAATAAGGAATCCCACCAACAAATTTACAAACTCCAAATTCTCT